>JADDOH010002625.1:0-333965 GCA_016648135.1 Agrypnia vestita | reverse complement strand
GTATCATCAACATCATCATCATAGCAGTGTCCCAGTTGTATATCGTCAGGAGGTGTTTCAATAGTATCATCATCATCATCATCATTAGCAGTGTCCCAGATATATATAGTCAGGAGGCGTTTCGATAGTATCATCATCATTAGCGGTGTTTCAGCTATATATAGTCAGGAGGCGTTTCGATAGTATCATCATCATCGTCATCACTAGCGGTGGTTCAGCCATATATCATCAGGAGACGTTTCGATAGCGATAACATCATCTTCATCAGTGATGGCAGGGCTCCAGTTACACATCAGTCGGAGAAAATTAGGCAGATCCCATCATCACCGATGGCAGGATTCTAGCTGTACACCATTTGGAGAAAATACACCGACATCCCTGGCCAGGGGCTAGGCATATCCCTACTGTCCAGATCCACCTTTCCATCTACTAATACGAGGGGTCATGGCCTCGTGAAACCACATGGCAACCAACCATTACAAGTATTTATTTATGTATTGTATATGTATGTATATGTATGTATATTATATTTTATTAGTATGTATCTATTCGTACGTAGTGTATGAGGGGGCTCTTCACGGGTGGCACAACACCCGTGCGGATGTCTTCCCTCGTCTGGAATGGATTGAACGTATTGATGCATACCAGATTATAATAAGTACTACCTGGGAGGGTGGTTGCAGTCACTGTAGTGTCGCGAATGGCCAATGGGCTGCAGTTGCTCACAGGCGAGGGTTGGGGAGCCTAGGAAACTCCCCCTCCCCACTCGCATATTTTTGACTTGACAGGTGGCCCGGGACCATCTTTACAGTAGCTTCAGTATATATACCGTAGTTTAACTTAGTTTAACCTGGAGGAGTTGGAATTCGGGGGGCAAACTGGCTCTGAGCCCGGACGCCAGACACTGACGCGAGGGATGGTGCGGTACTTTGCACAGAAGAGGCCCAACATGAAAAGGCGCATCCAGGCTCAGGTCAACGTATCCGGAACTCGTGTCGGGAGAAGGAAGATGGGATCAGTCACCGATGAGCCTTTGGGTATGGAGGAGCCGAATTTAAAGCAAACACATTTTTCGCGTACACATACATTTACACATACCTCCCACACCCCCTTTATCCACTAGAACCCAACGTACCACTAGAATGAGACATAGGGCCAGATACAGGTGACGGAACTTAGGCCGGCTAGTAAATAAACGTAACAATGTAATTGATATAAAAATAATGCAGAGTAAATATAAAAGATCGTAAGGAATAAGCACAGCGAGATAACGGCGGAAGATAAAATTATTAATCAGCGAGGGAGTCGAAGACGGAATCATCCATAGGAGCGGCTACGAAGGACTCGAGGGCTTTCAGGGGATCTATGTACTCTATATGTGCATGCGCATGTGATAACGGCACGTTACTAACCTTTCCAGTGGATGGCGGTCGATCCCATACAGGTAGGACAATGGGGGATCGAGCGGAGAGGGCGTGGGAGCAGAGGATCGCGCACTCTGGAAGCGCAGCTACACCAGATGCAGTGGTTTCAGTCCGTAGGAATGATAGGTAAATAATATAGGGCCACGGAACATAGTATGTTTAGCAATTGCACCGTAGGGCTTAATTGACGTGCTAGGTAGTTTTGTTTACGTTTTCCATGAACATTCACGAACTTCATACCCCAGTATTTAATTTAAGTAAAGCTTGCGTTAGGGTTACCACTAAACCAATTCATCCCCTATAGTTCGAAACAAAAAATTACACAACGTGAACTGGGGAGGTCTTGAATAAAGCGAGGGTGTTTGGAAATACTACGTTAAAAACCGTAGAGTAAAACCCGACGTAGATAGATAGCTTGTTTGCCTCTAACAAGGCGTAAACTCAGTTAGGAGTAGGATCGAGCTGAAAGGCGAAGAAGAGGATCCATCACAGTCTGTCTGTCTGTTCTCTATACAAATCCACATCGTTTGTCCGATTCGATTCAAATTTTGCAGACTTATGCTTTAGGACCCGGCGGGTAACATAGGCAACATTTCCTCCCTATTCTCAAACCCCTTCTCCTCCCCCTTACATATTTTCGATGCAAATCTGTACCGTTTGACCGATCGGACTCAAAATTTGTAAACTTATTTTTAAGGACTCGGCGGGTAATATATGTGACATTTCCCCCCTATCCTTTTAACCCTTCCCCTCCCCTGGTATATTTCCTAGGTAAATCTGTACCTTTCGGCCGATCGGACCTCAAAATTTGGAAACGTATTCGTTAGGACTCGGCGGGTAACATATGTGGCATTTCCCCCCTATTCTTTTAACGCTTCCCCCCCGCTTATATATTTTCGATGCCTTTGTTTACCCTCGCAAATTTATTTTAAACTTAATATTTAACCCGTGCAACGCCGGGTATGAACAGCTAGTATAATATACAATTACTATATCAAATAAAGTATGTAAAAATTTAATTTGCGTTTTATTTTTCGCAGTAATTGCCAAGCGGAAGCGTACCGTTTTACCTACCTATTTAGGAAAATACTATGTAAAAGTGGAGAATATATTTCGGTCAAAATTTGAAAAATAAAAATACAAATTATGTCGACACACGATGACAAAAAAGAGGCGCTTTATATGTTTCGCACACAGGCGCTGCCGCGAGTCGGCGCAGTCCTGAGTACAGACAGAACGATACGGTACCATTTGCAGCACTCCTGAGAACTTTTTGAAGTTAGCCATTGGTCGCAGACTTCACTTGATCCGTCCACCAAGTTAGGGGGGTCTTCAGCGGGAGATTCCTCGACCCTGCCTGCCTTGTGCTTTATTGGCTCCGTCGATGACATGTCCAAACCATTTATGTAAAAACCCATTTATAGATGGAAGATAAACATCGTTGGTAAACATTTACCTTTTTGTTTAAATTCTTTGAAACACGTCAATCCTTCCGAGCTCTCGTTATCTTCGCGTCTATGTCCCTGAACCATACAGAAATATTGAAAGCGATAATGTTCTTATAATCCTTGCGAGCACTCATTTATATTGGGCATGCGGTGGTTTGGGAAATAACTAGAAAGACGATTTTCTAATGAAAATTACTAGTATATTTAGGAGTGATGTACAAAGTATCAGGAATACAAAATGCAAGATACTTTAAAATCAAGTTTTTCAAATACCAGATACAAATAACTTTCTGGAGTGGTATCTGAAATACTAGATACAAAATACGTATCTTCCAAGTACTTTTTAAAGATACTTAAAATCCTTTTGTAAGAAAACACATTTCATTGAATGTAAGTTTATTTTTTAACGAGAATTATTTACGAATAAATCGCGTTGATCGCGCAAATGCGACAAAATAAAATATTATATTTTTAAGGTTTTAATTGAGACTTGAGTAAAACCAGTTCTTCAAACATTTTGTCGTTCATTTTTCTTCGATGAGGTCTCATCATAGGTACATCATTGGAAAAAATATCTCAGCAATCTTAGTATTTACAAAATACTAAGATATCAAAAGAATGTATCTCAATTTCTAAATACAAGATACAAGATGAATATTCAAAAAAGTATTTCAGGTACAAGATGAAAATACGTATTTTGTATCTTGTATCTGTATTTCAAATACTTGTATCTTGGATAAGTCACATCTCTGTATTTAGGTTTATATTAGGTGTATTTTTCTGACACCTCAAGGAAGTGACAGGTACCTTCTATGAAACTGACCAATTGAATACCATGTTCTGCGGTTAATAGTACCTACCCCTTACAACCACATTGAATAATCTTTTGAAAGAAGTTTCTATTTTTTTATAGATTAATAATAAAAAGTTAAGTAACATAAAACAAAAATGTGAAAGAATCATTAAAATATCTCTTCAAATGAAAAAGTTATGGGATTTTAAAGTTGCGTTGCAAAAATAATTTCGTTTCTTGCGACGGTACAGCGCGTGATGTCACTTGACCTAGTCGACGCAGCTCATGTTCGCTTATTACCTGTTGTGCGATGATCTCGATAAGGTCGAATGACGTCACAGGCGGCATGGGCCACATTTGTTCTGCGCTGAAATATGTTAACTTTAATAAAATATTGCTCAGTCATTTATTGGTAGATCTCTTTTTATTTTCACTGGATTAATAGTTTTTAATTTAATTTTTTGGGTTTAATTTAATTACATTAAAATTAAATATATTATTATCAACAATATGCAACTTCTCCATTGTGTATCCATGTACAGGTTGAAAAGCCATGGTGACATTACGCATCTCTGTTTGACACCTTTTGTAATACCTTTCATTTTACTGTTTGTGTTAATATTTTATATTGCTATACATTATTTGTTAACTTATTATTATTATATTATTTTCCATTTATTATAAGTAAGTAGGTATATATTCATTTCATGAATATAATACAATATATTCATACAAAAAATAAACGTTTTACTTGCCATAACAGAGCTGACGCTCGTCTTTACGGTATGAGTAATCACATCAGTTTATTTAATTGATACTATTATTACATTGTAATAAGTTGTTTAGAATATTGAGAACATAATAAATAAATATAAAGTGAAGCTCATGGGAATTTCAGGAGGTTTCTTATTAATTTTTTTAAGTTAATTTTAAATTTACTAAATTATTGATTTTTTTTTTAATTTTTCGGGTAATGAATTGAATGATTTCATTCCTATGAAGAATCAATGCTTCTGGGCTGCGCTTGTTTTAAATTTGGACGTGATAGAAATGATCTTGTAGACCTGAAAGTTAGAGAATCAATTATGTATTTTACTTTAAGGATTTGTAGTATTAATACTTGTTTGAAAAATTTAATAAAAATAGGCACACAACATTTTTGGAATAATCAATTTGAAAGGTAGGTTCTTTTTTATAATTGTGATTTTTTATGCTATTTAGAGTGTGTTTAATGAAGTTATATATAGGTCTGCTCCTCCCCTCCCAATGATACCATATTGTAGTATTTATTGAATTAAAGCATAATACACAGTTTTAATTGTCTTTGGTGATATATATTATAAACCTATCATCAAAGATATTTTTAATTTTTTTTTTAAATTCATTTATTCATTTTTTTAATACGGCATCTTGCAAAACTCTATTAATAGTTTATAAGCAAGGATAATTACAGTATATTTAATATTACATTACTTTGTTGTCCTTAATTAATAATATAATATTATAAAATAATATAATAATAACAATATATGCCAATTAACACCAATTTTTCACAGTTCACTGTAGTATTTCATCAGATTTTTTTCTATACTTTATTTATATAAAAGCATGTCTTCAATTTTTGGTCTAGTGTCTGGCTAGTCCACAATACTTTACAGGTAGATTCCTGCCTAAATTATGAGTCGAAAATGTTCAAGCAACAATGTTCTAATATTTCTTACGTATCTTTTGCAAGACGTTGAAGTATCATGAAAGTAAATTAAACGAAATACTATAAATTCATTCGCTTTTATACAACTCGAATTAAATAAATATTAATAAGCTGAAATTTTTGGGGCGAGGTTTTAATTGTTTTGTATTAAAGCGAATAATTTTATAATATTAGATATAAGTTACATGATAGTTTTATGATAATTCAAAGTTTTAAAAGAATATAAGTCGATATAAAAATAAAGTCGAGTAACTTGTTGGTCTTATGGTTAGGACTCTCGCCTCGTGATCCAAAAGTCGCGGGTTCGAATCCCACTCCAGACCAGCAAGTTAGTCCTATTTTCTTGGCACAAGCGTTTAGCTTAATTTTGAAAATAGTAGGAATATTGATGTGACACGTATTCCGTGTTCGCATCTCTAATAATAATAATAAAATAAAAAATCAGAAATTTTGAAGAAGTCGCTTATCACCATAAATATTGATATTAGGACATTGTGGCTTGAACATTTTTGACTCGTAATTTAGCAAGGAATCTACTTGTACAGTATTGTGGACTAGCTCTGTTGCACCTCTGTTGATGTTTCTAAATTATATATATTGTTACCTGTTTTTTCGTTAACTACTCAGTTTTTCTTTTCCTTTTTACTCCCTTTATATTAACTCGTGGTATCTGATTGATTATTACTTGTTTGACAAAAAACTTTGGATCGATTTTTAACCCTTTTCCCGTTATCCAATCGAGCTGAGACTTTGCAAATAGACTCGTGGCGACGATCAAGAAGATCTATAAATTTTTTGTTAAAAAAAATTATAATTATAGTATAATTTTGGATTTTTCAAATTTTTAATGGTGTTTTCATACAAGTTGTATGGAGATTCCGACGTATATGACACGAAACCCGAAAATGAGAAAGAGAGTATTGTAGAAACTTGATTTTTATGGGTTATTACTCCCTTTCTTTTAACTCGTAGCGTCTGCTTGTCGCCTTGCCAGCTTGTCTGCTTATTGCTTGTCTGCCGAAAAAATTTTGGATCGATTTTTAATCCTTCTCCCGTGATCCAATCGAGCTGAAACTTTGCAGGCAGACTCGTGGCCGCGATCAAAATGATCTAACAATTTTTCGTTTAAATTTTTTAAATTTCTGTAGTATAATTTTGGATTTTTCGAAATTTTAACGGTTTTTACTATTACTCCCTTTCGTAGCGTCGTCCAACTCGAGCCCAACGCGTGGAGCAGGCGCGAAACCTGTTTCAATTAGTAAATGAGAAAGAGAGTTTAATAAAAACTTGGTTTTTATGGGTTAGTTTTCTTGTGTTTTTACCATTTACAAGGGACCAATACGGGGCTGGGCCACGGACCATCCAGGGGTGGAGTCCCCAATCTTATTCAGAAGATAGATGTATGTCGTTATAAATAAAACACAATAATTATTTCATAAAACAAATATATTTCAATATGAAATTAAATCCCAACAAATATACATCTTTAACGGTTTTATTTGTGAAATATAAATTGTTTTCCTATTTCAAATAAAATAAATATAAATTTGCCAGAAATACATACCCAAGAATGTCTAGTACAATATTTTTGTTATCAAAACACCAATTTAATTATATCTAAGTATATATCCAATTGTAAAATTCCATTTAATAAAATTTTGCTTATAAAATTGTGATGGGATAGTCTATTTCTGGCAATAATTTAAAGTGATTTACTACAACACACATTTATTGCACATTTAGAAGTTTATACATATATATATATTATTATATATATATGTATATATATATATATGTAGGTAGGAAATATGGAACATTTAAATCTTACGCCTGAACAATTAGTATAAAAAGAAGTTACAATAATATATTCAATATCGCTTGGTTTCACATCTATTCCGACCTTTTCATGCGTCACACATTGGAAAATATAAACACCTACAAAAACAATTTTGACTCGCCGAAATTTGGACAGAGAAATAATAATAATAATGTTACGTCCCTTGAGATCCTTACTACATGTTACCCTTACCTTCCTATCTTTCTACCCACACTATCTTTTGGCTAAAGTCATGTATATTTATTATCAGTGATCGCTTATATTTTAATAAGGCAACGAAAAACTATCGATAAAGTATTTTATGTCGTAAATAATTTATGTTTTTAGCTTTGGAATGAAAATGAGCGCTGAATTGAGGCAATGAGCAATTAATACATGTGTTTAGTCTATCAACAATTTGTCCATTTGAAATTGAGGGCATAATCCAAGAATATGGTCGTCGTAACGGGTCCTTCTGAAAGTATCTTCGGTACAGTCGAATGTCCTGGTTTCAAAATGAAACAGAATTGACGCTCAAGTAAGTATTAAAAAATGTTACACTTTAAAGTTTCTAAAATTGCACTTTCATTTTAAGATCTCTAGAAAAAAGATATACTAAAACGAAACATAAACCATAAACAATAAAAAAAAATTATGCAATAATAATAAGAAACAATTTATCATATTTCTACTGTCTATGATTCATTTGGTATTCAGAATATTTTGAGTTTGTCCAAATTTTTCAGAACATAATAACTACTGGATTTTGTCACAGGGACGTCATTAATCAATATAAAAGATATCGCTTTAAAAATTCCAATCAAAAATAGATATCTCATTAGTGAAATCTGTAGTTAATTAAGGGGAGTGAAAAAGCTTTGGATGCCGGGAGCGCAAATGATAATTACAACATGCATGAAACGGGTTGTAAAACTTACATATATATACAACTTCCGAAAATTTGATAGATGTGGTATTCTATCATGGGTGGAAATAGTGAACGTTACATTATGTAAAGTGATCACTTAAGCCAGCCGTGCCGTAAGTCGTATTCCCTATGCACACCCAAAGACTTAATATTTAAAAATATAATTTCGTCTCTACGAGACATCTATAATATATCTTCTTTAAATATTTGGTATTGTCTATAAATAAAATTGTCTTCATTTAAATCTTGTCTATGTTTTACGCTTCATCCACAGATACCTATCGCCTATCAATTGACAAAATGTATGGTGCAATTTTCGAAACATCAAAGTGTAATATTTTCTTTAATACTTATCTGAGCATCAATTCTGTTTTATTTTAAAATTAGGACATTCAACTATACCAAGTGTACTTATTTTCGGAAGGATCTATTATGATGACCATAATCTTGGATTGAGAGCAGTGTCTTAGGCCATTTCTGGGTATCATTTACAATATTGCTACGAAGAAATAGAATCGTAACTCAAAGAAATGCTTCCAAATACTATTGCAGATGTCTTCTGATTTGCATGATGCATTGTGAGAACAAACAATAAATTGTGTTCTTGAAAGCACTTCTCCTTGTTATGCAATAACAATTTTAATATCCTGTAAATCATAAATACCTTTAAAACTATCCAGAATTTTTGCTTCCCGTGGTTAATATTTATATCAGGGCAAATATTTTGATCGAGAGACACTTTTGTTCGTTTTTAAAAATAAATTTGTTGTTGTACATTAACTCCAGTATTTAAAATCATTTCAACGTTAAATAAACATACGAGACTCGGATCAATATCGACTGTCGAAAGGTAACAAGATATATATTACACTCATTTTAAAGTGATTTTCAATTCTCAACTTTATAATGTTATATTAGAATATTTAATGTTATGAGATTAACTAAAATTATTATATTTATATATACGATAATTAAAAATTAAAGTGATTAAAAAATATGTTAGAAAATATACTTTTTATTGTATTTTTTCAGGCTATACACCCGCGGAGAGAGATTGTATTATCTGTTTATTAATAAATTATTAAAGTAATTAATAAAATAGTGTTGATATCCTTTTACCTTTCCACGGTCGATATGTACAATTAAATTATTCTTAAAAGATCTCTTAGATGTTAAAAATTTGATAAAAATTAAATATAATTCAATTGCATCTTCATCGAGTTAAAAAATATAATAAGATGCGAATAAAAAATTTATAAAAAATTATCTCACCTTAGAATTTTTTTTATTTTGAGGTGAAGTGTTTGAAATAAATTTAATCACAACTGAAATGCATGAAATATTTGCCCTCAAATACCATTTGATGGAAAGAAAGAAAGTGATATTGCGAAAAGAAAGTACCTAAAATACGTATAATTTATGGGCTATTTTAAAATCACACCATTAATCCTAAATCTGCTGTATCACATATCATTTCGTTAGTTAGCACCAATGTCCATTCCGATTCCATACACAGTGTGTAAATATGTAAATATTTATTGTTATCATGTTGTATAACACATACAAAAGTAGTTGTAAAATAAAATTGTCATATTAGCATTCTCAGTTTGCATTTGCTAACACAAATGCCTTCCAGTACGTCCCAGGGGCTGCTTGCATCGGAATATATGACGCACCCTAATCCTCCACCCTTCCGCTAACACTTAAAATAAATTCAGTCTAACTCGATACAATGGGTTTACACGAACTTCATTGTAGTGTATGAGGAACATAAAAATTAAAATGTATCGCTTTCATTACTGAGACGATGAATACATTATTTAGGTCTGTCATTCGATATAACGCTCAGTGTAGTAACAACGAAAGCGTAACACATTATATGTTTCTACAGGATGATATTCACTACAATTTTATGAGATCACTTAACAGTTCAGCTGTTGATTTCAAAATCGTTGTCAAAGCAAAACATTTTCGACACTATATAAAAATATTCTCTTAATCTGCGGTTTACGTTATATTCGCGAAACCCATTGCTTTATATCACAATCTATATCAATCACTTTTTCAGTTTCTTAGAAGGATTTCAATCTCGTTTGATATCGCTAAACCTAACAATATTGAATCATACAGAAGACACAGTTTACCAATAGAATAATTTCACACCTCGCAATACATCCAACAGTACTAAGATTATCCATATTTATACATGTTTACAATCTTTACAATTGCCAAATAATATAACGATTAACATTTGGGCTTTTGAAGACGGCATATTTATTCTTTACAAAATTGCCATTTCCATTCTCAGTGGCGATAAATAATTTATAAACGCACATTTGGATGTATTGCAGCGTGCGATACGCATATATTCAATGTATTCACAATATTCATTACTGAATTAAAAAGATAAGATGCTACCCACGCGAAGACCGACAAACTTGGTTTTTATAAATAGACATTGAGTTTTTACAATATTATAAAAAAGTGTTTAATAATAAAAAAGTTTTTAATCATTTAAATTTCTATATGTATTTACATTGGAGAAGAGACGTCAAAAAGCGTCAGTATTTTACTACTTATAAAATGCCAATGACATTTATTTTAATAATTTTACTATAAAATTTTGCTTAATTCTAATTTGTGCTGCATTTTAAAACCATATCCTTTCGTTAGTTGCCAATTTGTTCATTTCAATTTGCATTTTCAGTAATTGAAGTGTATAAATGATTGTTTACATTTTATGTCATTAGAGTCATTTTAATAATTACAGACGTTTTTAAATGACATAATTTGGTGTTTATAATCCATTCTTTATAATCTTAAAAAAGGAAGCTGCGGACATTGCAGCTGAGCATTCACAGTGAGTAGATTTTTAATGATATTATAGAGGCAAAAAATTAAAACATTAATTTCGTTGGACAAAAACCTCATTAGATAAAATAGTTACAATTATTACGAGACACTTTTTAATTAAAGAAATTGAACTATATAATTTTGGTACTGGCAGCATCTTATCTTTTGATTAAATTTAACTATTCTAATAATACACCACAACATCAAATAACAGCTACAATATATATATCAACAGTCAACATCGAACAAATATACCGCAGTTATCGATTGATTTTTCCATTTAGTTAAATTTTCGATGATCAAATTTCTGTGTCGTTTATTCTAGGTGCTTCAAGCTATCACAAAGTGTTTGGGTAATAAAGTATAACACACAACACTTAGTACTTAGCAGTTTGTGTAGGATTTTGTATTGTTTTCATTGCGACATTCAATGTGCAAAGTGCTTTCAAAGGTATTTATTTCATCTCTTTAAAATGATGTCCAAGTCGAGTTTTAATTCGCATTTCGTGCTGGTTTATGAAAGTCCAATTTTGAAGACTACTATTAGTACCAAATCATTACATTATTTGAATAATCTAACGCAATAAATTTGCATCCAAAATCTTTTCAATTCAGTTGATTCAAAGTTTACAGAAAAAATCCAAAGCTGTACATACAATTAAAATTAGTGATTTAATGGTGAAGTCCGGCTATCTTCGATTTTGGACTTTAGATCAATGCTACAATAACATGGAAATAAGATATTTTTTGCTGCGTTTCTGTTTTTCTTAAATCAAACCAATTAGATAACTGTTTTGTTGAGGTATGTTGTTCTTTAACAAAAATATATTAAATAAATATCTTTGTCACCTAGATCACAAATAAACAGATGTTACATCTCACCGTTTATATTAAGAGATTAATTGACTTAATTATACATAAAATTATAACTATTAAAATTCATCGACACTTGTTTGAATTGATATAGTGAAATGTGGGGATATTATAAAAACTTTGAAAGTGTCCAACCTGTCTAAAACGAGTCTAGGATTCTCACCCGCGATGGTTTCAGTGCCCGCCCAGTGGTTCGATTCTTGAATAAAATGTATTTTCAAACTAGCTAATTGTGTTTTCTGTTATATTTGCCTACATTCTAGATAGGAACAGTTGAAATACATTTCAAAAACTTCATTCACTAACTCTCCAATCACTTAAAATTGGTTTTCTTATGTTTATATATGAATTTTAGTTCACTTTAAGGCTAATATTCCAAAAATACAACATCAGTCATGGTTATAATTATATAAAATATGTTCTGGGGAGAAGTATATTAGGTTTTCCGGAAAAAAAGGAAGGATTCACTTGTGCAAGTTCAGAGCGAGGAGCTTTTCCATCCCCTAAGCGTTCTCGTCACGCTGGATATCCAATAATACAGTCAAAAGGTTTATTTCATTACTAAGTAAGGGGTGGAGAAAAATGTATCACATAGTCAGCAGTTTGATTGTCTCTGAAAACAAAAGTTGGGTTTACTATTGGTTTGATATCCAGAATGATGTACCCACCTAAAAAACCAACCGGAGGTCGCTTCGCGGACTCTAACCTCGCTCTTCTCTGTTCGAAAGGTATATTTACTAGATTTTAAATACATTTATAAAAAATTAAAATGTCACTGTATGTGCATACGCAATTATTATAATATTTTAACAGTTAACTTTGAATTGATTAACGAGATAACATTAACTTCATGATCACACTTACTAGGCTTACAGGGCTAGATAAAATTATTACATCAATATACGTAGTAATGAGGTACATCAATTTGGCACAGAGATATCTTATACTAAAATATAGTAAACATATTTGTAGGTATATAAATAATAAACATTTTAGTTTCTTATTTAGTACTTCGATGTTTTAAATCGTCATCCTTTTACTTTCGCCTGGTTACTTCTTCACATCTATATAAATCACAGCACTTGTACGCCCACGACAATTTCTTTCAATTTACAAATAAGAGGTATGCATGTACTTGTAAATATATATTAGGTCAAAGGTTACGAGAAAACACTTAGGATAAAAACACCAATACGTAATAAATTACAACCTATTAATTAATTTGGTAATTTAAAGATTATTTATATTGATGGTGAAATTGCCAAAACATTTTGAATTTTGATAAGCATCTAAACTAGTAAGAAAATTTTTTGAAACACCAATACGAATATGTTAACAGACACCAAATATATTCTAAATATAGGCAATCATCATCTAGGACTACGTTATATCATTACTCAACTCATTTTATTAAATTGTTTTAGCTAAATTTCTCGTTATCACCCGTTAATATTGCATTTGCGTCACTTATTCATAATTCATATTGCAATCTCCACCGGAATCAGCGGCCAAATGAAAACACCAATTGCACGAGCTGTAATATTTCTGTCCTAAACGATTAAAATATAACTTTACTTTACGCTATCGTAACAACCGACGGTGCGAAGATAAGGCAACTTAAAATCGATTTATGTATCTTTGTATGTAAATATTGAACAAATTCTTAGTTTGACACATAACTATGGCTCTATTTTAAAGGTATAGTAAAAAATATCTGACAATATATTAAATAAATACCGCGAAATATCTGCATAACTAACGACAATATCACGCTTTGACAGTTGCCCCCTGCTAGTTACGCAGACATATCGCCGTTTGTAAATTTGTTTCACATTTGTATAAAAAAATCCACAAGTGAGCAAGTATTGTAATCGATAATTCAATTGACATTTAAAGTTAAGTAAATTCATTTATATCGGACCCCCCGGGGGAGGCCATCATCAACGGGGGTTGTGGATGTGCGTGGTGAGGTGCTTGGAGAGGTAGTCGGCCCGCGCGAAGCACTTCCCGCAGGCCTCGCAGTGGTAGGGCCGCTCGCCCGTGTGGATGCGCAGGTGCCGCGTCAGGTCGCTCTTGCCCCCGAAGGCCCGGCCGCAGAACAGGCACACGAAGGGCCGCTCGCCCGTGTGCTTGCGCACGTGCAGCTTCAGGTTCTCCTTGGAGCGCACGCACTTGCCGCAGAAGGGGCACGCGAAGCGCCGCTCGCGCTGCCGCTCCGCCGAGTCCGCGCGCAGGTAGCTCAGCAGCGAGGCTTCCGAGGGCGCCACCCCCAGCAGCGCGGCCTCCCTGGACGCGCCCAGGGAGCCCTCGCGCGGCTTGTCGCCGCCGTCGGCCCGGAGCCCGCTGCCGCCCGCCGCCGTTTCCGCGACGGAGCTGTCCGCTATGGAGCTCACGTTCGCGAACGATATTTCCGCTTTCTTCGGCGCGAGCTCCGCGGAGGGCGACTCGGGCTTGGAGGCGCTTTCGCCCTCGCCTTTCTCGCAGTCGCTCTCCGCCGTCGCGTTGTCGGACGCGTTAGTCGGCACCGCGGAGTCGACGGTGTCGTCCTGGTCGTCCTCGACCCCTTCCGACCGAGAGGTCCTTCGAAATTCGGTCTCCGAGTCCTCGGGGTCGGTGGCGGGCGGCTCGCGCCGGAAGCCGGAGAGCGACAGGTCCATCTCTCCCGACCTGCCGAGCAGCGCGTCGTTGGTGCTGGACACGTGGTCGCTGGAGTCGCGGGAGCGGGACTCGCCCCCCTTGCCGTGGAGGCGCTCCAGCGCGTGGTTGAGTCTGTGCTTCTTGAAGGACTTGAGGTATCTGAATTGCATTCCGCAGACGTCGCAGGTGAAGAGCTTGTCCGCCGGGAGGCGCGCGCGGTGGTTCTGCTCGCGGTGCTTCACGTAGGCGGACCGGTAGCGGTAGCTCTGGCCGCACTGCTCGCACACGAAGGGCTTCTCGTCGGGGCCGGGCGGGTGCTGCAGCGCGGCGTGGCGCTCCAGCAGCCAGGCCGAGGGGAAGGAGGCGAAGCAGGCTGGGCAGCGGTGCGGGGCGTCCTCCAGGTAGGGGTGCGGGTGCAGCGGCGGTGGCGGCAGCAGGTGGTGCAGGGCGCGGCGCTGCAGCAGGGCCAGCAGCGCCCCGGGCCAGCCCAGCGCGGGCCCCGCCAGGGAGGCGCCCAGCGGGGGGCCCAGCGGCGTGCCGCTGCGGCTGGAGCCCGGGGAGCTGTCCACTGTCAACTGAACAAACAAATATCATTAAGTAACGTGGCTTTTGCGTATCTAGACATTTTTTAAGCTCTGAGCGATTTACTAATTCTGTTGGGGGTAAACTTGCGAGGTGACACATTTCCCCTTATACATGTTCGCGCGCATGCAGAGACACACACACAAACACAAACACACACACACACACACACACACACGCAAACATCAACTTACTTACCTGACTATTTGAATTACTATCTAACCTACCTACACACTTATTGTACTAGTACTATAAAATTGGGGTTTCTTGTAATTGACCAAAGACTCTGTCACTAATGTAAACGAATATAAATGGCTGTAAGAAAACGTGTTAACGTTGATTTTTTTTATTTATTGTTACTAAGACACCTCTTCCAATATACAATTATTGAATAGTTCGAGCTCAGCAACCATTTCTCATAGGACACTAGAATCGAAAGTTTTTTTTTTTTGAATAATCATAATTATTAAAAGAGCTCCATAATTTATACAAAACGCACACCGATGCTTCAGTACGATGACTTAAATTTTTCCGGCCAAATTAGTTCACGTCACACCGTTTTTAATATTGCAACAATCTGGGAAAATATTTTATAAATATAATAATTTTTTAGCAAAAATAATTTCATTTTATTGTAAGGCGTTGATGTTAGATGCGACCAACGTCAACCAAAAGAATCTGAAACATTAAAGTGGAAGCTCGATTTTTTTTCAGAATTTATATGACACCGACATTAGATATTAAAACACACTAAGTATTGTTTTATGTAAAAGTCTACCTTATTTTGCATTTATAATAAAATCAAACGTATTGAATTTACTTTGTAGACTTTTTTGGATTTTTTCCATGAACACACAAGATAGGTTAGCCCCGAAAAATGATTTTAAATAGTATTTTGTGACGACATTTCAGGGTGAATAATCTGTAAAACAAATATAAAATACTAAAAAAAATATATAATTAATATTTATCAACTTACCAGTTTTAGACAATTTGTAAGAATATACACAAGGAAATACTATTATTAAAAAATAAAAAAATGTTATAGTGGTTGTATAGCATTTATTTGTCAAAATTGTATTTTTACAGCTATGATATGCATGTTTTTGTTTCGAAGGTGTATGTATGTATCAACAAAGTAAATTATTTATTACTCCAGAGAAATTATTTTTAAATAATTGTAATGTGAATGTTTAAAAATTAGGTGAATTTCATTTGTCGACAAAATTTTAAATCCCAATAATTCGCTAATATAATTTAAAAAACTAAACTGCTGGTAGAAATACCATAGATACATTCTATGCATTCGATAGGTACCATAACATGTTATAAAGATTAAAAATCTGACATAGTCAAAATTATATGCATGACAAAAACACTCATTATCACTATAGCTTCATGATTTTTTTAATAAATATTCTATAAAACAACGGAACAATATTCAAATTAATCTAGTCAACGACAGTTAGAAAAAAATTATAAGAAGGTTTTTCTACGAAATTAAATAAATTATTGATTTCCATTTTTAGATGTCATTTGACGTATATCTTTGTAGATGAAGAATTAGATGCTTAATTAAATAAAAATTTAGTGACTAAAATTAAAATGAATATTGTTATTAAATTTGAGAATGGTTTTTAACAAAAGATGTTGTTTTATAACTTAATAAAATAACTTTTCATTAAATGGAATCTATGATAAACATTAAAAAGTAATGTTGGAAATTATAGTATACGTATGTTTTAAAGAATTCTTCGCTATTCATAGCTATCACAATGTTTCGTGTGATACTGTTACTTAATGATTTTGTGCACCTTGTATGAATAGTCCTACGTTAAATAAATAATTACTATTTGTTATGAGAGGAACATAATAGAACGCCGAACTAATACGACGCGAGAAACTTAAATGAATTGGTGCTTTTGTGTGGGCTTTATCCGCAAATAGTATTTACACGTTGGGACAATTCATAACAAAACAACCGTATTAATCTCGTGACTTACTATCGAGTCGCCATGTCAACAATCGGCAATAATTACTATAATTTGATTGGCTGTCACCAGTTGTACAAGAAAGCGTTGAATATTTAACAAAGCGGGGGTATATCAATGTTCCCATCCAATATTGTAACTACCATTTCTAGATAACTAGAAGTTAACAATGTGAAAGCTATTGATCATTGCAAAAATTACCAATCCTCATTTTTCTACGTAAAATAATCACATTTTAATCAACTAAACGGCTTTTGATAATTTTTGCAAATAAATTCGTTTTTAAATACATGTTGCGAGAATCAATAATGATTACTTATGATTGTATTTGCTAAAAGGGACCTAGACTTAGAGTAAAATTTTCAGAGTTAAAAATAAGCAAACAGGCAGGAGCCGGGCAATTTCAAATTCAACAATTTCAATTTCAACAAATTTTCAAACATTACCAGCATAAAATAATGAATTTTATTTTTATTATTACTATTTTCTACTGAAGTATAAAGCTATATTTCCAGAAACATCAAAAGTAATATAAACTGTACACTTATAGAATAAGCTCTTGTTAAATATTAAAATAAATATACAATAACTCATTTTGATCATTTTACTCCATAAGAATCCTTTTTGCGCATCAAATCACAAATGTTTTTCTAAACATAAAATTTTTAAGTTAGAATGGTGCAAAATACAAGTAACCAACATAACAAAAAATAAATCGGTTCATAAAAACATGGTAGGTACTAAAATATATCTTTAATCTAGGACAGTGGTCGAAAACGTTTCTTTGAAAGACAGATTTGTGCAAAAAACAAAATAATTTTACTATAATTTTTTTGTTCTGGTGCTAACAACGAATCGTCCACAAGGTACTGATATACATCAATTTAACGAAAAATAACTACTTAATAATAAGTCAAATAGTGCATTCACCGTGTAACTTTATTGCTTTTTGAAGTGTACATTATATTAACATTTGACATTCAAGAACGAATCAAATAACCATCACAAAAAAGGGAACAATTCTACAATGATGATTGCTTATTATTTAACTTGAAGGGACAGTATATTTAAGCATTTTAACTAGCGAGATTGGTGTTAGTCATATTTTCCTGGTATTTCAAAAGTATGCTTGGAAAAAAGTAATCAGCAAATGCTAATGGTGATATTTTAATATATGCAATATATTAACCTTTCCTCTCCGGCGCTGTAAACTGAGTTGAAGTTGTCTCTAATTATGTGAATATCTCTGTAAATATACTAAATACAGAGTTCGTATTTAGATATTCCTCCGTAATATATTTATGTATTCAATAAAATAATTACAATATTTATGAATTTACCGGACACAACAAAGTGAAATGTTTTCTCAAAGAAACTGATGTTAATTTGTGTACGTATTATAGGGGCAGTGGTGCGGGGAGCGCAGTGCGCGGTGCACAGATTGCGGTGCGCAGGGTGTGTGGTGCCGGATTACTGATTTACACTCTTTAGTAGCAGGGTGCTCGCTGGCTGGGTCAGACCCGTCTTTAAGCTGTCGTTTTAACTTTAATAAAATAATTTATGCATATATTCACTCAAGCGCATATCTAGTATTATATTAATAATTAATATAAATAATAAATGTAAAATATTCACATCGATCCGACTCAAAATTCGCAAAAGTCTGCATGTACAGCACCGGAACCCGCATAGGAAAGGTTAAAATATTTAATTCATACAAAAATTTGGTAAAATGAATTGAATTAAAAAAATCGATAACAAATAACTACTTTTCACGGAGACCAAATTATGCTGGATTATTGATAAAAAATACAGTTCGTTAACTCGCCACAGAGTCCCACACTGAATGTTAATAAAAATAATCTGAACATATTTAAAAAAATACTATGAAACACCACAAAACGATCAAGAAGATTTAATGAACTATAAAAATGAAAAATTTCCACTTAAACAGTGTCCGATTATGTTACTTAACGACAAACATGTGATTGATTGGTAAAATAAAATTTAAATTCTAATGTGTAAATTTTGATATGGATTAAAAATTGATTTGTAATTTGAAACGATAATTTTTATTTCAACATGATCTGTAGATGTCTGCGAAATGCCATATCATATCTCATAACTTTACAATTTTCAAAATATTTAACCGTTTTATACATATATTGAATGGTGATTAAATTTCGCTACTTAATACTTATCCGTGTTTTGCAGCCTTCGAGTTAGTCTTCGTAGGCAAGAGGCACTCTAACTTACATATTGTGGTCGCAATTATATTTTAAATGTCGCACTACAATCATCCTGTGATATTTATACAAGTTTCTCACGTGTCACAGAACTGGGCATTGAGTTACAGTACAAAACTACAGTAGTAACTATTACTTCAAAAAACACTCGGTATTCTAAAAATTCGACGTTATCAATATGCCTATCTATTTCGACTTAGTTCTTTTTAGGGCTAAACATGAGTCTATCTTTAAACCATCATTAGCCAACTTGTTAGCGCCATACATCCTGATTTGAGAGAAAAAATTCAAACCAGGTATTAATTTTTCGTATCAATTTTAAAAACACTTTTTTTAGCATTAATTTTGCTTCAGTTTGGTAGAAAAATATTGATGTCGCGTCAAGATTCCTAACAAAGACTACAATTTTGATCCTGTCGATTTTGACAGACAATTTTGATTATCATAATAAATTGTTTCAGTACTCTAAAGCGGAAATGTTGTTAGTATATATAGTTAGTGTAATGTTAGTATTGTAATCAGGTCCACGCCCAGAACTGGTACACATAAGGGCCGGTGAGTTTTGCAGCAGATCGCTTGTGGGGTGAATAGCACTAAGTATGGTGCCGAATTATGGACAAATGTTAAGATTTGAATAACTGCACTTAAGGGATGATATTATAGATTCACTGTCGGAAATAATACGCATCAAGTAAACCCCTATACATATCTATCTATATACAAGTTACAATACATATAAATATATCTATTTCATTCACTAATCATAAATAGTATCTCTGAAAGTTAGGAAACAAAATAGCATTTTTTAAATTGTGTGTAATCTATTTTATAAAACTATCTGTTATAAAAAACTCGTACAAATCTTGACAATTTGTTTATTTATATTAATGTACTTTTATTTATTTAGTTATTGCTATGTTTTCTTGTAAATATTTAATATCTTTGTATCTTAAAATAAGGAGAGGAACATCAATAAAGGTGTCAGTATTGCTCTACAGTTGGTTGGTAACAAGTCACTTAACGAAATTAAATAATAATAACAAAACAGACAGTGCAGCCTTTCAAATAGCAACATTGTTAATGCTATCGGGGCTATAGTGATTCCTTCAGATAGCAACATTGTTTAATGCTATCGAGTCTATATCGATTCATTTATTGACTTACTGGTATAACATTTTAATCAAAATATATTCTTCAACTAATTTTGTATAACAAGCACACAATTATTACGAGATATTATTGTTTCATTACTAGTTTCGAGAATAACAGATCGTCACATCGACAGGTGCGAATGATAACTAAATTATCCACTTAGCGATGGGAAGTTTTGTCCTTCCCGAAACTAGGAAAGAAATAATAATAACTGTTAATAATCGTATGTATGTTATATAAAGATAGTTAAAGGATAATTCTAACTATGTGGAATCTTTCAAATAGCAACATTGTTTAATTCTATCGAGTCTAGAGTGATTCCCTCAACAAGCAACATTGAGATTGTGGCAACCATCGGCACTGGTGGTTGTTGCATTCATTTTCAAATGGCTCGTGTCCACGTGATGTTTCAAAGATCTGTTTGAGATAAATCTTAGTACCCATGTTGAGATTTTCATCAGAAAACAAACTCAGAGATCACCGCTTGACATTGGTAGGAAGGACTGTTCCGTGAACAAGGCATTTGAAATATAAGAAACCTAGAACCGTAGACGCCTACTACTATGTATTTTAATGTTAGACAAACAGTTGCATCAAAGTTTTTTTTCTACTTTAATTGCTACTTGGGAGTTTCAAATTCACACAAAGGACAAACGGAGCATCAACTGTCAATAAATTGGGAAGTGAGACGTGAAGCAGGTAGTGGTGTTCTCTGAGACGTGATGTGTACCTACACGGTGATGAAATCTGAGAGTTGTTCCAAAAAATTTCATCAGGGCATAATCTGTTCTCAGAAATTGTCTCGAGCCAAAATTTTCGTCTTAGGACATGGACATCAAGATATATTCAACATGTGGGTGCATTTAGTTAGTCACTAGTGCCTAGTGGTAACAGCAGATATCGATGTACCAAATGGTCTGGAGCATATAACATTAATTTTTGCGGACAATGTAACTATCGAGTATTCTTCACTGCCAATATATTATCGGGCCTGTTTTTGTACAAAAAAAATCTCAAAAAAATTAAAACAATTTAATAATTTTACTCATGCAACAAAATAATGCTTTCTTTCGGTGACAACGTTACAAAACAAATGGAAAACTGTGGGTAAATGATAAGTCGGTTTGATGGAGAGAGATACAGAAACTATCATTGATATATGTACTAACTTGTACAAAATATATCGAGGATGATGACTCGTAAATAAGCGGGTGAAATCGAGGAAAAATTTAATATGTATGGAATGTTGATTATTTTAAACTCTGTTCGCGGTAGCATGTCCCATAGTTAACAATAATATTACAAATAATAGGTATACACGCGATTATGGTCTAATTCAGTGGGAGGTCTCTCCGCAAGTTGACTCAAGTCTGGCTTAACATATCTAGATCAAGTCTGGCTCAAGGCTAATTACATATACATATAGGTTAAGCCTGGATTGGATCAATCAACATGTCTAGGTCACGTTTGGCCCACATCTATAAAATATGTCTAGGTAAAAGTCAACATTCTGGGTCAAATTTGCCTCTCTTCTTGTCTATGTTGAGTCTGGCTCAGAACTATCTATCAACAAGTCCAGTCCGGCTCAAGCATATCATGTATCTATGTCAAGTCAGATTCAGAGTTATGAAGATTTCTGGGTCAAGTCTGTCTCGAGGCACCGATGTGTTGAATTGAGTCATACTTAGATGACTCAAAATTGGGTCAACTCAGGCATATAGCGTACTTTTTAGGGGTGAGCTCGGTGAATCATAAAATTGTTATATCCAATAAATATTTAAAATTATTGTAAATTTAAGATTCCTTTCCGAATGTTTATTTCATGACAGAACTATGGCAGAACTGATCAGCAATATCTGAAATAGCGAAATGCCGCATGTCATCGGAGAGAGGATTTATGGGAGGACAGAAGACCACTGGACAAGATATCGTGAACAAAGTAGATAAGAGCAAATTGTTAAATAATATAAGCAAATTAAATTACGCAGAAATCTATTGTTTGCATCTTGACTGACTACAATTATACACTCATGATACTATGTATTGTTTGATTCAACTATAATATTACATTAAATTTTCTAAAAATCATCAATCAACAAACAATTATGTGGTTGCGTTATTCTAAAATCTCCATATATATCGCGTTGAATTATTAAATGAAATTCATGATTCGCTGAGGATCCAAATAACAAGAAGAAGCCTTCATTAATACGATCACGCTTAAAAACTTCGAAAGAAGTCGAAAAAAATCAAAGACAAGGCTCCAACGAATGGCGTTCAATGAGATCAAAATTTTGAGATCCAAAAACAATGCTAAATACAAAAAAATACAACTTATTTACTTTAAAATTATAAATACTTCAATAGCACTGAAACAGTCCGTAGGGTTTTACAGAGTTCTTCCGGAAAAATAAATTCCAATCCGTATAAGAATTTCCCGAGAACTTTATGGAAACATAAACTTTCAGATGTTATCACGTATCAAAATATCACAGCTCGTATACTCTACCGTAGGAGTTCTCCAAAATGTAGACAATTTTATTATTCATTCTAAATCTAATTTATTTCATATTTCGAGTACCATATCGCACTGGAAATTAGTTAAGCACTACATTAAAAGGTTTTTATTGTTTATATTAAATTTGGCCCCTTCCTCAAAGACAGTTCGAAAGCATTAGGAGTTACAATTAATACTTCTAAAAATATTTTCAAAACAAATCACGCATTCTACTAATAATATTTATTAAGCAACCCGTTACTCCTTTTACGGTATTTTTGAATTATAATTATTACTAACATTTTAATTTATATTTGAATATCAAGAAAACAAGATCATCCAAAGCAATCATTTCATGGTAAATAATTTGCCATCGATCTGAAATATATTGTGGAGATTTTAAAATAACGCTTCCCTTCGTCAGTCCCTCGCGGGATTTTCTATATATGATTGCAAACGCACTTCTTGGATTCCAAATTGAAATAATATCTGTTGATGAATGTGAATACGTAATATTAATTTAATATACTACCCTACCGTACGTACACATCCCATTCAGCCGAAAAATGACAGCTCGACCCTAAAATAGTATTTATAATCTTTTTTTAACTACGTTTGTAATAATGTAACAATATTATTGATAAGAAATTTTGCTACTCTTGAATAACTCCATCATTATGTACAATATTTTCGATTATCTTCTCGACCTTAGAACGACGAGGATCTGCGGCGATTGGATAATTATATATCGCGATAGAACTTTGTGGCTCCCCGGTCGTGTTTTCAGGCAGTCATTCTAAAGGGCTCTACTTACTCTCAACAGCCGTATAAAATTAAGCGACGAAAACATAACTGATAACTATTATTCTTTAAATAATTGTAATATATTAAACTAGTAATACAAATTATTTCTCATAAAAAATAAAATACGTAAATTTTATATTTAAATCTACATTAAATTTTTGCTATTAACAAAAATGTAGGTATGTACAAACGAGGAACAAAATAAACTCACAAAAGTTAAGTATTAGGATGATTTGGTAAAAATTACCAATTTGATAAAATTATTACGTGAAATATTATGATACTTATTACATAATATTTGAAAAAAAAGTCATAGATATCGAAGACATAGCCCGACTCGCATGAGGGTTTTCAATTTCTGTTATTGGAATAAAAATCTGCAATGCTATCATTTTGCCCACATATACGCCGGCTATAGAGAAAAACCCATTGGTAATGTAAGCGCACGGTTAAATCGATCCAAGTAAGTTTTTACGCAATCCATAGCTGGAATGTTTCAGCAGATGTAGAACAACCCTCGCTTTCGTGAGGCTTGCAAGAGGATGTCAGAGTGCGTTAATCTCGGGATTAGCACAATCAAATTGTTTTATTTTGATTTAGCATGCCAAGGTTACGTAATACGTCGTTCCAAATACCAAAATGCTAAATTAAAAACAAATATATATATAAGTAAACAGCTAGAAGTAAGAATAGAAAAATGAGGAATATAATAAAATATAAAAGATATTGTGTCAACAATAAAACAGTTGCCTTCTAGACTAGAGACCGTTCTCCAACGTCTCATTATGATATGAGATCTTGCAGCATACTTAAGTCAATATATCACACATTCTGGGAGCATTCGATGCTCCCTAACAAAACCACAATCAAAAGCACCATGATTTTATTCAAGAAGGAAAAATTACTATTGATTTTTGGAGCATTTTAATGTATTCATTTAAATCAAACAAAAATGTGAATTGACACAGCGATTGTAACTTGTCGAGATGAAAAAAACAAACAAAATCAATTTCAGTAATTGACATCATTCTACGGGGCACTAAATTAATAGTTTTCTTGAGTATTCACGGCCTTTAAAATTTTTTTGTGCAGCGTTATTATGCGTACAAAAGTGTCAGGCCTGTTAATCAATCTTCTATCAGAATAAAGTTTATCAAAAATGAGTACAAGCAACTTTAAAATAAGCACACATTATAAGGTGTAACGGAAAACAACTGTAACGATGTACAAATTAAAATATATGATGTGAAATGCAATATTTCCTTCTTGATTACGTCTTAACCTGGAAAACAGCAGAGGTAAGATACAGGACTCTATAAAGATCAGTTTGGTAATATTTATTGTGCTACCAATACACATTCCTACCGTACGTATTAAAGCACTCATATCAACCTAAACTATGCTCAGCAATCAATATATTGATCTGAAGAAAAAAGAGGCGACCAATATATAACTATGTTTTAAAATATAAATTAACCACGTATCGGAGACATGACGCATACACGTGCCTCGTCTCGGTGTACAATAACAAAGATGTTTAAGTATAGGCAAAATGATTAAAACTAACATCTCTAAACAAAATATAATGACAGTTTATACGTATGACAAGAGTTAAGCTTTCTCTATAATGTGACTCTAAGAGCTTTATCATCTTTCCGTTAAATATATCACAATCGAGATGAAAAAAAGTAGAGTAGTACAATATAACACTTTCATTCTTTTAAAAATAATTTGATTACATCGCTATTCTGAACCAAAAACGGCAACAAATACACGCAGGCCATGCACACCGTTCCTCACCAGGACCCTGCATGGGGCGCGTGGTCGCGGTACATGCGGACCGCGTGTCCCGCATCGACAGTGTCCTGGCGTTGACAATTCTGACATTTTATTCAGTACGTATTATCGAATCGCTGACAAAATTTAACAACAGTTTATTTTCATATCCTTAATATGTCTTATATCAATTATTTATCAGTTCGTTTCAGATCACAGTTGCGGCTTTTTTATTTAAATCACATTCCGGTCGTAACCCCATTCCGGAATCCTTCCCCGACCATTTCGCGATTTGATCGTCTTATAACATACAAGAGTGCGTAAAAGACATCTCGAGAGCTGTGGAAATTTCACAGAAATTTCACTAAATGTCAGAGAGTGGCACACAGGGGGGGGCGGAGGTGGGGCAGGGGTGCCTACTCCTAGTGAGGGCTCTCCTCTTCCGTGTCCAGCGGACTAGGAGACAGGAACTTCCTCACGTACTTGGGGTAGTGGGTCTTCTCGTGAGCCTTCAGGATGGTGGATCGGGAGAAGGTCTTTCCGCACAGGGCACACCTGAACGGTCTTTCGCCTAAAATAAACGGTCAGTTTATTATAATTGTGTATTTACGGAAATAAGCACTGTTCTGTTAAACGCTGGGAAACGAGAGAAGCACCTACCAGTGTGCACGCGACAGTGATCCTTCATATGGTGGCGGAGCTTGAAGGCCTTCCCGCAGAACTCGCACTTGAAGGGGCGGTCGCCCGTGTGCACGGGCAGGTGGGCGATGAGCGAGGAGACGTCCGGGAAGCTCTTCCCGCAGAACTTGCAGAGCACCACGTTGCCGGGCTCCACGGACACCAGCTCCATGTCGAGCGGATGGTCGTCTGGCGGCGGCGGCGGCAGGTAGGGCGCGTCGCCCAGCGGCAGGGGCGGCAGCGCGCGGCCCAGCACGGCCTCGCGGTACTTGAGCGTCTCCAGCGAGTGCGACAGGATGTGGCGCGTCAGTTTGCTCTGGTGCGGGAACCCGGCGCCGCAGTACATGCAGGGGAACACCCGCCCGTCCCCCTCCCGCGCGCCCCCGCTGCCCCCGTCAAAAGACTCCTGCAACCACAAAAAAGAACATCAACTTCTTTTCCGTACTCCCGTTGACTTCAACGGTCGGATCTTGCGCAATACGGACTACTTGATCTACGTCTAAGGTATCGTTTACAGAATTTGGACAGTGTAAATGTTTTTCAACGTTACTGAAGACAAAATTTAGAAGTTGACGCTCATTTTTGTTTGGCAGAGGGCGGGGCGCTGTTCGGAAGGCAACGCGTCCCCGGACCGGACCTCACCTCGCGCGCGCCGCGCCGTTCGGATCGCGCGGACAATGAAACGCTCGACAAATAAAAACAGAAACCAAATATATATGTATAAAATATATATGAATAAAATAACCATGGCCAAAACAACGAAGGTCAACTTCTTGACAGCAAGGCATAGAAAGGGAACGTATGTTTAGTAGCATAGCACATTGATTTAGCATGCAATCAATTATTATACTTAACATAGAGACAGATAATATAAAAAAACCGCATCACTGCGAATACAAATTTAATTTATACGTTTATATTCAACGATCAACATCCAAATATTTACCAAAAATTAACAGATTACATATTTATTGGAATAGACTTGAAAATTTGTAATTTTTGTTGTGTATCTCTGTATTTTGTGACTTGTCACATTTTTAGTATGAGCACTAATTTTCAAAATTTTAAAAGCATGCACTAAAACTAAGGGCACTACAAAACCAAGCAAAAATAAATGTATTACAACACCATGCAAAAATACTTGTTAAGCGAAAATATTTAGTAAAGATTTCTTTTAAAAGGATAATATAAAACGCAAAGAAATTAAATACACACAATCGAAAGTGAGACTGATCGAAAAAATAAGAAAACTAAATGGAACATTTAATGCTCCGACAAATAAAAATTGTGACTCCTACAAACTTAACAAGTTTTCCAATATGTGACAAATACGATAATAAATAATAGTAAATTGAGAGAAAGTACTTACCGATTCGTGTAGCGGGTGGCGGTACTCGGAGGAACTCTCTCCACCACTTTTGTCATCAGGTAATCGATTCCAGTCGACTTCTTTCTTCAACGACTGTAAAAAATATTTCGCTTCATCAGTTAAAGGTTAGATCGCTAGACTAAGAACCAGCGACCGCCAGACTTACATCATAGTATCAAACCTGACATATTTTCTGTAGATGTCACTATAGTGTGTAAGAAGGTTTGGATATTATAAAATTTGAGTTCAGGCGATTTTGGCAGATAAAGGTAACACAGGTAAGAAAAAATGAGTACGTAGAACATCTCTGCGGATGCGTATTATCAATTAGCATGGTGTGAAAACGATCCATGTTTATTCGAAAAAATAAAAATACTACTGTAATAATACTGCGACCATAGCATAAAGGAACTCGCTAATATCTAGAATATAACATCTAGGCGATGAACACGCAGAAATAGATACTAGCATTTTTGTTAATAGCAAGGTTAATGCAGAAATATAACATATACGCGCTTAAATATATATTTTTTTGTTAACTCGCCTTTTAATATAATTATTATTTCTAAAAAATATTTCTACTGTATATTGTTTTCATTGATTTTTATATAATTTATTATATTGCCTATTTAATCGCCTATTATATAAAATTATTATTTTTAAATTTTATTTCATTGATTTATCTATATATTGTGTAAAATTATTATTTATATTTCTAATTTCATCGAATTACTGTTATTGTTTTAATGTCTCCTTTAAGTCTACTTGATGTTATTGATTATGTTTCTAAATAATTTATGTTCACATTTGTATTTTTTTAAATATATATTATTTCTATTGTCTATTATTTATCAACTTTGTACAAATTATAAAGTAAAAGGCTTTAGAGTCGTATATATATGTACATAAATAAATAAATTAATCGCTTGGATAGACTACTGTCGACCATAAAATGTAAATAATGTCGACCATAAAAAAGAAACGGCGCATGGTAAGTTTTGTAAATTATTTAACTGTAAATAGTTTCGGATATTTTATACGAACCGTATGTATTTACGAGAAGCGAATCTCGACGTTTCGTAGAATAATTATTCAACGTCATCAAGAGGACGACCTTTACCTGCGGAGGTGGAGGTCGGACTGATTATGTGCTGCTTTCTAGGGCGTAAATTGTATGCACTTTGTTGTGGAGTGTTCTCTTCTTCTACAGTAGAGGTCGCCAGTGTGCAATATGCACTAGTTACGTCGGCGAATTTTACTGCGACTTCTCTCAAGGGTAGAATCAATTTCGTTAGAATAGGGCGCCATATACTTGATAGTTTGTAACTGTCATCTCTATTGAAATTGGGATGTTTGTATATTTTAATGGACACCCTCATTAATCTGGATATAAGGTACGGTTCTGTTGATAAGATTTTTGCCTTGTCAAATCTGATAAAGTGACAGAGATTCCCTTTGGATGCATGTTCGCAGATTGCCGATATATTGAAGTTGTTGTTTTTAATTGCTCCAATATGTTCCTTCAATCGTGTAGCGATATTGCGTTTGGTTTGTCCTATGTAGAAAGCTCCACAATCGCATGGCACTCTGTATACACCTGGAGACTCAAAAAGTGTGTTATCTTTTACACTACCTAACATGTGTGACATCGACTATGGGGCTGAAAACTGTTTTTATATTTAATTTAAAATATCCGAAACTATTTATAGTTAAATATGTCTAACGACCGTAATAACAACCTTAACTCTTTAATTTTGTTCATTAAACCAAGATTTGCACAATTTTCAAACGTTGTCCTGGCGTAAGTCTATTCATGGTGAAATGGCAAACCAAACCGATCACAAATCAGCTGTCAAGTTGGCTGTCGCTTGAAAAAGTGAACACCTTATACATATCGCATTCGAATTATAGCATTCGAATTATTGCATTCGAATTATAGCATTCGAATTAGTCAAGGCAGTGCATAACATTTAGAATTCAAAGTTGCAGTTTGTGGTGGTCTTACCAGTGGTACTTGTTGAACGGGCGGCAGTCCCGAAGGGCCGGCTATGGGCTCCCCGCTGATGCCTCTCAAGCTCCCCAGCCCGAGTCTCAGCTCCAATGGATTGGATGACATTAATGTTGAACTATTATTATTCGTGTTTATACTCATATTTAAACCTGCAAAAAGATATCACACTTTATTAATTGGAAATACAATATTATACAGGTGTCTTGTAGGTAGTTGAAAATTTTTTGCAAAAGTCTTGTTGAAATGTCGAAAGTATAGATTTTCTTCAATATTTTTGACTCATCTTTTGTAAAACGTTGGACCATCATGAAAATAATTTATATCGAATATTAAAAATTCATTCTGGCTTTAATCAGGTTTTAATAATTTTATTTGACTTGTATAGGACGTCCTTTATACGAGTAACATCACTGACTTTTTATGTTTCAGATCTTAACCAAATGCCAATAAATATTTAATTTTTACGACAACAACGAAATTGTGAAATCAATCATAACACAAAAAAAAAATAACACACATAACAATATGAATGAACTCGCTGTTAATCCAAATGACCTACGATTCTACTTGTTTTACTTCAGTTTTTATGTAAAAATACTAGAATACTCTATGTAACAATGTCCGCCCCTAACATTAACAGATGGCGCTGTTTATACACTGACATAGACATACAATTCCGCGGTAATTTTATTTGTTGTGAAAGTTATATTTTAATTAGTATTTTGTAAAAACTGAAGCAAATTAAGTAGAATTTCAACAATTAGAGATCATCAGCCATTTGGATTAACAGAATAGGTGAGTTAATTCATATTGTAATGTGTCTTAGGGTCGGTTGAATCATCTTATCGTATTATAGTTATCGTTAGCTTCTTGCGTTTTCTACCAATCAAAACAAGCTAACTCCTACTATAAATCAAGTTGATGCAACGGCCCTTAGCGTTAAATTGGTAATAATTCTTCAATAACTGCAAAATGCCTTTGTGGTAACATTATTTATATAATTATGAAGAAAACTCTTCGTGTAAACCACTATTTTGTTAAATTATCAAACATGTTTCAAGACCAATAATATAATATATCTCCCATATGTATTTTATTGATTCTTTTTTTTTTTGATTTTTCGATTTTAAATTTTTAGAATATTGTACCTAACCCAAAACATGTTGATAATTTAAATAAATAATGGTATACAAAGTATTTTCTTGAAAATTGAAGGCGTCCATATAAAAATGGTGTATGTACGTATATGCACAAAAAAATTAAGAGGAGAAAAAACACTTAACTAAAATTAAAAAGGAAAAGATCTTAATAACCATAAACAACCAGAATTTCAGTTTTTTGTTCTTTTCTAATATTCACTTTTCAATTATGGACATTCATTTTACGTTTTCTTTGTTTATTTAAGCAATTCCAGTGACACCTTCAAACTGTCGTGTTTTATAATCGAATTTCGACAACATTGAGTTGAAATCATGAAAAATATTATACCACACATGGTGCATACTGTTATATACACCATTTTAAAACAATAAAAATTACTTTCTGGCTTGAGATACTATATAGACCCTTTTTATAGGGACTCCAACAATTATATTATGATAATTTGTTTACATTTTAGGTTAATTTCGCAATATTTTATTGTGTGACTAATTAGTGTATAGCAAATTAATGAAAAGGTGTAATTCAAACACAAAAAGTTATTTTTGATAGGTTGGTAGCCAGTATGCAAGTTTAAGTCTAAGTATAAGCAAATATATGTCTCGATTAATTAGTCTCACCTATATTATCACTATGTCCACAGTTAGAATGTAATGAAGAGAGGTCATCTTCGGGTGAGCTGGTCCACATGGGTTCATCGGGAGGTTCTTCCTTCCCACCTGGATCTCTCGCTGGAGGCTCGTGGTGTGGTTCTTGCTTCATCTCTTGTCTAATTTCATGCTTGGCTTCATGTCTCCCGTCCAACCCCCCCGGTTCGTGTTCTTGCTCGTGCCTCGCTTCGTGCCTCGCTTCGTGCCTTCCTTCTTGCCTAGACTCGTGTCTTTCCGTTCTTGTTTCGTGTCTGTGTTCCTGTCTCGGTTCATATCTGTGTTCGTGCCTTTGCCTTCTGACGTGCATTAAGGGAGATGCCCTCGGAGGGCTAGATTCATCTCTCACAAGCCTTTCGGGTGCCTGTGGATCGACTCCTGTTCTGGTCGGAGTCAGGTCTTGAGGCTGAAGTGGGTCCGCCTCACCGCCGCTTATTTCAGTTCTTCCTGCTCCCGAATTGAGGTTTGTCATCTCGGCCAGTCCTTTTACCTACGCAACAAAATATCATTAAATTATTATAACTCACAAGTATTGAAGACAAAAACTCGTCAAAAAAAATTTTTCATACAAAATTAAGATAAGTTTTGGTACACCTTATTGGTTAAATAAATAACGGTTAGGTTGTGTATATTTATATTATTTTGTGAAGCTGTTAATTTATAATTTTATTGATGGTATTAACGTTAACTTTATAGACGCAGACGTTAACATTAAAATTGATAGAATATATCAACTATGTAGGTATTGAAAAAACTAATAAATTATAAGAACCGTATGGATGTGAAGAGATTCGATTATCGACGTGTCCCTGGAGTTAAATGACAACGTCTAATTCCAGACTCTAGCCGAACGTGGAGAATCGAATCTCTACACATCCAAACGATTCGTATAAAATATACGCTGGTTTCAACTTCTAGAGGTGACTATGTTTTCTTTACTAGAGTTTGATTAAAAAGTATATATTTTCTATTTGAGTTTCAAGAGTTACAGAACCTCTCGAGGAGAGGTGTTCCGAAATGTTCAGTGTCTTGAAATGTTCCGCTTTTGTCAGGTCTAGTGGTTAAGACACTTGCGAATTAATCTTGATAGACAATAGGGTTATCCAGGGGACCATAAATTTAGTTCTGTTTTCTCACTTAAATTTACTGATTTACGATAGTGTTTATTTTGTTCTTTTGAAATTATATTTAAAAAATATTGTTGATTTATTCTTAATAGTGATGGTCAAAACGTCTATTTAAACGGTTAATTGATTGGTAACAGATTTTTCGCAATTCATGAACGAACTGACTACTTTTCGGGACGAATGAACTATTCGATTCATCATCTATCGTTTATTATTTCAGCAGTGTTAAATTAATTTGGAATTCCTACCACCAGTATGGAATGTAAGGAAGCTATTTTAAATATAATTCAGTTAATTAAGATAAATTATAGAAGCTTCACAGAAACGAAGTTATTCATATGGGAAACGTATATAGAAATCTTTATGGTGTAACTTATATGAACTAGCTAAGTGATGACAATGAGACGTTCACCAATTCCATAGTAAGAAAATCTACACATCAAATTTTTCAAAGTTGTATATTATGTTCTTAATCAGTTTCCTTCACATACTACAACACAACGCTAGATACATCTATACTTCTACCCGCGACATAGTATACACAGATTTTGCAGCTGGTAATGATAGCTTTATATTATAAAACAATAACAATAACGCAATGAAAACAATCCTACCAAAAATAATCAATATATACATACTTTCATGTGTTATTACAATACCTCCCTAATTTTTAATTTTTATAACTTAATTTAACGTTTCCTTGTGTATATCTTATTTACTTAATCTAATGTCTTACATTTTTGTCTTCTTATATTGTTTATACCTTACTTACTTCATTTAATGTCTTAATTTTTATTACTTAATCTGATGTCTTACACTAATGATTATATTAACAATAGATATATACATTTATGACTATATGACAATGCCCCGCACTTTTGACTTTAAACACGAGAATAAATTCTCATTTAAAAGTGGGTAAGCGTGTAATATAAATGTGTGTTAATTATAGTATATTGAATACAGCCACTCTTAAGTTTGTGCTTAAGTTTGTTTATAATTTTTTTTTAAAAAAATCTCATATAGGTCATAAGACTTAATTAATAATTATCCCTCTGTAGACAAAATCCAGTAATTGTGTTAATATTGCTCTTCTATTTCGGATGATTGAAGTTGAACAAAACTTCCCATCATTAGAAAAAAGTGAAATATCAGTTACCAACCATCAATACAAAATTAAAAAACCGTTATTTTGTAACCGGTTAAATAACGGTTTTGACCATCACTAATTCTTAAGCGTATTGCTCAGGTACCTTGAGACTCTCTGCGGTCTTGAGCAGCGCGGACAGTTGGCAGTACTGCACGTTGACCTCCCCCTTGTACATGAACTCCACGAGGGTCCGCAGCTCCGCGAACTGCACGTCCTTCAGGATGACGATCGGGTGGCGAGACGGGTGGTCCAGGAACAGCGATTGGAAGTACGAGGAGCACGCTGACAGAACCACCTGGCGACACAAAAACAAATCAGCCGTGTCCTGTGGCAAATGCATAATGAGTATCTTCCAATTGTTATTTGTCCCTGCGCCTTGGAGGCAGAGAAGAGGTTTTGCGAGTGTCAGCGGGGCGGTGAGTACGGCCACTTTAGCATTAAAAAATACTGAACATGCGGGCGAAAGTGTAGGGCCGATATGGGAGCTATTGCTCACAGAACGGCCCTGGGTGTATGGTGAATCCCTCTGCTCTGTCCTGTGACGAAATCGGAAACTAAATTCCCAGAACAATTCTTGTGTAATTTTGATTAACAGAAATTTTGTCATCTCAGTCGAGTAGAGCAGCGGGTCGCGGAGCAGTGGGAGGATTTTTTTGGGTTTTAACGGAAAAATATTGAGGATCGGAGACATCTGTTGGAATATGATGTTGTTTATGAATGTTTTCTCTGAATTTAAGATATTAAATATACTTTTCCCAAAAAAATTCTTGTCACTGCACCACGACCCGCTGCTTTACTCGACTAAGATGACCAAATTTATGTATTTAGATTGGTTATAAATTACAAAATTTATGTATTTAGGTTAGTTGTAAATTACAAAATTTATTTATTTAGGTTAGATTAGATTAAAATTTATGTATTTGGGTTAGTTATATATTATGAGAGGGACTCTCATCATCAGTGATAAATTAAACTTAACGTGTGTAATTAAACTTAAAGTTGAAATTAGTGTAAATTGAAACAATTCTTCTGTCTCAAAATAATATACCTTTCGAAATTGCTTGGAGAGCCTAGTGATATTGGTGGTGAAATCGTTTGAAACATGATAGACATTCCGAAATTACTAGATACTTAATAACTACCTATTCGTACCAAATAAGTATGTATTTGCATAATCGAGGTTATACATTATTTCAAGTCCCAAAATCCAGACTGGATATAATAAATAGGCATACCATAACGCGTAGTGTGCAATTTTTAAACGAACTGAGCGATAATGTCGACGTATTTAATAATATGAAAAGCATATAAGGTAGAAAATCGCTTTCATGTGAGGTACTCACGAAATAGGACATTGATATTAATTAAAAATAAACTAATACATATTTTCATGCAGTCAAGAAATGATACCTTTAATTTCGTGATTTTACAATTTAAAAGGAGCCCGAAAATTTCGTAGAAATTGGGTGATTTCTTATAGAGTAGTGATTATTATTTTCTTTTTTACTGGCACTTATTAAGGTATATAATAAGCTATTACTTTATACATTTTAGATATTTCATTTCTAAATACATACTCGTATATAACCATCTTTTCTATCTTGGACAAACGTACACAGGGGAAATTTGAAGTTTATTGTGTACCTTAATAAGTTCGAATAAAAAGTAATCTCATTGTAAAAAATCACCTGATTTTTACATAAATTTCAGGCTAGCAGGGTGGTGTAACCCCTTAAGGCAGGATTAAGGAAATTTGGGCTCTGGGCAAAGTCTTACATTCGGATATGTTTCACCCCCGTACGTCATGAGAGGTAGTATGCATTACCAAAAGACTTTATTCTTAAGGTGTTGTGACATATTTTATTTGAAGTTTATTTTGAGTCTTACGAAACCCAGCTAAGTGCTATTTGCCTCTTGATTTCTAACTGTTGCATGTCTTTGTTGAGTGACTTTATCAACTACCGAGGTAAATAAATATAGGTACTTAATTTGGCGTATTTAATTTGACTTTTGCCAAATCTTATCAGTAAAAGGTTTTCCTGATTCGTCATCAGCTTGTCTTAACAAAATTCACGCAGAGATAACAAAGTGTTTCTATATGTTTCATTAATAGATTATAAATCATCGTCATAATCATCCTTTAATATTTCAGTGTTAGATTTATATTTTTTCTTTTCTTCTCTACGCGTATCTATTTTGCGTCAAGCAAGATGGAAATGGGTGAAAAAGTTGCTTTCTTCTTACATCCGATACTTTTGTGTCCAGTTCAGTTATGACAGTTGTGTACTTCGTCCAACGGTTATCTCAACTGACTCGTTGTGTTCCAGTTTAGATGAACTAAACCTCTGTCACATCTCATACTTTTGTTATGTATTTGTTTGTATTATGGTCTCTAAGCAATGTACCCAATACTTCAACCCGTCTGGCAAGCTTGGTGTTTTATGCCAAACCCCTTCCAAATGAAATGATGATGGTTTAGAGGAAATTAGTGGCTATACCCCCCCGGAATGATGACATATTGCGCAATGAAAGGAACCTGGAAATTTTAATAGGATTTATAAGAGCGTAGGTCTCCCGCTGGGGGATGTTGGGAAGACCAGCATACAAGGGGGTCGAGGAGTGATGCGAAGTCTCTTTCTGCCCATATGGTGGTGATTACTGACGATTATTTAATTATAGGGGGTGATTATGGCTGCATCGACTACGTATGGGGGTGTAGTGGAAAAATAAAATCAGTGAACATAGATTCTTATCTTTATGATTAACTTTAAGTAAATTTTTAGGTTTTTTAAATTTGTAAAATTCATAATGTTTGTGAATGTTTTAGATCCCAGTGATTCACATTGATGTTCATGTTTTTTTATTATCTCGACCGGTTACCTAGTCTCATTACTAAGTTTATATTTAAGTTTTGTTATTTCTATATGATATTATTATCTTTTACTTTTTTACATTATTATATATTATCTGATACCTAGTCCCACTACCAAGTTGATTTTTAAGTTTTGTTATGATCATATAATATTATTATTTTTATATATATATTTTATCCTTTGTAAATTATACCTATAACTAAATATGCTATGTACTTATGCAAGAAAATGAAAAGAAACGTGCCGACAAGCTGTACAAGGCTTGGCACAATCTATAATAATAAAAAATATGTATAAATTTAATATGAGTAATAAAAAAAAAGATATTTGTAAAATACTTGTAAAACTATTAAAAAAGTGAGATAAGTTCTAAACCCTAACGATGGTCGAAAAGCAGTAAATTGATAATTAAAATTACGATTCTGTACCTTTAAAGCCTTATCAATGACTTTATTTTACATATTTTAACTTTATTTTAAATATTATTACTTTATTTTATAATTCTAGACTGTCCTTATATTACTATATCGATATTTTATACAAGAATATTTTGAGTTTGTCCAAATTTTTCAAGAACGAGTCAAGCCACGATATCAAGCCAGCCATACAATAGTTCGTAAGCCCAATGTTCACCCAAAAATAAAAAACTTCCATACCTACTTTCCCATAAAAAATATAATTTCGTCTCTATGAGATGTCTATAATATATCTTGATTTTATACAACCTTATCCTAAGCTCATTTTACAAGAATGAACAAATGGTTTGGTTGATTTATTTTAAAAATCTATTCTTAAGCGCTTTCATATTCAAGTGAGTTCTTTTCAATCAAAATTGAATAAATATTTGATAACTTTTTCGTTAATAATAATAAAGCTTCGGAACTGGAGAGAGCTGGCACTAGACCGAGATGAGTGGAGGAAAATTATTGAGGAGGCCAAGACCCACCAAGGATTGTAGTGCCAAGAGTGATGATTATGATGAATTTTTTGCTTTACTTGTCTGCCCCTTGAGAGTACGGCTAGTAGCCCAGGCAATGAAGGCCAAAAATGAGCTCATGTCGGAACAAATTAGAGACAAGCTGAATTTTTGCCAGTTGTTAGAACCTAATTAGAGGAGTATTTCCTCAAAAGTCCCCGCCCCTCCCCTTGTGCTCTCTTCCCCACCCCCCTTAAACATAAAATTCCATGTTTTTGAATTTTTGCTCATATCTCCGTCATTATTTAAAATATACATATATTTTTTTTACCATTTTATTTCCTAATATCTATTCTTTAAAAAAGCTTATTTAACATTTTTCTGTAAACATAATACTTTCATGAGAATTCACTAAAATACTTGAAAGTTTTACTAAAATTAAATTTCAAGATTTTTGTCATGGTCCATATTTTCTTATTATTTAAGCAAAATAAATACTTTTTTACCTTTTTATTCCTTAACATCTATTCTTTAAAAAAGCTTATTTAACATTTTTCTGTAAACATAATATTTTCATGACAATTCACTAAAATACTTAAAATTGATATTACCAAAAAATTTCAAGCTTTTTAGTTATGGCCCATATTCTGTTATTATTTAAGCGAAGAATTCATATTTTTTACCTTTTTATTCCTAAACATCTTTATTTTAAATGGTTTTCATGAGAATTCATTAGTTAAAATTTAGTTGAAATAGTTAAAATTTTCATTAACAAAAATTCTGGTTTTTGAATTACCGCTCATATTTTCGTTATCCCTTATTCAAATCTCTAAAACGAGGTCAAGTTTTAATCCTTATAATATCAGCCAAATAAAATAAGCTTGACATTTTTTCTAGACTTAATATTTTATTCGTAATTCCATGAATTATTTGGTTTTTTAATTTTTATGTTTAGAAAAACGTAATCTTAACTCATTAGTTGCATTATTCGATAAAAGTAGATCGAAACAATTTTTAAGCATTTCGGCAGTATTCATATAACTAGTATTCGAACGTGAACAATAATAAGTGCGCAGCTAAGTCTTCCCTCCCCTCCCTACACCTCTACACCGCTAATCACTGTATAATAGCTGTAAGACCTAGATCCTTTTTTTCGCCCCTACACATTGGATAAACACTTACACTTCGTCTTTTGTATGGGTCCAGACGTTTAATCAACATGCTTTCTTCAATGGGTGTCTGTGCGTCCTATTATGACGCATCAACATATTATAATAATGCATTGATAAGTACAGGATCGCCAAAAGTAAATGAAGGTGCCCTTCTCCAACATGTTTTTGACAACGCTGATGTCAACATTCGAACATTGAATGGCCTAAGCACTTTTCGCACTGTAGGTGGAATGCAATGTATTGCACCAACTACCAAAGTAGAAGTGAAGGGAAGATTAAAAAGCAATACTCTGGATCATTTAAAGCCTATTTACAACTCCTCCGTAAGTTGAATCGTTTGGCCAGCTCACAATACGAAGTAAAAATTCCCGTCTAGTGAAAATTCTGCATCATGAAAAGCAACATAATTTTGTAAATCATTTTCAAATATCTTCATCAATGAAGATTTTATTCCTTTACGGAATGACACATCATCAAATATAGATGGCGACCTAACAGCTTACTCGTATGATAGCTTTTAGTTTCATATAACTATAGCAAATGCATAAAATTCTGTTGAAAAGCTGTAGAGGATTGACTATAACTTCTTTTAAACCTTCACCATCCTTGGCTCGGCCTGAGTTTTCACTTTGTTTTTTCTGTGTAACTGCAACTCAAAGAAGTTTTTTTCCGCACATTTTATGATACACAACCAGATGACAAAGATAGATGTTCTCCCGATTCCTTTGTAAATGAATTTTGTTCTTGAAACCATGAAGTAAACTTTTGTATATCTAACTAGTCTCGCTTCTTCCTCGAATCCCTAACTTCTACACGTTGTTCATTGAATGTAATGGAACTTCCCAAAAAGTCTTCCAAGGCTTCATGTACCTTTACAAAATAGGGGGTTCCATGTATCCATTTAGAAAGTGTACTTTTTGTGATGCCTCTACCATGCGTCAAACCTCCGACAGATTTCATTGGGCGCATAAGGCATTGCTCAGTACTCATATTGACCAAAATTTGCCTCTACGTCCCACTGTAAATAATCATTTTATTGTAAACAGCTCTAGCTCTCTTTCTGTCAGTTGTAATTGATTTCCATAATTTTTTGTACATATAAATGGGTTGATTTCGCATAAGGTAAGTGTCTGTAAGTATATTCTGACCATACACTATAGCCCACAAACTTTCAAGTCCACTTTCTTCCATGATATATCCTACAGAGTCCATAAACGAAATATGGTGGTAAAAACCCCCTAGCCTTACAATTATCTTAGCGATTTCGCTATCAATTTCTGCAGAAGTTACAATTTCGGAGGCCTTCAAAAACAAATGACCCAGAAAGCCAAATGTAGTTTAATGGGAATGAAGTTGTTATTATGGAATTGGAAATATTCATGGCAGCTTTCATTTTGCTGTAATCTTTGACATTAATATTCTTCAATCCCCTAAGTACATTTTTCTTTGTGTACGCTCGTACCCTTATACTCTCAGGGGCTTTAAATGATCCAGAGTATTGCTTTTTAATCTTCACTTCAGTTTCTACTTTGGTAGCTGGTGCAATACATTGCATTCCACCTATAGCGCGAAAAGTGTTTAGGCCATTCAATGTTCGAATCAGCGTTGTCAAAAACATGTTGGAGAAAGGCACCTTCATTTATTTTTGGCGATCCTGTACTTATCAATGCATTATGATAATATGTTGATGCTTCATAATAGGACGCACAGACACCCATTGAAGAAAGCATGTTGATTAAATGTCTGGACCCATACAAAAGACGAAGTGTAAGTGTTAATCCAATGTGTAGGGGCGAAAAAAATAATCTAGGTCTTACAGCTATTATACATTAATTAAAGGTGTAGAGATATAGGGAGGGGAGGGGAGACTTAGCTGCGCACTTATTATTGTTCACGTTCGAATACTAGTTATATGAATACTGCTGAAATGCTTAAAAATTGTTTCGATCTACTTTTACGTTTTTCTAAACGTAAAAATTAAAAAACCAAATAATTCAGGTAATTACGAATAAAATATTAAGTCTAGAAAAAAGGTCAAGCTTGTTTTATTTGGCTGATATTCTAAGGATTTAAATTATTTTAACTAAATTTTAACTAATGAATTCTCATGAAAATAATTTAAAATAAAGATGTTAAGGAATAAAAAGGTAAAAAATATAATTTTTTACTTAAATAATAACAGAATATGGGCCATAACTAAAAAGCTTGAAATTTATTGTTAATGACAATTTGAAGTATTTTGGTGAATTGTCATGAAAATATTATGTTTATAGAAAAATGTTAAATAAGCTTTTTTAAAGAATAGATGTTAAGAAATAAAAGGGTAAATTTTTTTATTTATTTACTTAAATAATAAGAGAATATGGGCCATAACTAAATTATTTTAGTAAAAATTTCAAGTATTTTAGTGAACCCATGAAAGTATTATGTTTACAGAAAAATGTTAAATAAGCTTTTTTAAAGAATAGATATTAAGGAATAAAATGGTAAAAAAAATATATGTATATTTTAAATAATGACGGAGATATGAGCAAAAACTAAAAAACTTGGAATTTTATGTTTAAGGAGGGGTGGGGAAGAGAGCACAAGGGGGAGGGGCGGGGACTTTTGAGGAAATACTCCTCTAATTAGGTTCTAACAACTGGCAAAAATTCAGCTTGTCTCTAATTTGTTCCGACAAAAAACCTTCGTTGCCTGGGCTATAGTAATAGTCATAGATATCTTGGCTTTCAGAGTACTGCATCAGCTAGATCTAATAGAACGTCTGCATCCTATTGGATCAAGCTGATCCGATTATTTTAGGTGGTGGTGGTAAGAAATGTTAATTGCCGCTTAGTGCTTCCTTAAGGCGTTGCCTTACCTCCTTAAAGGTACTGATACACATGTTCATTAGTGGCACGTGAGCATGCGCAGTATTGAGCTTCTTGAGCTATTGCTAATTAGTAGCATGTATGTACGCTAGTAATGAACATGCTAGTAATGAACATGCTCATTAGTTGCACGCTCAAAAATCAACCGCCGCGCCGGTTGATTCATGAGCATGCTAATGTCATTCACCATGAGAAGGGGTATCTTTTGAGTATGTGTGAACAAGCTTGCTTATGAGCATGCTAATGTCATAAAAATAATGTCACGTGTCGTGACTGCAAGAGGAATTAATGAAAACGCTGGGATTTAATACAGGATTTATTGAATACCGATTAATTAACTATTCCTGTTTCGCAAATTTATCACTCGTAAATAGACTCTTCATATTCGCTTTGACACTTTATTCACTATTCCCTAGAATATTCCATCCAATTTCCACACTTTTTAATTTCGCTTCGGTTTATCTCGATACGTAAGAACTTTCCGGAATCTTCGCTGTCGAATTACGGCCCGCCTGACCGCCTGGCAACTCGCGACTCGCGGCTACCTTCGCTTCTGTTATCGCTGTCAGACGCGCACGGAAAAATAATCTCCGGTTACTCCCGCGTGTCGTATTTATACTGGCCAACGCTGTTATCGAAATTTCGAGACGTTTCCCGCGTTTTTCAGACTTTTGGAGATGTCTCTCGAAAGTCGGAGGTGATTCCAGATCCTTCGGTAGTATTGTGCTAACTTCAAACAACCTGTACTTTGACAGAAGTGCGTGATTCTTTTTTTAGCCTCGTTACAATAATGTTTATGAAACCTTATTAAAAGACATGAATGATTCAAATCTATAAATCTATCTGATATAAAAACTAAAATAAAAAATGTGCGGATTACGGGAACTATTTTGATTTATTGGTTCACTTGAATTTCCTGTTTCAGTTTGCAAAGTTTCAATTTTGAACAAGAGCGCCTCGAGATGCCAGTAATAAGCATCTGTTTTTGATTGTTAGCTACTGTTCATGTCCATGCTTAAAAATTTTCTCCACTCCAAACCCACAAATACACTACTTAATTGTATAAAACGAATTGCAATCAGGTAATTCCTACTATTTGTTTTTGTGCATCCGAAGTGAACGCATCGCACGCGTCCACTCAGACTGTCATCATTGTGTCTAATTAGTGGGTACGTATTATGGTTCATTAGTGGGAACACCACAGTGCCCAGATTTAGGAAAAGTAGGGCGCAGCACCACTTCACATGGCGAGGGGTTAAATTTTTTAGTGCCCATCCAGGGTGAATTAAAAGTGGAAGTTAATTATTCCAGATTTAAATAAAAATTTAAAAACTACTTCAGAAAAGCAACAACACTATTAGTGTATACGTCAATATTGGTAATCCTGTTTGTTTCCGAGTCGACCTCAAACATATTTTCGAAAACAAAAAGATACCAATTAGCTTAACAAGAAAAGCCTTCGAATAGTGCATACTGTCAATGATGACATATGGAGTGGAGACGATGAGTCTTACAAAGAAAAGAGTAGAAAAGATCAAGTGTATACAATAATCCATGAAGAGATCCATGCTTGGTATATGCCTAATAGATATAAGAATAATAAATTATGTAATTAGACGTAGAACTAGACTAATGTATATCATGGATCGTGTGGCGAAGCTAAAAGGCAGGATGCCACAAGGCGGTCCCCCAGAGTTCTGAAATGGATACCTTGGGAAAGAAAAGAGGCTTTGGAAGACCTCAAAAGAGATGGGCCGAAGATATAGCCACTGTGTGGTGGGCGGCGAGAGGGGGGAGGGGAAAGGAAATGGCTACGACAAGCAAACGACGAGGAAGGATGGAAGGATATGGAAGAGGTTTGTATCCACCAGATGAAGGTTGAAGAAGAAAAAGAAGAATAATCTTGATTGGATGCGGATTGTAGCTTTGTATGTGATATTATTCTGCAATAAGTAATATAATCACAATGGGAATGCCCCCAATTTAATGTTGCTGCACGCGTCTGCTTTTCAGTCATGAGTGGGTGCAATTTTTTGGAAGAGATGTTAGAATATTGCGCGACTGTGTACCTTATGCGCCCTGATGGAAGCGCCCTCTGAACAAGCTAGCGTGACGTCCACCAGGCTCTCGTCCTGCAGCAGTTGGCTGAACACGCCCAGCAGGTTGCTTTGATGATTGTTCCACCTCAGGCAGTAGTGCTCACTTCCCATGTCTGAGCTAGCTCCCGCCGCTGGAATAAAAGAAAATCGATGGTCATTCAAATGTCAGGTCGAAAATTCATAGTCATTCAAAGGTCAGGTCGAAAATCGATGGTTATTAAAATGCCAGGTCGAAAATCTATGGTCATTCAAAGGTCAGGTCGAAAATCGATGGTCATTCAAATCTCAGGTCGAAAATCGATGGTCATTCAAATGTCAGGTCGAAAATCGATGATAATTCAAAAGGCTCAAAGTGATCAAGAATTGAATCATTGTTTTAAGAAACCCCATTTGAGTTGACTTGTGTTTCACAGATTGTATAGTTCGGTTAAAAGGACGTAGGTACCTACTGTTACAAATTTTTTTTGACAAAATTGTTGACTTGTAGAGTTTCTCAATACGACGATGAATAATTGTCATCTTCACACGGATTAATAAATAAACAAAATACAATATATAGTTGCTTTATTTTTTGATATCTTAATAAAATATGAAAAACAAGATAATTTTCCTTTTCTTAGATTTCGTATAATTTAACGCAATCTATAACTTTTTTGAAATTGGGAAATAGACAATTAAAACAATTATTGACATAGTAGATTGTAGAAGACATTGCGAAGATAGTCAATAGTGAACATATCTGTGTTAAAAATATGTACAGCTAAATAATGCTTATAGTTATAGTACCTACCTACAATAATAATTGGCGCTATTTTAAATGGTTCTTTGCTTTCAATATTCATATTTTTTCATTAATTTACGATTCAATTTTTTAAAATTTAAAACCTGAGACTTAGATATTTATTTATATGAATAGGCATGTTCCTACTCAGTTAGATTTTTATAAACACAAAGAGAAATATTAATACTATTTGTATTATATTATTACAACACTAATAAACTCTCGACTTTATTTTTATTTTGCCAGAGCCACAAATTAATTTTCATTTTAAGGTTCCAATCCTAACTAAAAAGCAACGATACGCTTAAAGCAAAATACGAAAGATGGCAGGAGTATGCGCTTTTCGTAAACCATTGATATTCATATTCTTGAAAAATATGTTTTGACGTCGTTTGCTGGTCATACTGGTTTACATCCTCATGTTTTATAATAATATAATTAATTATGTCCTCTTTTATATTAAACTAGTTTTTTAAAATAATCGCCTGTAGATCTAAGTAATGTTCCGGTTTCAGTGTTTCCACTTTGTTTTTTTTCAAATATAATTTTAATCAGTTTATAAAATATCTATTTGGCTGTAAGAACCATTAACTGTAGGTAATGTCCTATTGATATTCATGTTAATTATTGGAATCAGAATAAATTTCCATAATACGAAATCTCGTTTGAAATTCCACTTGATTTGTATGAGTAGGCAATAAATACATGCATTGGTTTAACTGTATCAAACCAAAATATATTGAAAGTTCGAAAACTGAAATGTCTGCGACATTTAAAGAGATCTTGTATTTCTAAATAAAAGGAACGATTGCTGGAAACCGGGACACTGGAAGAACAACATCGTGGCTAACGAATAACCTGATTTGGCCATGGTTTGAGCAGTCTAACGTAGAACTTTTCCGGACTGCAATAAACACAAGGGCGGATCCAGCTTTGGCGCCAGGGGGGTCACATAGTCGTGGTCAAGTCACAAGAAGTTTAGGGTTAATAAATAATTTAGGGCTGGGTCCAGGTCCACCTGTGTCCTGGACCCAGCCCAGGGGGGATCATGACCCCCATGACCTCCCCCTGGATCCGCCTTTGAATAAACAAAGTTATGATTGCCTACGTCCGTTGAAAGGATAAATCGCGAGAAAAAGAAGGGGAAATGAATCAAAGAGTAAAATCAATATTGCGAAAAAATATGGAGACAATATTGTACGGGTTGAATTTAGATATCATAAAAAATTAAAGAAAAAGTGTTGATAGTAAATTGAATATTATAAATAACCAGGTCCCTTTTACAAATAGTTATCTTTTAATTCTGTTTTCATGTCAGTACGTAATTAATTATTATTCATTACCATATATAACTTTTATATTTTGATCGTCTATACTTCAATTTTTGATTTTTAATTTGTTGGTATATATTGTATCATCCTGACGAAGCGGCTATGGGCTCTGCAAAATGTTGATATTTTTCAATATACACCTAAGTGGTGAAAAAAAGTTCATTTTTATTTATTATATTAATAATGTAACCACAAAATCTTTTTGCTCTTTTTGAAGAGGTAAAAAAATAAATTTAATTAACCGACGTAAATATTGATTTCTTAAAATAACTTTTGTTACATAAGGAATTTTAGTATAATTTATAGTGATTGGTACCTGTGACTATTCATAATTCGGAGAGCAATCACCAGTATACTTGAAACTAACCTCTAACCTTTAAATCACAGTTACCAATCCTCGTTGCAATCGAACTCAATCACAATATATCTTATCACTAATTGTGCGGAATGAAAACATTAATCATGTAAGTACTTCATTGTAATACCACCTCCACTTAGCCGGATTTCATTTTGTATACTTCGTTACTCTTTAGGGCCTGCCCAAAACGAAGGAAAGCATTTAAAATGAGCAAAGAAATTTTTTCAAAAATAAATGCTTGTTTTTACATTGTAAAACAGGCTTTTTTAAAATTTAATATAATTTTTTTGACACTGCGATAGGCAACGCGGCGCAATTTATTAGTGCAACACTTTACAGAGGTTTGCGAAAACAAAGACGTAGATATATGTTGACCTCACGGGAACCGAACCCGAAACCCCGATATGAGAAGCTAGGAGACTACTATAAAACCGCATTCCATGTTATTAAAACAATTTTGCAGTCAATAGAACGTCATATTCTAGAATGCCAAATGTTTTTTTGAAATCGACAATATTATATCTACCTATGTAGAATATATTACATAGATGGCTGTTAATTTCATCTGCAAACTTATAGTAATATATGTTTTTGAAACACATACAACTATGTATTAATTTTTTTTAAAGAAACTACTATATCATATTAAAATTTGCGTTTTCAAAAATTTATTCAATAATTTGTGAGATATTTTTTATTCCCACTTTTGAAGGTTGATGTTATAACAGAGAGCTTAAGATCATCGGGAATAATAGGGAAATTTCACTATTACAAATACTGATGAAAATATGTGTATGAAGTAGATTTATAAATATTAATTCTATTCTGTGAATCAGTATGGATAATGTGTGGTAATGTGTTCATTCATAATTTTTATTGTAAAAATCTTTAAAAATACGACTCCATATATTTTTAAATTTTACCCTCTTCTAGTTTTCATTAATTAATATATTATAACTATGCCAGAACCCTGGGCAATCACAAACTTGACTCATCTTATTTCGTGAAACCTTCATTGAGAACTTAACTCATGAATGAGTCCATCTCCCTATTATAATTCGCAACCTTCCTCGAGGACCAGTTCCTGGAATTTAAAATTCTTAAAAAACATTATGCGTTGCTCTTTTATTCCAAACAAAACTGGTTAGCCTTGAATACAACCTTATTGTCGTTTTAGCAAAGGGTAAATGTGTGATCTAACACCGATACGTAGTAGGCAGCGTGATCTAACTCTAGTATATTTTATACTACTTTGTTATTACACTATTGTAAAGGATAATTGGAGATGAGCAATAAATAGTGAACGGTATATATTTATTTATGAACGTTAATGAAACGAATTTGTCTATGTAAAAAAATACTTGAAAATATGATTCCATCACCATTACCAATTCATTAATTTATTAAAATTTCTTTGTTAAAAATTTTTTATTTGTTCTCATATTTTTTTATTAGTTACTAATTATTTAAGATTTATTCTAGAAGTCTCACAGAGATGAAGCTTTTATTTGGGAAACATACATGGAAGTCTTTACAGGACCGCCACAGGGATTTTAACCCGTATTAGATGGCTCAAGTTCTTACTACATATCTACATATAAAACTATTGTTATTATTTTATAATATATTATTTTATTTATTTATTAGAATTTTTTTATTTGCTGTTTCCCTGTAACATAGTTTTTTTTTATTTTTCTGCTTCACATGTTTAATGGTTTATGTAAATTGTACCTATACTTATATAGGTCTTTCATACTTATTTACATTTAACTTTTATTGAAACGAATGAATTTTTCGTAATTGATATAAGTTACTGTAATGATAGGTACTTTAATGTTTTGCAAAAAAATAAGTCAGAAATATTGAAAAAAAATGCAAACTTAGATGTCGCGTATCTCCTTAACTATTGATATTAGGCCATGTTTGCTTGAACATTTTCGACTCACAATCAAGGCAGGAATTCATCTGTAAAGTATCGTGGACTAGCTCTGTTACACCCTGTATAGTCGTCCGCTTTACATAAATGTTGAAAGTTTTAGAGCTATAGCTAGTCGGAAAGTCGGTGAAAAATCAATTACAAGTTTCCACCCAAACAAACAAACAAACAAACAAACAGACAAAGAGAGTTAAATTACGGCATTACGAAATTTGCTTAAGCGCGGCTCTGGTCACGTATTGAGTATGTTCGTGAAGTCCACGCGCGAATAATTCAAAGTTCGAGCTGATAATGAACTCGGCGTACTTGATGTGTATAGCAAAGTGTACCGACATAACCCCACATACTTGGCCAGCGTCCAGAAAGTTCGGCCACCATTATGCATTGCTTCGCTGTTTCTTAATCGCGAAATATTCCTTGTCCGAAGCGAATGGAAATCATGACGTTTCGCTGAAAATATCTGCGATATACTATATTGTTTCACACTCCAAGAAGAAGTATCCAAAAATCTCAATATATCGATTCATTGTAAAAACTGTAAAAATAATGTAACATGCAATACTACTAAACTTAATCATAAGTCTAATATTAAATTTTTAGGAATAACAATTGACAATCACGTCAAATGGCAAGACCATGTCAATCTGACCGTGGAACGACTGATTAAATTGATCTATGTTTTTTACAATCTACGCAATATATTAAATAAAAATACTATTAAAATGGTGTATTACGCGTTGGTGCAGTCCCTCTTACAGTATGGTATTATTGGGTGGGGTGGGGCTTATAAGTCCATTGTACAGCCATTAATCATAATAATTATTTAAACGTAATTAAATTTATACATTATTTAAATAAATTTAAATTATAAATAAATTATAATTAAAAAATAATTATTAAAACTATTACTGTAAATATATTTCAAGAGTACCATCACTCACAAAAATATATAAAACAAACTCCCTATGCCAAATTTACAAAAATATTATTTTATAAACAAATCTCACCCCCTTAGACTGCATAAGTAATAGGCATAGAACAAAGGGACAAATAAAGATACCAACCTTAAGAACCACCATGGCACAATGTCATTATACATACTTGGGAGTTAAATGGTACAATACTGTTGTTAAATGGTACAACACAGTGTCGCAAAACAAATTCCAAGAAAGGAACATTCCAAAATACGAACAGTTTAAGAAAGATGTCAAATCCTTGGTTTTGGACCACGATGTATTTTAACATTGCCCACATGTCTCAAATGGTTTCTGTATTAAAAAAATTACTACTTCTAAATGGTTTCTACTTTTGTACTCTAATATGGCTTGTAAATTCTCTTCCCATAAGCTTGAGATTTGCCTCATATTATGGGGAGTATAATGTCTTTAAACTGTTATAATATAGAATTAATTTATTATAAAAAAACATTATAATGTATCTACTGTATAAAGTTTGGTAGATAGAATAAAGAAAGGAGTGCTGAGATGGTTTGGTCATGTGGAACGTATGAACGAGGAAAGGATGGTTAAGAAAATATATGAGGCGAGTGTTGAAGGCAACAGGAATAGAGGGCGTCCGCGAAAGACCTGGCACGATCAGATACTACAAGTATTTGAGGATGGCCCTGTTAAAAGTCGCAACAACCGTAGAACTTGTATGAGAAGATGTATGAATGTGGCCGAAGCAAAAGTGGTGTGCCAGGATATAAGAGTGTGGCGTTCAATCCTCTCTGCCTACCCCTGCGGGGAAACGGCGTGATGGTTAGTTAGTTAGTTAGTATAAATAAATATAATAAATAAATATAAATAAATATTTTGGAAGGGACGATTGTCTGTTTGCTGTGTGCATTGCAGAACTTGCACTCAGCACTCAGTAAACACTCCTTCGTGTAAACGTAAACGAGAGATATACTGTCGTATGTTGAATTTAATTGTACAAAAATTGTGCCTTAAATATACGCGAGGGGAACATATGTACTTCCGCTGTGCCCCATTTGCCTCGCCTAAAGAAGGTTTAGTTCATCTCTGTACAATTTTACGCGAGTCCGTAACTCTTATCTCGGAATTCTTTCATAGTTAACTTCCCAAATTAAATAAGCCTAAATGTCCTGGCGCCATCTGGCGAGTTCTACTCAAACCTTTTTTTTAAATATGTAATTTGAAATTGATTTTACAGATGTTTATGAAACAATAGGTCAGCTGGGTGTTAAAATAATGGCGCATTATATAATTGGGAGATATTGAAAATGTTGGCAGCGCTCCAGACACGTGGGGTCATATTGCATTTGCAAACTGCAGTGAGCACCAATGGACCAGCCCACCGCTGGCTGGTGCAACACCTCGACCAGGCAATGTGGATTTACATCGACTGCCTAGATTCTGAATCTACCACCTGGTGTTCAGTTAAGTTTTAATTCATGTTGAGACAAAGAAATAAAAAATGTTGAAAAAAACAAATGGTTTACTCAAAACGCGACATTTTGGATCGTTTCGGTCTTATTCTAGTGCGATACATTACTTAAAAAAAAAGTATTGTAATATAACCAAAAACAATACAAACAATTGAAATCAGCGAAGGATCGAGATCGCTTAGAAATAGACGGTGTGTATAGACTCGACTGTCAAAACTGCGATAAAGTATACGTGGGACAAACGGCGCGTACAATTTCTAAGAGGGTTGACGAGCACAAATCTAGGAAAATCAGCACTGGCTGAGCATTTTCTGGATACCGGTCATCATTTTGCATTTGAACCGAAAATCCTTGGAAAGCCTAAGAGTCACCACACGCGACTTATCAATGAATTACTAGATATCTACAAGCACCCGATAAATATTATAGAGATGATGGTCTCAAATTAAAAACATCTTGGTATCCGGCGCTTCAAAGTCAATCTCGTCGCAGATTCCGCAGAGATAGTGATCAGACAATAGATGAAACATACACACAACCCAAGACAACACACGACCCCGTCACGGTATTGCCATGTAACACATAAACACCAAGCTTTCGACACGGTATTGCTAGCCAACACTTAACAACGTTCTCACCCTGCTTTCAACTTGGTATTACAAGCCAATACTTAACCACAACACCAGCACTCACAATAACACATCAGCCCTGATGATGGACCCTGCAATGGGATCCGAAAGGTCAGCCAGAAAGGTCGTAAAAACACGGCATAATACCCCAGAAGACGCAAACCATAAGATTCTAAGTGGACGTGAAAACTTAAGAACATTCTTAACCAAAATCTTATAAAAAAATATTATCATTTGGGGGCGTATCACCATCAACGCCAATTATCTACTGCTTCCCATTTTATTGGAAAATGGTCAATTCCTCGAGAGAAAAGCATTCAGTGTCCCATTGGTGCAACTTTTATCCTCTTTCATAGCCGCCAGAAGGGACTGCTCATCCAAAGCCGAAGTTCGACTCTTTCCTGACTTGTCTAACCTGACATCCACCAACTTTGAAGCGAACAAACTATCGGCATTAAAATCTTATTTAAAAAAATAGAGACTCTACTTCGGAATACGTGTTGCATTAATATTCTTTCAATTTTAAAAATAAGCTAAACGCTTGTGCTATGAAAATAGGACTAACTCGCTGGTATCCTGGAGTAGGGCTCGACCAGATCACATTGGGCGCATCATGACCCTTACACCATTGCTATTCAACCTGCATTTTAATTTTCTGACAACTTAATGAAATACATAAAATGACAAATGTCGATTTGAAACAAAAAAAAAATGCGAATAAAAACGGCGGATAATTAAGCATCAACCTAACAATAACTGGCATGGTGAAAGTTTCTTAGAGCACAGTTAAGGGCTTACTAGTGGGTATATATTCATGTTGGATAACGTAAACCTTTCATGGACATGGTACAGGAGGAGTTCTTGATATTTAGATGTATTTGTAGGTTTTAGAACAGTGTTGGCGAACTAAAGACACCCGTGTCAAACGAGGCACGCCATATTGTCCGACGATCGATATTGATCACCAAAGAAACGCGATTCAGGACTATGACACGTGCATTGATACAATACACAATACAGATGCCAAACCCCTGTACACAAGTGTAAACACATACCCCGCCACAGCAACTCTGAAGCTCGAGAGCATACTTGGGCTTTGCATCAGTTAGATTTGGTGTTTTCCAAATTTTTGACACGCCGAGTCTAAAAGTCCCGCTATCACCATTCTAGAAGTAAACATATTCTACACATAGTATTGGTAGATCACCATTTCTTTGTCTAGATGGGATCTATTGGCATGCCAAGTAGCGCTAGCAGACAGTAGTGTCATGATGATGAATTAACGTGGATTCAAAATTCTTTTGACATCTAAATAATATTTTCACGACTCACAGACTTTTGACATCTACATAAAATTTTTGCGACTCACAGAGACGAAACTGTGTTTCGATAATCTGTTTTAATTATTCGCGTATATCTGAACTATAAGAAAAATGTTTTTTGCACCAAGCAGTCTCATAAGTAAAATTGGAACGTTACTCTAATCGTTTTCAGTGAATAGTTTTACGAAAGACAAACAAGTCTTTCGCCTTTGAAGTCTTTCGTTTAATTAAAATACAAAATAACTTTAGATATGTAGAAGTTCTTTTTCTTCAACTTTGTTTCGACTCAGGAATCTGTTTGTGCAGGACTTTCCTCTTGTGATGCTGATTTCCAGCTATCTCTTCATCGCTTCGGGGAACTTCTGGTGGGAACGGTATATCTGGTACGCCATACAGAGCTATGTATGGTAATCTTGTTGTATTCATTCTCTGTACGTGTTGGTACAATACCTAGGAGGTGTTGGTTGGTCGCCCCCAACTGACCACATCTTGAACCTCGCAGACTTCCCGGATTACTTCATTGACTGCCCTTTGTCTTGATAGTCTTCGCCCTCGCTTAGAATAGAGGATAGGTCGCATACAGGTCTTATAAATGCGTACCTTGCTATCTGATCTCATATCTATATTCCTTCATACAACCTGTGCTATCCTGAAAATAGCAATATTGGGATGTGAGATCTTTATCACAATCTTGACAGGTATGTATAACATTGTATTGCCGCCAATTTCGATGTTATAAGTTTGACATGTTTGAAATTAATGAATTCAATCAATCAGAAAGCTCTTAAACGTAAACAAATGTTAAGTTATTCACAATTACGAATAATGAGCTTTTTAGTTGAGTAGCTTGTTGGTCTTGTGGTTAGGACACTCGCCTCGTGATCCAAAGGTCGCGGGTTCGAACCTCACTCCAGACTAGCAAGTTAGTCCTATTTTCATAGCACAAGCGTTTAGCTTAGTTTGAAAATAGTAAGAATATTGATGTGACACGTATTCCGTATTCGCATCTCTATTAAAAAAAAAAAAAAAAAAAAAAAGAATTCATTAATTTCAAACCTGTCAAACATAAAACGTCAAAAAAACGGCGTCACAATGTTACAGAATAACTGTCAAGATATAAACATAGCAATATTGCCACAATATAGCCACAACTGCAGCCATATCCATCTGAGGCCTAACTTTTTTGGAGAGGTCATGAGAGCTGAGCATTTCACTGCCAAGGTTACAAGTTAGTTTCTTTACATTTTTTATTAAATCAGAAACACGACAAAAATGAGAGTACACGCATTAAATGGTCAAATGATCAAAGAAATCAACATTTATCAACAAAAAGCGATGATTTGAATTTCACATTTAATAATAATAATTGTTAAATAGCCGATTAATTCCACGCGAGTAATTTACAGCCATTTTTTTTCCGTCACGAAATCGTCGGACCCACGCACTTTTCCGCTTACCGAAGAGCTAATCTTATACCACCTGTTGCTCAGCTGAAGGCTTTTCGTTCAATCATGTCATATTCCAAAAAAATATAAAACAAGACTTAAATTACTTATTTTTCTTTTGTTCGTGTGCCGTTTTATATCAAAAGATGACCACCAAATTGCATTTCACTGATTTAATTTGTATGTGGGTTACATTATTGAATTGCGCACGGAATATTTAATAAAGCTGCCCCTTTGAAACAATACGGCGGATAAGACTGGTCAATGAACTCAGTGGATATAATATCTATAGCTATATCTATAGGATAATAATAATAATAATAATGATAATAATAATAATAATAATAATAATAATAATAATGATAATAATAATAATGATAATAATAATGATAATAATAATAATAATAATGAAATTCGATCAAAATCAGATAAGAACTACGGGAATTTTCGTGTCCGCATACATCAATTTTTACTGTATGTTACATACAGAGTAACAGAGCTAGTCCACAATACTTTTCAGGTAGGTTTCTGTCTAAATTACGAGTCAAAAATGTACAAATAAAAACTAACCCATAAAAAACAAGTTTTTATTATATTCCCTTTCTCATTTAATCAGGTTTCGTGTTATACATGCGTCGGGCTAATTACTCACTTGTATTGATTCCAATTTGAAAAAAACCATTAAAATTATACTATAATTATTAAATTGTTTAAACGAGATTTGTTAGATCATTTTTATCGTGGCCACGAGTCTGCTTGCAAAGTTTCAGCTCTATTGGATCACGGGAAAAGGGTCAAAAATCGATCCACAGTTTTTTCGTCTGACAAGCAAGCAGACGCTACAAGTTAAAAGAAAGGGAGTAAAAATGTCGTATTATCAATAGTTATGAAGGAAAGCGAATTAAAAGTTTGCTTTATCTGTTAGTTTGACTTATCGTTTGTAAAACGTTGAAATATAATATGAGCAATGAATACCGAATATTAAAAATATATTCGTCTCAATAAATGTCAAATAAAATTAAAGAGTTAAGGTTATTATTACGGTCGTTATACATATTTATGTGTTTAATGAAACGGATATTTTATACGAACCGTATATTTCACTGAGAAGCAAATTTCGAAGTTTCGCTGAAGTCCTATCCAGCGTCAACAGGAGGAATTGATTATTTCTTCCGAGGTCGTAAATTATATACACTTTGTATAATCAGTTCGGCCTCCACCCCCGCGGTGAAAGGACGCTCTCCTGATGACGCTGCATAAGACCTCAGCGAAAAGTGGAGATTTGCTTACGGTTCGTATAAAATATCCGTTTAGTCAAAAAAAAATCACTAAAAACTCGTAAAAAATTCTGGTTCAAATTTTGGCAGGGTTTTCATTTTATTTGACCTATATTTTAAAGTTTTTTTTTTTTGTATTTGGTAAAAGTAACTAACTTTAACGGGTATACAACATTTAGCAGAAGATAAATACAAAATCCACATCTCAAATGCTTCATGTCGCCTTATCGGTTCTCCTGTAAGTATTGATTGTATTGAAAATAAAACCCTTCCAACATAAAACGTCGGAGTTTGACGTCATTTTTTCGTAAAGCATTACCAGTCCTGTTTATCAGCCCTAATCATGGTCATAAAAATACTATTCAAAGGGCCAACTATCCATTGCTTCGCGGAATAGTCCAGAAACAATATAAATATACATTTATTGTATTAAATATATATACAATAATGCAGATGCTGCCAAGTCTTGGATTAGTAAATCACTTCACACCACCCACACGAAGCGTGTACTCAAATATACGCGAGGGGTGGATTAGAGTAACAGTGCATTTATTTATACCATAAGCCGTAATCAACTCCTGGGTTAATATTTCTTAAGTGTTAAATAAACATTTGTTTTTCTGTTGTTAATTAGAATTGTTTATTATTGGAATGATCAGATCGAGTATGAAAGAAGAAGAGATAGATAATTAAAATTTTTGGACATATTGCGAGAACGAAACGTAGATAGGCCAGCCCATCAGGGCTGATGATGGACCCTGCATTGGGATCGGAAACGTTGGCCAGAGAGGTCTCATACATGGCAGAATATTCCAGAAAACTACCCAAAGAAGTTGTATTATTAATTAATATCGCAGTTACTTTGTGGTGCAACATTATATGTGCAATATTTTTGTACTATTTTCTGAGAACACAATCACAAGGATTTGCCCGCTGTGGGATAGTTATTTAATTAAGACGAATTATAGAAGTCTCACAGAGACGAAGCTATTTATATGAGAAAAGATTATGCAAGTGTCTTACACGATGTCCCAGGGCTAATGAGCTGCCTTAAGTGAACACTCTACACAATGCAACGTTCATAAATTTCATCGTAAGAAAATCCACACATTAATAAACTTTTGAAAGTTTTTTTTTTTTTTTTAATGTTTATGGAAGACCAACAGCACAAAAAAAAGCACAGAAAACATTGATACAATATAGATGGCCAATTACAGGTCTCCACATTTAGAAATATGTCAGTAATGATAAATATTTATGATATACTAAGGCATATTAATTATATAGAAAGAAAGAATAAAAAATTTAAACAAACAGAAATATGTCAGTAATGATAAATATTTATGATATACTAAGGCATATTAATTATATAGAAAGAAAGAATAAAAAATTTAAACAAACAGAAATATGTCAGTAATGATAAATATTTATGATATACTAAGGCATATTAATTATATAGAAAGAAAGAATAAAAAATTTAAACAAACAGAAATATGTCATATAGAAATATGTCAGTAATGATAAATATTTATGATATACTAAGGCATATTAATTATATAGAAAGAAAGAATAAAAAATTTAAACAAACAGAAATATGTCAGTAATGATAAATATTTATGATATACTAAGGCATATTTATTATATAGAAAGAAAGAATAAAAATTTTAAACAAACAGAAATATGTCAGTAATGATAAATATTTATGATATACTAAGGCATATTAATTATATAGAAAGAAAGAATAAAAAATTTAAACAAAAGAAAAAGAAACTTAATTATTACGTGGAAAAAAATTCAGCACTCAAAATTTTTCTTAATCTTGTGTGGCTGCACTCGAACAGATCAATATCCAATAATCTTATCAGTTTATTGAATGCATCGCATACCCTCAAGAAATATGAATTCCGACGATAGTTGGATGAGGTAAAATCAATGTGAAAGACTGGGTTGTGTCTAAGAGATCTACAGGGAACATGGAATTTTAGTCTATTTAATAGTTCAGGACAGTCGACAGTTGTATATATATTTCAATTCTGGGAACCTTCCGTGTTTGATTGGAATATGCTAGAGACATCTGTGGTCCTTAATCATGAAACAGTATTACATAGATTTCGCAGCTGGTAATGATACCTCCATTTTTATGATTATTTTAAGAGAAGTGTAAACTAAACTTTATATTACTATAGTTAAGAATTATAAATTACACTTGATGATGGAATGCTCTTCTCGAAACGATCGAAGTAATAAAATATTTCAACGTGTGCGTTGTACAAAGTTCAATTTAGTGTAAAAAAAAAAAGTTGATCATGTGTCAGACTCGCTATGCTGTATGGAATCAAAAGTGGAGAAGTTGTTTTGAGAATTATCAGAAACGATCGCTTTATCGCAGTAAAAACCCTCAGAGAACACGCAACATCGCTACATAAAAGAGACACGCGATGTTGAGGATATCGTGAGATGGACAGAAGTAGAAGACAACGTTGGAGAGACCACGAAGACAGAAAGACGGAGGATTAGATGGCATTTCGAGGCAGACAATAAACAGGCGAGCAAACGTACAAAGCGAGACCACCCAAAACTGGAAAGCTAGTAGTCGACCTACACTAAGTGAATTCCAAGAAAAAACAGATCCCTAGATCTACTCTGAGAAAAATCAGCCGAATAGTTTCATTTGACAGATGTGTGATGTTCTGCCGTCGAGTTATCCACGTTCTCAATCAAGATTACAATACCCATCTTGTAGGTATATCGTATAATCAAAATGAATAAAAAAAGAAAAATGAAATATTTTTTTTTGGGTCTCAATCCAAGAATTGGTCTGCATCAAGCACTCGATCTCTCCATTCCTCTTTGTCACATGCCAGCTTCTTCATTTCTTGGTAGGTGCTACAGCGCACATCTCCGATAACCTGGTCTAAGTAGCTTGATCTCGGGCGGCTTCCGATTATTATTATATTATAGCTGCAGCCCGTCAAAAATGACGGAAAATTGGTTCGGGTCTTTGCCAAGCCGTAGTATATATTTATAGCATCTTTTTGGCGCTCCACGGAGAGGCCGTGGCAACATGTGTTGAAGGGCTATGGTTTGGGTTTGGTGGCCCGGGGTTCAGGCCCATCTCCGGCCGTTTAATTTCATTTAACGGCAATCATTTTTTTCATGTATCGCGCTGCCCTTATTATGCCCTGCACTAAGCAGTCGTTTCAGGCACCATATCTCAAGGATTTCAGTTCTTTTGTAGTCTTATTTTTGTTAAAATTTCTCTTCGCAGCCGACGAATCAACTCCGAGGAAAAAATGGGAAAATAAATATACAAAAAGAGTAGTTCGTTGGTGTTGTAGTCATGACACTTGCCTAGTGATCTGATGGTAGGTGGTTCGAACCCCATTCCAGGACACCTGAAAGTTAGTCCTATTTTCAAAGCACAAGCGTTTAGCTTATTTTGAGAATATAAATAACATCGATGCGACACGCATTCCGTGTTCGCGTTTCTATTTTTTTTTTCAAAATCTTAATACCTCAGTTTTATGTAAATTTAGATTTGAGGGAACGAGATATTTATTTTTACGTGGATTATGCGTTTTTATTCATTTTCAGAAAACGAAATCAAATGCGGCAGATTGTTATGAATTGTAAAAATAATAATTCAGCTACAAAAGGGTTAACTCGGGGATTTCCTTATACCTGTTTTATCTTGCAAGACCAGGTATTATTGCGACTTATTTCTAGACAATCAAATCTCCATATTGCGGTAAAACTACACGTACTTATTATATTAAATGCGGACATTAGTGTTCAACTTTTTCATGATATACTCTGTTAATCTTACAACAGAAATAATAGGTTACCTTCTTCTTACATAATAGAGAATACTCTTTTTAACTAGTTAACTCTATATTTACTGAACACATGATTTTGGAAATTTAAATATAAAATTCAACTATTCTATAATGTGTCGGGATTGGATTTTTCTGACATAGATAGCAGCACTAGCATGTTATCGGTAAGTTATCTCTTAAGAAATGTTTCCTTTCGACACCCGGCCTTTTTTAGTTTAGGTAATTCAATACACGATTATTTACGATTTTTTTTATATTTAAACGCATATTCTTAAAAAATGTTTTCAGTGCAATTTAAGTCGTTTAACACAAAACCGTGGCGTCTAAAATATTTATTTGTGTTAAAAGAATATCATATTAATAGAATTGTGGTGGCCCAAAGCCGTCACGACTCTAGCCGCACGCATCGAGACATATGAACTAACCATGGGCTCGATGCGGCTAACCAGGTCCCGTTTGATGAAATAATTGCAATTGAAAGTTAATTTATTTCTATTACATCTGTATAAGTATTGTGGACTAGCTTTGTTGCATTCTGCATATTATCACGGGATCGTGGCCTTGGGAGGCAAATAAAACAATAATAAATATTAAAAACTTTATTTTATTGCGCAAAGTCACTAGGCATGAATTTAATCGGAGCACCGTTTTAAAATTCACACTACATTTCATAATTCGCACATGAAAAAATCTTCTATGCGTATCTAGAAATTCTGGTTTGTATTGCTGTGGATACTATAGCGCTTCTCACACGTCGGCAGGTATTTTTTTGATTTAGTGTAACTGGAACACACACGCGCTAGCAACACTCTGAGCCGCAGCACGCTTTCGCTTCTACGGCGTTAGCCCGCTGTCAAAAAATAACTAACTCTCCCCCACGCAGCGCGCTGCCATCGTATTGATAGGCCCCTATTCACTTTTTCGATGATTCCATAATCCGGTGGACCATCCCAGAACCTTTTAGTGTAGAAACTGTATAATACTGTAAAAAAATTGCTTAAGTGTAGTTCTTTCTGATTCTCTCGTGACAATATTTAAAATTATAAATCCTCCAACAGGCCACGAGGAACATTTAAAGGAGCGAAACATATAAAAAGAAATATGCAGGCTTGAGAAAATCATAAGAATCGAACCGGGAATCATCAGTATGAGAAGCCAGCGTCTTGCCCACCGGACTACGAGGGCCGATATTTTATTTTATGCTGTTACAACACACGGTATTGTAGACAGCACAACAGCCCAGAAAATCACACAATAGAAGAAGAAACACATTTGCTGTTCCTATTCTAATTAAAAAATGTTAATATTTCAGCGTTCATTAAAGATTATTATTATTTCCCAGCAGAGCCGAGAATAAATCACCACAGCCTTGAAAACCTGAGAACGCCGTGCCGAAGACATCACATTTTACAGGCACTTAAGGAACTTCTAATCATCGTTCAAAATGTGTTCACGCGCCTGTGCGCAAGTGTGTGTGGGCATGCGAGAGCACAGGCCTTCGATGTGTGTGTAGGTACTGCAAAAAAATGAAAACGTCACAGACGTTAAATGTTACTTAACCACTTAAAACGGAGTCGCCAAATTGAATGTGCGAGGCGAGCGGCGCGGCATTATAAATACCCACACGATCAGGAGCGGACTCGGGCCGTACGGCGATAGGGATGTACATCATTACTATCAGGAAAAAGCGAATTTTATGCGACTTTTGAACGATATTCCAGTGATCTAAAGCATCCAGCTAATAAGCTTTTGTTGTTGCATTGCTATTAAATCAATCAGCTAATAAGATATCTACATTATGAATAGTAAATAGCGCATTTTATTACATCATTTATGCGACTTCTGAACGATATTCCAGTGATCTAAGGCATCCAGCTAATAAGCTTTTGTTGTTGCATTGCTATTAAGTCAGCCAGCTAATAAGATACATTACGAATAGTAATCAGTAAATTTTATCACATCATTTATGCGACTTATGAACGATATTCCAGTGATCTAAGGCATCCAGCTAATAAGCTTTTGTTGTTGCATTGCTATTTAGTCAGCCAGCTAATAAGATACATTACGAATAGTAATCAGTAAATTTTATCACATCATTTATGCGACTTATGAACGATATTCCAGTGATCTAAGGCATCCAGCTAATAAGCTTTTGTTGTTGCATTGCTATTAAGTCAGCCAGCTAATAAGATACATTACGAATAGTAATCAGTAAATTTTATCACATCATTTATGCGACTTATGAACGATATTCCAGTGATCTAAGGCATCCAGCTAATAAGCTTTTGTTGTTGCATTGCTATTTAGTCAGCCAGCTAATAAGATACATTACGAATAGTAATCAGTAAATTTTATCACATCATTTATGCGACTTATGAACGATATTCCAGTGATCTAAGGCATCCAGCTAATAAGCTTTTGTTGTTGCATTGCTATTAAGTCAGCCAGCTAATAAGATACATTACGAATAGTAATCAGTAAATTTTATCACATCATTTATGCGACTTATGAACGATATTCCAGTGATCTAAGGCATCCAGCTAATAAGCTTTTGTTGTTGCATTGCTATTTAGTCAGCCAGCTAATAAGATACATTACGAATAGTAATCAGTAAATTTTATCACATCATTTATGCGACTTATGAACGATATTCCAGTGATCTAAGGCATCCAGCTAATAAACTTTTGTTGTTGCATTGCTATTAAGTCAGCTAGTTAATATGATAAATAACGAATAGTAAATAGCGCATTTTATCTCATCATTTATGCGGCTTTTGAACGAAATTCCAATGGTCTAAGCAGCCAGCTAATAAGCTTTGGTTGTTGCATTACTATGCCGTGTTGTATTGCTGCCGCGCTGCTCTGCGGTAGAGCATGATTGCCATGTAGCGCTAAAGTTCGCCCGTAAAACGGTCCTGGGTACGCGATGGGTTGACATTACTGGACCGAGACAGCATTAAGATGGGTGGTCTCAAGCTTTCGTTAACTTGAGAGAAATCAACATTTATTGTGTTAATATTCTAATCTAGTATATACTGTAATATTTTCACACCTCGTATCGACAGCCATGGCATAACGATTAAGGCATTTGACTAGACTAGAAATCAAAATCCCTCTGTGTGCGTTGGTGCAAATTCTACCTTCTACGATTTTTCAAACTTTTTGAAATTTTTTAAATTGAGTTATTTATTCATATACGGGAAATTATTTATTAATTATATACGCAAATTATTTACTGTCATATTCCGCAACATGCCAGTACATTTTCACCAGTTAGTATATTTAGCCGACGCAAACCGATTTATTTAAATAACTCATAAAAATGTACTTTGATTTCATCACTTATATATTGGAAATATCAACATGTTACAGGGCCAATGGTCCCTTCGTCAGGATACAATGTATACTAACATGGGCTCTGAAACATATTCATACTTTCAATATATACCTACGTGGTGACAACAATACACATATTTATTAATTATATTAATAATGTCACTACAAAATAATTTTGCTCTTTTTGTAAAAAACGATTTATGTATTTATATTTCTTGCGCTGCTAAATATACGAGTATATATTATTGTCTACATTAGTAATGTAACAAGATATTTTTTTAAATAATTCCAAATGTGTAAACTGTGTAAAGTAATCACTTAAGCCAGCCGTACGATAGGTCGTAAGCCCTATGCATATCCAAAGACTTCCATACCTACTTTCCCATAAAAAAATATAATTTCGTCTCTATGAAATATATATCTACAGTACGTACTGTGTTCTGACAAACTCAAAATATTGCGAATGAATTCCAAATGTATTTATATGTACAAAACATATAGACGCATGCGGGGCACTAGTAGTGAGGTAATGCCCTTTTCATGCTTAGGAATCATACCTACAGCATCACTGGACAGAGACAACATTCAGGTCGTTGAATGTTTTCCTGTGGGAGAGAAAGATTCGTCTCTAGTGGAAGACACTTATTTGTGGAAATTTATGTTTCATTCTCGAAATGTTTCAAAAGTTTAAGAATACAGGGTGTTACAAAGCTGGTCCCCAATACTTTACAGGTGGTTCCTGCCTTTAATATGAGTCGAAAAAACACCATGACCTAATTATCAATATTTATGGAAATGTGCATCAAATTTTCCTTTTTTTTCAATACATCTGATTTATTTTTTTGCCAAAAGTTGAACTGTCGATTATGAAAAATTCACTCGTTTCAATTCAAGTCAAATAAAATGTTAAAAACCTTGCAAAAAATCTATTTTTTCAATTTCCTATTTGAATTGTATAGAAGCGAATGAGTTTTTCATAATCGACATAAGTCACTGTAAAGATTGTCCAATTTTTTGCAAAAAATAAGTTGAAAATATTGAAAAAACATGCAAAATTTGGTATCGCAAATGATTGCTTGCTTACAATATTTTCGACTCCGTTACACCCTGTATATACATTTTTGTAGAAAAAAATTCAGACGAAATTGAACCAATAGGCGAAATGTGCCGTTTGATCAAGTTTAAAGTGGCCTCTTCACGAAGATACTCTTAACTCTAGAGTGTGGCTGCAAAGGTCAATAGTATCCCCGCTTCGCATAAAATACAATTGTTAATATTTAAAAGAGTGACTGAATTGTTAATATTTAAAAGAGCGCTGAACAAGTTATTATTTGTACGACCTCTTAAGTATCAAGCAGTGTTGAGGTAAAAGGTGATTGCGTGATTGGTGTTCAATAGAACGATGATTGGTAATTGTGATTTAAAGATTGGGAGTTTAATTTCTAGTGTGTACCAGAGATTGCTCGCCTTATTAAGAATTATTATTCTCGTTATTTTTGAATTGGCACCGACTTCAAACAGATCAGTAGGTACCTAGCACACATAATATATTTTATTTTAATTAATAGGTAATTAGGTTTAGACAAGAATTGTCACATTGTAACTTTGTGAATTGTAAACACAATAACTTGATTGCTAAGTAAAATAATATTGTATGTAGGTTTATTTAGAATATTATTGAGAATAGGTATGTAGTAAGTTTTTGATTTAATTATTAAGAAAAAATCGCACATTTTTGATCTTTGAATTAAATAAATAATTCAGTTTATTTTTCGCTTTTTAGTGTTTTTAGGTACTGAGTTTGAAGTTTTTTGAGAAGTCGGTTTAATTTTTTTTAAAAAAAAGTTTGTTTATAAGAGATGCTGGATGATAAGTTTATACCTACCATCAAATCTTCCAGTATCCAGAATGTGTTTTTTTATGTAAATGGTCGAGAAACGACACTTGTTTCGAAAACTTTGTCAGGCAGAACTGAACGCGAATGCGCGAGAGTCTAATTAATATTTTAAAACTATGCGGATACGGAACGAATGATTGAATGCACTGCTGCTGGTATCTGTGTGTTTATAACAGGGCAAATTTATTTTCACCAGTGCTGTTTTCGGCTAGGAAAAAGTCCAAAGCTTTTTGATTCTAGAACACAAGGGATGCGGAATATGTGGTATCTACATCAACGTCTTAATGTTTTCTAACAAACCTAAACTATTGTGACACCCTTTAGTGGTATTTGATCATATAGTGAGTATTTGAGTTGAATTGACTAGATGGCGCCATGACTTATCATAATTAGGACATTTACTTTATTACAAATACACTGTTTAATTAGTCCTATTTTCATAGCACAATCGTTTAGCTTATTTTAAAAATTGTAAGAATATTGATGCGACACGTATTACGTGTTTGCGTCACTATTTAAAAAAAAGATTTGATTTTGCCTTATTGTCTTTTTTATATGAGCACTTCTCTCTCAATGAAAGAAATATTTAAATCTCGGGGTGAACTTAAATTGATGTAGAATCTATTAAACTCAAACTAAGGAATTCTATGAACTGTATTAAACAGTAGCTGCTTTATTAATAAACAGCATTTATTAGTATTGTGATGTTATAGGCAATATTATTTAATCGTGTCAATAAGCGTTGATGTGTCAGCATTGCACAGAAGGAAGATCACCTTCGTACTAGACCTTAGATAAGAAAGATCATAATATATAGGTTCATGTATAGATGCAGGATTGTACAGCTGATTCACGATGTTTTACGTGTTAAACTCGGTGTCTCACCTTGGTGCAGAAAAGCTGATTGCATGTCTTAGAAAATAAAATTTTGCGCAAGATTTATGAGCACATGAGTGATAACCTCACCAGATAATGAAGGAGATTAAGGGACTCGAATGTGTTGTCTCAGATATCCCGAGGAAAGCGAAAGGTAGGAGGCTACATTGGGAGGGGTATATAGGGATAAAATGAAGGAGATGAATTGTACTACACCACAGCCCACCACGGCGGCCCTCGTAGCGCAGTGGGTATAACACTGGCTTTCCACACCGAGAGTTCCGGGTTCGATTCCCGGTGAGGTCACAATGTTAATCTATGTGATTTACTCAAGCCTGGGTGTTTTGTGATGTACTTCGCTTTTGCAATTGGGCCACCTGGCCTGTTGAAGCGTAAAAATAAAAAAATAAAAAACACAGTGAAGTGGAAGAAATCACAAGAATATAGTTAATGATGTTTATACGTGTGCACACATGTATGCCAGTATCAATTCCTACTAGGTTCCAAATGGTTGGTTGACAAAGTAATTTGTAAAACATACTAATAAGGTTATAAAAGTTTCCATTACTATAATTATGAAATGTTGAAATATTTTCATTAGTGTTGCTCCGTGAGACCCGGAAGCTCGTAACTCGTAAGGTTTTTATATATTTAGGCAATTACCTATTTAATAGAGATTCAATTACAGTTTGTTTTATTTCACTTTTTACACTATAACTGAACACGACGCCTAATTTCTGCAACGATCACATCACCTACACGCCCAGACTTGGGAAAATCACATGGAAGCATATTGTAACCTCACTGGAAAGCGAATCTGAAACCTCGAAATGGGATGCCAGTATCATGCCCACTAGAGTACCTAATGATAATAATGCCTTTAAAATAAACAAAAAAATCCTTTCTGCATTTGCTTTGAGGCACAGCAGATAAGTTGAGAATCAACCATTAAATAATAAAATATAATAAAAATTGCTAAAAAATTAAATTTAAAAGGGGAAGTCCATCGCGAAGGATTTCCCAGTTCAGCCCTGTCTCCGTCCACAATTCGTGCACATGTATACAAAATAACACGCATCTCTTATGCAAGCAATAAAAATAGATTGTTGATTGGTAGCCACACCGTACCCACGTTGTTCCGTATACATATTGTTTGTCCACACTGAACAAACACGTTTGTCGAAACAACATCTACACGGTACATATGTTACAAAGTGTTAAATTTTGATAATGTATACATTTTTAACTGTAAAGGGTTACGGATATTTTATACGAACCGTATGATTTTCCGAGAAACGATTCTCGACGTTTCGTTGAATTCATATTCAAGATCATCAGGAGGGTACAGGTCGTCCTCTTTACTCCTTAAATCTTCAATGTGTAAATTAACTGGTATATGTATGCACTAACTATGAGTAAATATATACACTATACTAAGTAGTTAAGGGAGCGTCCATAAACTAAGTGGCCTGATCAAGGGGTGGGTGGTTACGTAGAATGCCACGCTGAGCTACGTGAGGCAGGGTCAGGTTAAGTAAGGTTTTATAATTATAATTATATCAACTATGAAAATGTCTTATTCAATTTATATCCAATAATTTAAAAATAGTTTTGGTAAGAGAAAACAGCACAAAATGTCTTCTGGAATTAATAGGGAAAAACTACGATCCACTAGGGAGGGGGTTAATACAAAAGCCACGTTAGGGCTACATGGGAGGATGAAAGGGTTCAAAATGAAACCGCGTGGTTTATCAAAATTTACACTTTGTAACATGTAAATGTACATTTCCTGTAAAAAATAATAATTTGACGCTTACCGATCCTATTTCATACCTGTTGTATTGGTTACTGTCAAATTGACATAAAATTACGTCTTTCAATAGTCATGTTACGAGAAATGCTTTAAAAGTGAGAAGCGTGGAAAAAAGAACTAACAATCGTGGCCTTTCTCACCGGGGTAGGCAGACAGCACAGGACCCACATTCTTCTATCCTGGCACACTAAATTCGTACATCCTCTCACGCATCCTCTTTGATTATCAAAGCTTTAATCGGATGTGATGTAATTAATATTATTGGTAATTAAAATCTAAAAGTGAACATATGAACGTGTTATATCTGTAGGCGAGGCCAAACGCTGGTTTATGACTAATGAAGTCCCATATCTATGCTTTTTGCATGGGAAGTTTCTGTGTTTGCCTTTGGTCTCCTTTTCGGAGTTGCTCGTTAGAGATTAGATGCATTAGATCTTTTTCGTTCGATCTTGGCCCCTTCGGATGGGTAATTATAAACAACAAATTATGAAATACAGATTATTATTTGTAAATAGTAGTATGTTTTTTTTTTGTATATTACTGTATTTTAATTTGACGTTAGATTTTCCCCATTCCAATGCGACTAAGGCTGTGGATGAGACGATGGCACAAATGCACGGAGATAAGAAATTTATAGGTTTTAGGTTAGGAAACCTGAACGGTTTTAATAGTTATACTGGCTGTAACCCTTCAAAAATGACGGAACATTGCTTCCCATTTTTTCTAAGCCATAGTAGTACTTTTTTAGCGGTCCACGGAGAGGCGACGGTGGCAAAATACGTAGAACGATCAGTTCGGGTTTGCTGGCCCGGGGTTCTAGCCCATCTCCGGCCGTTTAATTTGTTTTTTAGCAGTGAGTCGAGTGAAATAACGGACGTTACGCGAAGTTACGGACGGGCAGACAGCGAAATTATTATGTTTGATTTGACTTTTACTAAAAGCGAATGAATTTTTAATTTTCGATGGAAGTTACGCTTTACAGAACATAGGTCAGAAATATTTTTAAAATGTTAGATGTCGCTTAACTCATTAACAGTTGACATTTCGTTCAAAATGTAATACATATTTTATATTCAACATTAGATAAAGAAGACTCTTCTTCTCTTCTGCTTGCATAATAGCGATAAATACGCGATTGGGATGCTTTATTGGTGTCCTTATTACGGAGAGAATTTCGGTAACCATTGTTGTAGAACTCCGTCCAAGTGCAAAACGCTACGACTGGTAGCGTGACGTCACAGATTCGCGAAACGTGTGTCGTAACAGCGTTCCTCGAGCGAGCACAGCCGCGAAGAGAGCGGGGAGACCTTGCCGGCAGCCGCTGGGTTAATCCGGCGTTAGAGCAGTCAAGATCAAGGCCGGCCGGCGAATGCGCTCGCGCCGCGGCGACTGTGAAACCGGATTTCGGGCGGCCATTGCGCAACACGCGTGCAGCACGGCTGTCGCGCGTCGCGGCAGTGTGATTAACCCTTACGCGCGCGCCCACCAGCGAAAATTACCCCCAGAACGCAAATTTTACATACAAATTTGGTTCATTAAAGAGTTGAGGTTATTGTTGCGATCGTTTATGTGATAAATAAAACGGATATTTTATACTTATTACGATCACCGCGAGGTGGAGACCGAAGTTCGGCCTCCACCCTCGCGGTAATCGGACGCTCTCCCGATGACGCTGGATAAGACTTCAGCGAAACGTCGAGATTTGCTCCTCAGTGAAATTTAATTTAATTTAATTTTTTAACAAACAGACCGTCAACATGTCATTAATGACCCTAAAAGATGGTCCTAGAGTAACATTACAATATTTTATGTATGAATATTTTGTGGACATTAGAATATGATATAGTTACAAAATAATTTTTTTTAAGATTAATTAATAATTAATGATGAAAATTAATATGATAAAATAAATTGAGAATAATATTCAGACTAACGCAAATCACGAAATATACGGTTCGTATAACATACGTTTTATTAAACACATAAATTTAATCTGTTTTGAATATAAAAAAAAATCAAACATACTATCAGTATTGCGAGTTTAAGTGCGAACATGCTTAGACAAAAAATACCACTTAACCGCAAACTTCACATACAAATTGAATCTATTTTTGTATACCAAATAAATTATTTTTACTAAGATTTACTGCGAGTTTAGGACAAAAAAAAAACTAAAATGTAAACTTAACATATAAATCGAGTTTATTTTCAGTTTTCAGATCTAAGTTTGCGCATATTCATGCAAAAATGACCCTTTGAACGCAAAAATTCTATGGGCCAATTTTTGTTATTTTTTTGTTGCGAGATCGAGCAGCTTAATAATAATAATTTTAACGGTAAAATATAAACAAAAACATTGAAATTAGTAAGTTACGTGATTCTTGATTATCAAGTACTAGTAAAAATGAGAACGATAAAAAATAAAAGATAGGTAAATGATAAAAAAATAAGATTATAAGATTCCGTCCAGACAAAGGACTTTCCAATACCCAATCGAGCTGAAATTTTCCACACAGATGTATTCTCGATGACAATACATATATCAATTCACTAATTAATAAAATAATATATAATTAATTCAGCGTATCCAATTGATACGGCGGGAATACTCTGATTCGCACGCGACGCTCCGTGTCTTCGCCTACCAATGAAAATGCGTTGTCAAGGAAAGGAGCAGAAATTAAAAAAAAAATCCATAATTAATTCATAAAACTTTTATAAGGGAAATTAGTTAATGAGCTAGTTTCGCTATGTTCCCTAACTTAGCTTTCCCAACAGGCATAACCATCGTCAGATTGGTCCTGTATATTGAAATGTGAAATAATCTATGCTAACGCTGTCTAGTCTGTAAGGTACCTAATTATTATAATTTCAGGATTATCGATCATACCGCACAACAATCGATAAAAATGCGTAATCAAATACATATTCCTTCTAGTCTCCAAACTATACAGCCAAAAATGTTCTCAAGTTACATCAGCCCGGATGATGGACCCTGCAATGGGATTCGAAACGTCAGCCAGAGAGGTCACATACACACGGCAGAATATCCCAGAAAACTAGTGTACATAATTGACATATTGCTCGATCAATAATACATTTCCTCGGAGCTTCGAGTGTAGAACATCTAATGAAAGGATTAGAAAAAAAGCGCCAATATGCAGATGACGTCATTACAAGATGTCGTGTTTTAATATTATCACGGGATCATGGCTGTGTGAGGCAAACGAAAAAAAAATCAAACTTTTATTTTTTATACAAAGTCACTGGACAGGAATTAAATTGGAGCACTGTACTTAAATTCACACTTATTGCTTCTAGAATATTTCACACAGGTTTGTGCACATCAATTCACGTCACTTTTTCCATTTGAGAAAGACAATCGAATTAATATGTGTAAGCCGTGCGTACGACGCACATTATTTCATTGTGTTGGGTTTACGGGTGTAAAGGCCAACACAACGAAACAAACAACAATACAACAAACGAATGTGCCACGTACGCACGGCTTACACATACTCTGATCAATTTCGCGCGTGAGTACCCACTCGAGACGTATGTCTGTCGCTTATTTTTCGTCTATGGTCAACTCGAAATACCGCCGCAGGATTTGCTTTTATCTGAGTATCGCAGAAATGTTACAACAACTCTGCCGCGCGCGCGTCTATCATCGATTTTATACATAAATTTTAGAGTTCGCGATGCAACGAGAACTTTCCACTAGTTTCTCCATATTTCTAGTTTTTTATAATTGCTTTTATCTGAGTATCGCAGAAATGTTACAATAACTCTGCCGCGCGCGCGTCCATCGTCGATTTTATACATAAATTTTAGAGTTCGAGATGCAACGAGAACTTTCCACTAGTTTCTCCATATTTCTAGTTTTTTATAATTTCTTCGAGAAAAGTCCAGTTGATTCCAGATTCATGTGGACCGTTCGAGAGACTTTTATAATGCGCAGTTATCAATGTTTTAGATTCTCTTGACAATATGAATATCTGGAAAAAATCTTTTGATTTCATAATTGATAACTGACATTGTAAGCATGCATGTTTTAGAAACATTCAATTAAAAACATATTAATTTTATCATCTACGTTTTGGCTTTAAAATCAGTGGCAAAAGCATGTATCTAAATTTCGTCTACTGCAAAGTAATAATTTTGTTTCTAATCGCATTATAATTAAAATTTTCGTTTCCATTGTACGATTGTATATGGTGGTGAGACATGTCGTACAATATTTAAAACAATAATTGAACTTAAATATGTTTTAGAAAAATGGCCCGCGTGTCTATGGTTCGATATCTATGGCGCAGAGGAAAGTAATAATATAAAGAAATTATTATGGTCCGATAGGTAAATACAAACTTTCAAGAGTACAATCTTGAATTCAGGTTCTGTAAATGTCACACTAGTAGTTGATATTATATGTATAATAAATATTATGTATTGGTATGAGTAACAGAGTGGCCGCAGAGTATAATAATATTTCTTAATAAATATATCGTAATCTTACGTTCTTATCCAAGTCGAAATTTTACAATTAGTATTCCAATAAAAACAAAAATCAAAACCAGACATTAAAAACTGAGTAATAACAAATATAATAAAAAATGTGGCAGCAAATTCATGCTGGTATAAAACGACAAAAATAAAGACTATAATACAGAAGAACTGTACATAATAAATTAAATACGTTTAAGAACTTTAAATTATGTTTATGAACTATCTCCTCCCCGACACAAGTCTTTTCAGTGTTATTGAATTTCTCACATTTATTTCCTTTATGTCATTAGAAAAAGTCCATTAAAGAATTCAACAGCTGTGCAACTATGCAGTTCTCTTGTTGTTCTCGGTATATCACGTCTTATATTATGTTTTGTATTTTAACTATCAAAACGCATAGTTGAATTGATTTTCTATTTAAAATAAAATATTGCAAAAAAAAGCCATTTTATGTGAGCTGAGAAGTTCAAAAATAACATGAAACTAGGCTACGATCTCCAATAGTCAACTTGAAAAGTATATCGCATAGCATGAGAGAGGTACTGTGATCGATACTTGTGGTCTGCGAAATCTTTTTGATATTAAAAATTTACAAAATAGCTCGGTTATTGTAACTTTTTATAACGGCGTGTCCGCTGAATAAACATACGATGTTATTTTTGTTGTTATTAAAATTGAAAGGCATTTTAAGCGAGGACTTTGTGGCCTCTCTGTACATACATTTCGTTTGTTTTTTTATTTTGTCCGATATCAAATCCAGAATACATTACTATTGGTCACGATTATATTTTATCTCGAAGTATGTCGTATGATGAAAATGGATTTACAGAACAAAGAAATCAAATAGCTAGGTTTTTTTCGCATAACTGCGCCTATATGGATATATTCGGTCCAGTTTTACCGCCTGCCCTTATATCAAATCCAAAATTATTTCAAATCCAAAATTTCAAATGCAAAATGTTATAGTATGTTATAGTATTTTTGAGAATCCATTTTGTAATATTTTTTTTCCACCAGCTGATTTGCCAATATATTTCGAATACGTCAACAAATTTAAAAAAAATAGAGATGCGAACACGGAATACGTGTAGAATCAATATTCTTACTATTTTCACAATAAGCTAAACGCTTGTGCAATGAAAATAGGACCTACCTCCGGGTGTCCTGGATTGGGGCTTGAACCACCGACCACTAGATCACTAGGCGAGCGTCATGACCATTACGTCAACAAGCTGCTCTTTGTTGGGATCATTGTCTTTGAATTTAATATATAACACAAAATAAAGAATAGAAAAGAGATGACATAACATAACTACCGAGTAAAAAAAATAAAAAAAAGTAGCTGTCAAAAGTGATGGTATTCGAGAAGGAGGAAAGTTAGACAGCATGTAAAATATATACATATTTTTTAAAACATCTTTGGTTTCGTAATTTATTTATTTATTAAATAATTTAATTTGTGTAATTTTAAAAAGATATACCTATGTTCGTGTTTAAAATATATAGGACCTAATGAATACATTTTAATTTGATACATTTCCGTATAAAAAGTGATACAAGATACACGTGAAGCTATGAGAAAAAGTGCTGAATTTCGTTCATATTAAGAGGCGATCGCCTTAAAAAAGACTGAAAAATCGCCTTTTTGAAAAATCATTTCCAAAAGTTTGCAATTAAAATTTGAATAGTAGTGTGGGACTTTGGTTTTTGTATGAAGTGACCATGCGGTGAAATTTTTACGAAAATGGCGGTGTATAAATTATCCAATTTATTATTATTATTATAATATTAATAAAGAACAGTTACGAACATGCGTCATGAAATATCGCGCCTCTTTTAGCTGCACTTTAATTTAATCTACTTCACTTAAAAAGGCTTTTCCTACTTATAAAATTATTGTTAAAAAAGTAACCCATAAAAACCAAATTTTTATTATGCTCCCTTTCTCATTTACTAGTGGAAACTGGTTTGGCGCTTAACCTACGCGTTGGGCTTAGGTCGAGCGACGATACGAAAGGGAGTAATAAAAAATTTCCAAAAATCCAAAATTATACTATAATCAGGTTCTGTGTCTACCAGATGCGTTGAAATATTTTCACACAACTTAATAAGTTGTATGAAAAATCCATTAAAAATTTGAAAAATCCATTTTTTTTAACGAAAATTTGATATATCTTCTTGATTGTCACCACGAGTCTGTTTGCAAAGTTTCAGCTCGATTGGATCACGGGAAAGGGGTTAAAAATCGATCCAAAGTTTTTTCGTCAAGCAAGCAAGCAGACACCACAAGTAAAGGGAGTAAAAATGACCTTGAATTTTATCTGTTTCAAGTGTTTGGGAAATTGAAATGGAAAAAAGAAAGAAATTTTACAATTTCATTGCGAACGTGTTTTCAGAAATAAATATATATTAGGGAAATTGAATAAAATATTTTTTATCTAAATCTATAAAAAAGCTAACAAATGTTCAATTAGTACTGGCTTTAAAACCCATGGTGAGGCTCAGTCTCCTCAAATATTTTCCTCCAATGATCACTGATACGAACCGTTTCCCTCCAGTTCCTGAACAGAAGAGTAAAAAAAGTAACCCATAAACACCAAGTTTTTATTATACTCCTTTTGTTTGTAAAATATAACAACAATTAAAGACGAATTAAAACATATATCATAACACTAGACTTACAGTAATTAAATATATTTCTAAAATGTCAGATGTTTTGAGCTTTGATAATACACTTCATGCTTTGAAGATTAAATTCTAAAAACATTTGTCAGTCAATTTAGATTTTCGACATTCCTAGTAAAGTACCTATTATGTATACCGACGGAGTAATTCAAATTTAGAAAATATTCCGCGACGTTATCGGGCCGCGGTTGCTGATAATCAAACTTTTCTAATGATCCCAATTTGAAAAAACTAATAAAACTTCTAAAAATCCGAAATTATACTATAATTATTAATTTTTTTTAACGAAAATTTGATAGATCTTCTTGATCGTCGCCACGAGTCTACTTGCCAAGTTTCAGCTCAATTGGATCACGGGTAAAGGGTTAAAAATCGATCCAAAGTTTTTTCACCCGGCAAGCCGGCAAGCAAGCAAGCAAGGGGACGCCACGAGTTAATATAAAGGGAGTAAAAATATGTCATGAAGACAATTTGTTCTTTCGAAAACATCAAAAATTCAGGATGGTACAACGTCTTGGAATGGACCTGAATGATGCAGTCCAGAAAGCTGTCAGGATTGCTGCCGACTGTGTCGGATGGTTTTGGCTGTGGTGTCATCGTGTCATCATTGTCATAACAACCGCGACTGCTCTGCCAAGAACATAACGAAGATCAAGAATATTTTGACGTAATCAGCAGACGCCGCCATCGCTCCTCCGCTGATGACGACACGAGCAGCTAAGAATATTCGAAAAATTGAATAAGCGGCCTCTGCTAAAACGACCGCCCTTCGTACTTGTGGTTTCAGCGGTACATGACAGATGCAAGATAGATGCACAAACACAGCATCACGGAACTGATAAGTTGCCAAGATCTCGAACAAACACTGCGATACTTTGAAACGTGTGTAACTGTGTACGTACGTTTAATATTGTGACTACATGTGTGCGTACAATGTTGTATCACAAAATATATGTGTATTTTCGCACATATATTAAATATTATTTTAATTGATTTTTTTTCTTTCCGAATCTATGAATGTAAGGTTCATTAATGAATTAATGTCATTAATTGTAATGTAATTAATTCATTGTAATGAATTAATGTCATTAATTCATTACAATGTCATGGGAACTGACTTTGGGAGACAAATGAAAACACTGGAAATAAATTTAAAGTTTAATTAATTTTAAATTAATTTTAGAGAAAGTCACTGGATACGGGTTAAATTGAAGTACTGTTCTTAATTTTTAGTCACTGAATGTCTACAGATTTTTTAACATACTAATTAACCCGTAGAACTTAATAATAATATTTATTAAAATTTAATTTATTTTAAATTTCGCTTAAAATAATTATTGCACTGTTCCTTAATTTGAACTAATTAACGCTGTTTGTATTTCTTTGATCGCGTTCAATGTTCGTTATTAAAGACTTCTCGCTCCGGTACTCCTTTATTTATTACCACTGGTATCACTGCACTGATCACACTGTATCATATCACGCTGAGATGTCGTACTTGTTATCGTCACGAATGAAATAATGACCCCGCGTTGCGTGACGCCTTTTATAGGTAAATTCCTTCGAGAGATTTGTTCTAGGAATGACGAGAGGGTTGTAGGGCATTCTAGACGCTCCGAAGTAGTGTTGTAGTGCGTAATGGAATGTATTGGAATCTTCGTAAGAATACGATCGTGAATGACTGACCCTGCGTTGCGTGACCCCGTTGTATTATTGTCAGTAGTTACGATACATACTACCTGCATATTTATATTCATTAAACATTTAACCTTTTCTCTCTCAAAAAATATAATATAAATAAATAAATATAAATTATGAGAGTACAGATAGGGTAAATGTAAAATATTCGTATATATTAAGTACTTGAGCGCCCATTTATTTCAAGATCATTTAAATCATGTGTATCTATGCGTTAAATCGAGCGACTTAAAATAGAAATGTGTAAAGAAAAACTGTTATTGGCTTTTATCTACTATGTGTAAACTTAATAATAATAATAATTGGATAACTTGTATAGCGCCGTTTTCGCGAATACTCACCTCACATCTGTAATTTAAATTATAAGCTGTAGTTTTTAAAAATAAATAGATGAATAAAACATTTCCTTTCATAATTTTGAGTAGTAGTAGCCCTGCAGCACTATTTAGAATTGAAATATAGACGAATTGAAATATAATATACATTGATTGATTAATGATGTCCCTGTGACAAAAATCCAGTAGGTACTGTTCTGAAAAATTTGGACGTACTCAAAATATTCTGAAATATAGCATGCTTACCATATATTAAATAAAAAAATAGAGTTTCCTCTTTCCATCTTCATTCAGGTCATTTCATCGTTTCATCATCATCATCATTGTACAGGTCATCTATTTTCATTCATCATCATCATTCAGGTCATCTATTTTCATTCATCATCATCATTCAGGTCATCTATTTTCATTCATCATCATTACTCAGGTCATCTATTTTCAAATTAAGCACTCGTGCTGTGAAAATAGGACCTTCTTGGTAATCAGCAAGTGAACATCTTACCACCAGACCAAACACGTGTTTAATGACGAGATTTAATTAACCAGATTTGATGTTTATAGTCGAATAATATTAAAATTTACATATCTTTTGAAACAGACATCATCTTTGTTTAAAATGTAGTCTTCAAAACAACTTCATTCTAGAATAAACAAAAAAAAAAATAACGTTCCAAGTTCACCTTAGAATTCACTAGAGATATATGACATAGAGGTAATACTTGATACAAAACAAAATAAAAAACTATACGAAATGTAAATAATATTGAAACGTAATGACGCCGTAGGTATTGCGTAAATATGTTAATAAGAAAAATTCTCTTATCAACTTATTTAAGCCGGAATGCAAAATGTCGATAAAAACATTGAAATAATAAAAGATAGGTAATAGATAATTTCTCTACAATCTACGCTCACAGTGCGACCAGCGATACAAATTGCATTGTTTATTTCCACTGCCGATACCGAAGTTGCGCAACATCGTTGTATATACGCCTCTCTTGAGTTTTAAATTGAGCTATTGAAAGTACTTCTATTCTATTAAGTACATTAACGAATTTTTGAACAAGAAAATGCTTATTCAGTGTGTTACAGAGTGTGGTCCACAACACTTTATAGGTGGATATCTGCTTTGATTGTGAGTCGAAAATCAAGCAACCATGAGCATAATATCAATAGTTATGTAGTTATGTAATATCAAAGTTTGCATATGTTTTTCAATATTTCTGACTCCACATAAAAGGGTTTTCTTTCTTTTATTCCGATCTAGTCAGTTAGGCCCGGTTGTTTCAAGTTGAATTATAACAAAAGTTCGTTTAAAGCATAGATTTTTATGGATTAACTGTGTGGAGAACGCAAAAATCTATGCTTTAAACGAACTTTTACTTCAATCCAACTTGAAACAACCGGCCCTTAATCTGTCAATGAACAATTCCAAAATCTGTTATAATTTTAAACTGAATAATATTATTTCAGAATATTTTGAGTTTGTTCAAATCTTTCAGAACAGTGCTGGATTTATGTCACAGAGACATTATTAATCAATTAGTGTATATTATAATATCCTGTGAGATATCTATAATATACACTAATTGAATAATATTATTTTTTCAATTGATTCAGCAACATTGTAGATTGACTTCTAAAAAAAATATTGTTTGTATTATTTGTATATATCTACTTCTTTTATTTGATTAATTACACCAACATGTTTCAGAAAAATCTTTCCATCGTCAGTACAATCAATATTTTTTGAATTATAATGATTTGATATTGTTTTTAACTAGGTAATAGATATTCAAATAATCAGAATTCGAAAAGCACATTAAGGCCGCAACTTAAAAAGCCTAACCTATCAAGGATATCTCACCTAAACCTAAAAAAGAGAATATACTGTTTAAAATCATCTCTTTATATGAATAAAAAGGGTTTTAAAATCAACAAAAAACGTAAAAATTTCTCGCAAATTTAAAACATTATAACTTTATTAATATTGAACATTTCTTAATTATCTTCTATTCTATTCTATATTCTAAATACTGAAGTAAACTTTATGCGTATAAGAAACTTATATTCGTACATATAAATATTTATTATGACTTTGCCGCGGCCTGTCGATTTATGCTTATATTTTCTTAATTATTGTTAATAATGTTCAGTTTATTACTATTCTATAAAAACAAAGCCAACAAAGTTATTGCCTTAAAAAATGCAGTCTAGAATGTGCGTTTTGATATAAATGAATAAAAAAAACACATTTTCTTAAAAAAACGCCAAAATATGCATTTCCAGCCTTAAAGCATGAAGTCAATATTTTGAAACTTTCCTAACCAGCTTAAGTATTACATTCGTTAGTAGGTCCTTTAATTTGAAAAGTTTTTGACCTTGTGACTGCATGGCTAGTTTGATTATAAATTTATTGACAGGCTATGGTAGGCAAGTAAGTAATCTTTATTTTATTTATATATTTTATATCACGTAATAAAATAATTAATTATTACTAAATAAAGTATTTCTATTTCCTATTTAAGCTTGAGTGTGTGAATTGAATATCAAAAATATCTAAGTGACAAAGACTTCTCGAAGAAAACTATTCAAAGTTTTAAAACTATATATTGTACTATTTTTGTCCATTGCGGCATTAGTTAGTAAAAATACATGTAATTTTTTTTATAATGATACCTAATTTATACGCAATAAAGAAAAACAATAAGATATATCTTTAGGATACTTTTAATGTACCTACTATGAAAATTTGTTATTATGTTTAACAGTAATTGATCAGAATACTTAGTGCAAAGATTTACTAAGCATGTCGTTATAGAATTCATATTAATTGTTGTTTGTGTGCTTTTCTGACAATTGGAAGTAGTTATACAGAAAGCATCCAACCCACAAAAGGACAGCTCACTGCGATATCTTTATGTGCTGAAAACGTCCAAGCTCTAAGTGCTATAGTTTTTTGTAAATTCAATATTTTTCTAACCCACATCACGATCATCACCGTTAAATTAACTTAAAAAAACGTTGTTAATTGTTTAATCATTCATTAATTTGAATTAAATTAATAAATATGCACCCAAGATAATTACATTTTTTAATTAAAGAAAGACAAGACTTTTTTATACAAGAGAAAATTTAAAACAGAAATAACAAATGATTAAACAAACATGCTTATACTCAAATGTTATATTAAAATTTTATAGAGTAAATCTAAGTCACATAGTATAAAAAAGTTGACATTTAATAACGACACTCATATTTGATAAAATACATCCAACCCATATACAACAAAATAATTATTGTTTTTCGTACACTTAGATGTTACATACCAATAGATATTACAATCCAATCTGTAAAACGCATCATATCTTCGTAAATAAAAGTTTTTTTTATATAATAACATAAAAAAACTATGAAAATATCACTTTAATGAGCCCTTTACAAAAACTATGCAATAATTAAATAAATATCATCATATTAGATTTTTGTAGACTCATATTTATACAAACCATTTTCTCAATTCGCATGTTTTTTGGTTGGATACTTTCAGCAAGACTACGTCCAATTTAACTCTTTTTTAAATCAGGCGTACAATCTTTGACCCATTCGTGGAAAAAAGTTCACCGTCACTCTCCAAGAATGTGCTATAAAATTATTGTTAAAATCCTGCGTCATAGTGCGTCGCAGCAAACATCTTTGGCGTCTTTCTAGAATGTGCTAAGAAATTATTATTAAAAGCCCGCGTGAGAGTGCGTCGCAGCAAACATCTTTGGCGTCTTTCTAGAATGTGCTAAGAAATTATTATTATAAGCCCGCGTGAGAGTGTGTCGCAGCAAACGTCTTTGGCGTTTTTCTAGAATGTGCTAAGAAATTATTATTAAAAGCCCGCATGAGAGTGCGTCGCAGCAAACATCTTTGGCGTCTTTCTAGAATGTGCTAAGAAATTATTATTATAAGCCCGCGTGAGAGTGCGTCGCAGCAAACATATTTGGCGTCTTTCTAGAATATGCTATGAAATTATTATTAAAAGCCCGCGTGAGAGTGCGTCGCAGCAAACATCTTTGGCGTCTTTCTAGAATGTGCTAAGAAATTATTATTAAAAGCCCGCATGAGAGTGCGTCGCAGCAAACATCTTTGGCGTCTTTCTAGAATGTGCTATGAAATTATTATTAAAAGCCCGCGTGAGAGTGCGTCGCAGCAAACATCTTTGGTACCTTTCTAGAATGTGTAATCTAATTATTGTTAAAAGCCCGCGTGAGAGTGCTAGGCAGCTAACATTTTTGGCATCTTTCTAGATTGTGCTATCAAATGATTGTGTCTGCATACATACTTCTAAAACGTGTTATCAAATTATTGTTTAAGGCATGCGAGACAGTGCGTCGCATTTTATAGATTATAAACACAAAGGCTTATCGATCATTGTCGTAAATGAAAATAATCGAGTAATAATTATTGGCACAAAATTGACAATTAAATTCTTTGGTCTCACGACACGACCCGCTGGTGTATATGTGTGTGTATTGACATATGTGTGTGTTGACATGTGGTTGTGTGCATGTGTGTGTCTGTATGCTTAATGGGTTATGCGTGTATTCAATGTCAGACTCGCAGAGACGTAATCAGTGATTTATTGTTACAAAGAAACGCGATAACAATATTTTTATTACGTGTACTTCCCTTTTGCCTCGTTTACCGTATTTTATTATTATTTTTTACAGTCTGAGGTCATCTGCATTACTTCACCTACCGACATTCTTTTTATTACATATTTACTTTTTGTGTATCTCCACGTGTCGTGTTAATAACTCGTGTAAAGGGTTTTAGAATAGGCTTCTGTAAAATAATTTTTAAATATTTTTTTAAATTAATAATTATATAAGCATAGAATATAATATAATTTAAGCATATAATTATGAATATCAAAAATATTACTTTATAGCATATAATTACTTTTTTAAACCAAAATATTTTTACCTATTAAAAAAAATGTAATTTCTCTTATATACAGGTGAAATAAGTAGATTTCTACCTATTGAAAAAAATGCAAACTTTTGAAGCCGCTTATCTTCACATTGATATATTGATATATTTTGATATATGATATATAAATGATATACTCATAATTTAGCATTAGAAATCTATCTATAAAATATTGTAGACCAGCTCTGTTAGACCTCATTTCATATTTGAAAGACAATCGAATTAATATGTGAAAGCCGTGCGTACGAGGCACATTACATCTATAAACACCAACACAATGAAACAATGTGCATCGTACGCATGGCGTACACATACTAATTCGATTGTATTTCTTAAGGCGATCGTCCGGCAGATTGCATAATTTCATCATTTTTTCTCATATGTTCTCTGGCGTTTTTCATCACATATTTGTACGAAAATATTTAATTTTAAAATTTATTCATCAGTTTACACATATTTTAAATACCGATAACTTATTTAAATAAATCAAACTAAAATATATGATTAATTAATAAATTACCAAACCTACGATGATGAAGAAAATTGCTCCATGCTGCTGAAAATTGCTGCTTTGTGAGCTTTTTATGACTGAATGGTCTCGTACACAAAGTGTAGAAATTTTCTTCATTTTTAAAACATCGTAGGGTTAGTAATTTAAAATTAATTACCTATGTTATTTAGTTTGTATCATTTTAACAATATATCCGTATTTAAAATATTAGGTCCTTACATATGAAATTGGCGTTTGGCCGTACTGGCAAATTTGATCTCAAATATCTTCTCTTTGGTTAGGAATTCCAAATCCAAATTTATACAGCTATTTACTCATATATTTGTGTTTTGAAAATTCAATTATTTTTTCCTCAATTGTTTTTTTCTTTGCGTCACTCAGTTTACAAAATGAAAAACTTGAAATATCGCGTTATTTACGAGTACGAGTTCCACCGTGGCACCAGTGCTGCAGAAACGGCTCGAAGGATTAATGATGTGTATGGCGACGGTGCCGCAAAAGAAAACATAGTCCGTTTTTGGTTTCAACGTTTTCGTTCTGGAAATTTCGACCTGCAGAACAAGCCCCGTGGACGGCCGGAGACCAAAGTTGATAATGAAGAATTGAAGGCTATTGTGGAAGCGGATCCATCGCAAACCACATCCGAGTTAGCTGCAGGCTGCGGTGTTAGTGATAAAACTGTTTTAATCCACTTGAAGCAAATTGGTAAGGTGAAAAAGCTTGAAAGGTGGGTACCTCACGAATTGAGTGAAGCAAATCAACAAACGCGCGTTGACTGCTGCGTTGCATTACTCAACCGGCACAATAATGAAGGGATTTTAAATCGAATCATTACCTGTGATGAAAAGTGGATCCTGTACGATAATCGGAAGCGCTCATCGCAATGGCTGAACCCTGCCGAACCAGCCAAACCATGCCCCAAGCGAAAATTGACTCCAAAAAAGTTACTTGTGAGCGTTTGGTGGACTAGTGCTGGTGTCGTTCACTACAGCTTTCTTAAATCTGGCCAGACGATTACGGCAGATGTCTATTGTCAGCAACTGCAAACCATGATGGAAAAGCTAGCTGCTAAACAACCGAGGCTGGTTAATCGCTCTAGGCCACTGCTGCTTCATGATAACGCTAGACCACACACTGCACAACAGACGGCTACCAAATTAGAGGAGCTTCAATTGGAATATCTAAGACATCCACCGTACTCTCCGGACCTTGCTCCAACAGATTACCATTTTTTTAGAAATTTGGATAAATTCTTGCAAAGGAAAAAATTCAACTCCGATGGGGCAGTCCAAACCGTCTTCAAAGATTTTATTGATTCCCGTCCGAATGGTTTTTTTAGTAAAGGGATCGATGAACTACCTATGAGATGGTAAAAGTGCATAGATAGCAATGGTCCATACTTTGATTAAATAAATATATTATAATAAAAAAAAATCGGCTTTATGTTCCTCCCATACTAAACGCCAATTTCATATGTAAGGACCTAATATATGTTACCTGAAAAATACATTTTAAAATGATATATTTCCATACAAATATGTGATAAAAATCACAAGAGAAGATATGAGAAAAAATTGTGAAATTTGCTCTCTCTAGCAGACGATCGCCTTAAATGAAAAGAGATCTACACCCTGTAATGCTTATAATCCTAACTATTCATATAACAACATTGTCACATATTCTTTACAATATTCTACCTGAAAAGTATTGTAGAATAAAGCCCGGTCGCCGAAAAAAGAGAGAATTTCGTACATTGACCTTACGCTACGTATCCTTGTCGCACGCGTACAATTATGTTGCTCTCACGCTCACACAGGCACAACGAGCGAGCGTAATAGCAACATAATTGTAAGCGTGCGACAAGGATACGTAGCGTAGGGTCAATGTACGAAATTCTCTCTTTTCGGCGCCCGGGCTTTAGTCTCCAATCTGTCACACCGTGTAGAAAGGATGTTTAGGATAAAAAATGAATTATTATTAAACGTAATGTCTTTATCCATTTGATGTGGGAAGATACTTGTAGAAAATACCGCGTGACATAAAGTCCCATCCCACGTCAAGTATCGTAAATAACAAATTGGTTATTTTAAGTGTCTCAGTGTTTCGCATGACTTTGTTACGTTTTCAAGTGGGATTATTTTTTTATATATTGTGTTTAAAGTGACATAATAGATAGGGAAAATAATTACTTTTAAAAGTATATTTATTATATATGTATAAACGCTAAAATAGTACGCTTTTTCATACGTCTTAGTTTTATGTGGCATTTTTTTAGGCAAAGTAAAAAATAAAAAAATCAAAGCAAAGCAAAAAAAAAATGGCAGAAGAGGAACGAAAGTAGACTGAATGCAGTGGAGATGAGATCCCTTAGACGTATGTGTGACTAATCCATTTATGATAGAGTAAAGAATTAAGCTATTAGGAATGAATGTAAAGCTGATCTCAGCATAATTAATAGAATTAAAATAAGGTCGCTCAGGTGGTTTAGACATGTTGAGCAAATCGATGAGGAAAGAATGGTAAGAAAGATATTTAATGTGATATGTAAGTGTTGACGGTACCAGAAAGAAAGGGCGATCGCGGAAGACATGGCATGACCTTCCTTTAGAAGTATCAACCATCGAGCTTGCATGCGAAGATGTATGAATGTGGGCGAGGTGATGGTTGTTTGTCAGGACAGAAGAGTGTGGCGCTCTGTCCTCTCAGATTACCCCCACGGGGAAACGGCGTGACGGTAAGTAAGTAAATGATTTCTTAACAATTTATTGATTTTTGAATGATAATGATTTCTAAATGAATATATTTGAGAATGAACTGATTTCGGAAAGGACTAAGTTATAAATGTAAAAGCTAGCTCGTTAGCTTTCACATTTATCGTAAAGTTTAATAGATGTCGTTGAAATGTTGAAATGTCTTATTAATAAATAAACATTTTTACATTTCTTTCTAAAATAACCACGTGCGTATGGCAGATGAAATCACATGGAAAAGAAATTTTAACCTTTTATTTAATGATTTATTTAATTAAATAAAAATCTAATTTGGAAGATTTTTAGTAGATGGTAATAGGGATATAATCTATATTATTATTGACTTACAATTTTCTAGGCCTTTTTCTAAATGAAATAAAATAAGGAAATAGTATACGCCAAAAATGAATAAAAATAACTCTTTTAAAATTATCGCCATTAACATAAACATTTACACATAAAAATATTTTCTAAAGAAAAATGTTCACTCTCGTTAAAGGTTTTTGTGGCCAAAATTCCCAAAAAATGCCAATCTGCCAGACAGGTTGTATACACACCGTAGAATATCCCAGAAAACTACTAAAAGATTCTGAATAACCGTGAAAACAAGAAAACACTTGTTATTTAGTAATTTTTGAGATTCAGACAAAGTGATATAATATCGACTATCTATGTGCAAGATTGTATTAATTTTGCGATATTTAATGCAAGATAAATGAAAAGAACTAAAATACTAAATCTTAATCTCTAAAATCTCTCATCTTTAATAAATAATGTTTGTAAAAATTTGTCTTCACAAAATCACAAAAAATTTGTCTTCACAAAATACGTGCAAAAATCCAAAGCAAATAGGTAAATAATAAATGAGATTCTTTTACATCCCAGTCAATTTAATATAATATATCCCAGTCAATTTAATATAATATATCCCAGTCAATCGAGTATAAATAAATAAAAGCACTACTGACTCGAATGGCGTTGCAAAGAACAATATTTAGTAAAACTATTTAATTTTAACATATTTATGTACGAATATACAAACTGCCACATTTACGTACATGGGTACATGGGTAATTAATTTTAGCATATTTGTGTACCAATATACAAACTGCCACATTTACGTAAATGGGTACAGGGGGTTTGTGGATATTTTATGAAAGAGACCTGCTTTCGATTTAGAGATGTTGATAGTTTAGTAATAAGAAACATGCTTTATTTTCTTATTAGAATTGAATTGAATAATTGAATTTGCAATAATTTCTTTATGAAGAACGCTGTGATTATTTTAATATTATTTGTATTTACTTTTAAACTTATTTTACTTTACAATAAATGTGTTATTTCTTAAACTACGATGAATTTTGTACATAATAATGTATGGAAGTGAAGCCTAGAATAGAAAAAAAGTATATTGAATTTGGTCGCTTAGACGTAGGTACATATGTGTGAAAAATATTTGCATGATAGAGTTAAAAATGAACGAATTAGAAGTGAATGTAATGCTGGTTGTAGCATGATGGATAGACTAAAGAAAAGATCGCTGAGATGGTTTGGCCGTGTGGAAAGGATGAGGGAAAGATGGTAAAGAAAATTTATAAGGTAAGTGTTGAATGCATCAGAAACTGAGAGCATCTACGGGAGACCTGGAATGACCAGGTAACTGGAGGATGGCTGTGTTAGAAGCTTCAACAACCGAAGAGCGTGCATGGAAAGACGCATGAAAGTGCAGGACAGAATAGTATGACGTTCTATTCTATCTGCCTATCCCTCGGCGTGTTGGTTAGGTTAGTGAGACCATTGAAGTATCACGTTTACGTAAACATTTATTTTGAAAATAAATCGGAATAAAGTATAATATATCTCACAATTATGCTAGCACAATTAATATCAAATTATTCATATTTGAATAAAGCATAATATTCTGTTTCATAAATATTTTATTTCGATTTTTTTTACACAGTATATGTTGACCTAAAAGTCGTGCTTCGATGTTCTCACTGCACGCTGTTGTTAATTGTTTCAGACAATTATTGTCAGAGGAAAAAAAATATAAGCCGATATAGTAAGGTTGGAAACATCCACATGAATTTTCGTTTTTAAAGTTTGCCCCTGTCAAGTGCAATAATTATACCACAGGGGGCGTATAGAGTGAAGGGAAAGGAAAGGTGTCTGGGTATAATAAGAAAGGCTTTTAACTTTAAACCAGACGACCGAATGTTCTAGAGTAGATACCAGATGCGTCTTGCTGAATGTTCGTAATATACTGTAAATAAATAGGTTGCATATTCCTTGTGTGTATAAATAAAATATTCTTTTTCGTATAATTGTTGTCTGAGTTAGAATACGAGTAGATACAGTTAATACGTTTATGGCAATATAAATCTTAGAGATACATTCTCGCCATTTCAAACAAGTTGTATAATGTAATGTAAATGTTAACGTGTTCCAGCATCGTTAACTACGCCAGTAACACTTAACTAATAGCAATGTTTATACGAGTTTATGTGTGGTTTTTATTATTGAATAAAGGTTAAGTGATAGTTAAGCTACCGGAAAATGACTTTATTTTAATGACAATAATAATTTAGATATGTAAATCTAGTGTTATTACTAACGGAATTTATATAACTAGTTTTATATAAATTTTTGGCCAAACAGTCGGCCCGATTCTGAAAATAACAATGTCTGGTTCTTTAAGATCTTTATCCCAACACTTAATAGACGATAATAAAAATTAAAAATGTCCAGAGCGGATTTTGTAATTCTACGGCTCAAATACACTGTATTAAAAGATGATATAGAAATATTCTTTCTAACAAAAGTATTAATTTCGTCATCCATAGCGTCCAGATGAAATATCATGGCTAAACTTGTCATGACCGCGTTCGGCGTTACCGCGTATTCAAATCTTCCCATCCTGACATTTGACAGATATGTCTGGATCTTTAAGATCCAGATCCCAACACTTAATAGACGATAATAAAATTTAAAAATAAACGAGACATAGCTTTACGTCGGTGTTTGTTTCTGTAAGTTTCTACGTGAGATAGATATAGAGGGAGGGAGAAAGATGTAAATTGTTATCTGTCAAATGTCAAGATGGGAAGATTTGAATACGCGGTAACGCGGTCACAAGTTTAGCCATGATATTTCATCTGGACGCTGTGGATGAAGAAATTAATACGTTTGTAAGAAACAATCTTTCTTATATCATCTTTTAATACAGTGTGTACAAAATCCGCTCTGGATATTTTTAATTTTTATTATCGTCCATTAAGTGTTGGGATAAAGATCTTAAGGATCCAGACATTGTTATTTTCAGAATACGGTTGAATATTATATCAACCCTCCATTTATTCATGTTTGTGTACTGACTAATTATGATCGCCGACCTCCGAAAGGAGATGGTACCACGAAAAATAAGAAAAATAATCGATTTAAAGAATGAATATCTTAGAAGTGAATACAAAGATGATCAGAACACAGTGAAGACAATTAAGAAACGGTTAATTAAATGCTTAGGTCATCTGGAACGTATGAAAGTATGCAAGTTACTATATATAAAAAGTGTATGACTCGAGTGTTGATAGCGCCAAAAATAGAGACATGGCGAAGTGAAAAGACATGGCGAGATATAAATCAGAAACTAGGAGTTGGCCGTAGTAAAGATCCCAAAACAAAGGTGGACGAATTGAGAATTTTATAAATACAAACATAAATTTGATGCGTTTATATTATTATGTTAAATTAATTCTTTCATATATTTTAACTTTTATTTAATTATTAATATACAAAGAGAATTCTTTAAAAGATGTAGGAGAATCGATTCGGAAAACCTTTACGGAGTTCAAAGGTATGGAAGAGATCAATACATACCAAAAGTTATACCGTTCAGCATAGGGGTAGCTCTTCCCAGGCATAACCATCGGGAGCTTAGTCCTGTATATTGGAATATGGAAAACCTGTATTGACGTGGTCTTAAGTAATTATCATGAACGTATAAAGCAATGCTCCGCATAAATTGTATTGTGCGCAAAATATTGTAACGTGATAATAGTATTATGAGAAATTTACGCACGATTGGAATCCCTCGTAATGTCACTATGGAACAAAACTATCGAAGCCTCTAGGACCTTCCACTACATTCTGGAACACACCACCACACTCTGGAATGAGCTACAACATTTGAGGAACGTCTAGACAATCAGGATACGACGAGAACCATCCACAAACATCTGAAATGTTCGGAAATACAACTGGTTTGCTATAAAAGCGAAGCCGTATCGCGGCTACAGTTTAGTTTCATTTTGACGTTTCTATCATTGCGAGATTAGTAACAAACCGTGGCAATCAGTGTTACCAACGTGTGTGTATGCTACTAGTAACGCGCAAACTAATAGAGCGAAGTAATTATGTGCGATTTTTGAATAGAAATTTCTCGAAAGTGTTACCCAGCGATAATGAAGAATTTATAGACAAGTGAAAAATCACAAAAATTACGAAAAATGTAATTAATTTCCAATGTTTTCATTTGTCTCCCGCAGCCACGCCACGTGACAATATTAATCAAATCCACGTTCTTTCTAGTCTCTAACCTATTTTAGCTAGGCATACTTTGGAGAAACTCGGTTGGGTATAGCCAAGGATAATATACTCATATTCAATCAGGTAGAGATAACTCAGAAAGTTATTTTAGACTTTCTCCATTGTAAGAGAGTACCTAAGGTCGTGTGGACCCCAAATCATCGAATCAAACTCGAGTCTACTTAACACCAAGAAGTAAGAACCTTCTTCCGCTTATCCGAAAATAGTAATATTTAGGTAAAAACTAAATATTACTATTTTCGGAGTAATAGGCATGATGACAGATTTTGAAATTACATTCTATATTGTAGGTACACGTCTACTATTACCGAATATAACATTATTTCAGTAATAAACTAAGTTTTTACGAAAATAATTGCATTTTCATCTACATATTTTTAATTTCACGCAAAAACGCCGTCATTTCGTCTATGTGACGTCAAGCCTCAGTTAATATCGCATTGTGTCTATGGCAACGGTTCAAAGACACGGTGATGGGTACTGAGGCGTGATGTCATTTGCTCTGACCGGTGTTTCAGTTAAAATAGCGGATTGCGCAGGTTTATACTTTTATTTTATTAAAAATCTTATTAATCTCGATGTGTATTTTAAAATTGGATCAGTTTTTAGAATTCTTTCAATATAGTTTCTTTTCTAAAATCACTTATTCTTTAATACTGTCATCATGCCTATTTGATGGTGTTAAGACTAATTGTTATTAATATTGCTGCAAATCTAATGGCGGCTCTGTTAGCACGTGTTGCGATATTTACACACAATCCAATTGGTACAGCCTTGAAAATTTAGTTGCACTTACAATTGAAAGGCGATGCAGTAAAATTGGGGAATTTTTCGGTAATATGTATTTGAAAATCAAAATACTGCAGGTAATAGAAAATTTTGGTTACGGAGAAATAAATTGGAATCGGAGAAATTGCCAAGAATGTAAGTGTATAAATATTTAATAGTTGAGAGCATCTACCTACACGAAATTCAATGACATTAAAGTATTTACGTTATGTGACTTAATAATGTCAATGGAATCAGACATCATGACTAGGGAATGCAATCCCGATCCCGCGAGATTGGGATCCCGCGAGTTCTCGAGGGATTTTACGGGGTCAATCCCGAACCGAAAAATCGGACGAGATTATCGGAATTGACCAAAATTTTTTAAGTTATGTATGTTTAATTGTGTATATCTATAGAGCTTTTAGTCAGTACTTAAAACTTATGTTCATGTCACATTCAAATAATAAAAATAGCTTTGAATAATGTTTGCTGCATTTTATCAACCTAACATAGTAATAAAAACTACTACTAACTCTACTTCATCGACTGATTGATGCTTGGAAAAAACGCTTACAAAAACTTTAATGCAATGATTAATAATAAACATTTTATAAAAATTGCTGATATAAAAATGTAAGGCATTGTCGTTAATTGCTACTCATCTCTATAAACAAAAAAAAAAACACAAAAGTATTCGGTATCTCGATCGGTAGGGATCCCGCGAGATTGGAAATTTTTATCTCGAGGGACCCCGAAAGGGCAATCCCGACTCGGGATTGTATTCCCTAATCATGACAACATTTGCAATAAATCCTCAAAAAAGTTATTTGGATGAAGAAACTGATGAGTAATTTATAGAAGGTAGGGAAGTGTTAGAAGTTTAGAAGCTATAGAATGCACGTACAGGGATATGAGACGTGGATTTATAATGGAAAATAATGAAAAAAAAAAATTAAAATTATTTTTTTACAACACACGTATTCAGAATTTATTATTCAAATAATAAAATTTTGATGACAGAAAATTTCAACATTTATTGATCGTGACACTTAAAATGCAGTCATAAATTTGATTGATAACAGATGCTCACCACATGCATGATTTACAATCAGCCGAGCTTGTACGATGATCCAGTTCACCTATACTTCTACAGTGAAAAAGCAATTGTACATTGACATTAAAAATAAAATAATATGTTACTGCAAGGTATTGACAAATATAAATCAAAAACTAAAATTAATATATTGTTACGGAATCGTGCCGGCGGAGACAAAAAAAGCATTTCAAGTGCTTTATTTGTTATTAAACAAAGTTTTATTTATTCACCAAAGTAACTGGACACGAATTTAATTGGTGCACTACTCTTTAATTTACATTAATTTCTCACTAATTGCTCGTCTGTGGAACACTTTACATTTGTCTTCCCAGGATATGCACACGTCTATGATCGCACTTCCGAACCCCTGTTAGGTACTCTATTAATTACTGTCGCTGGTCGTACGGTCCCCAGCCACGGTTCTTGTCATGGTTTCGCTTTATCGTGTTATCGCTGAAACTTCACAGCAACAACTGTTCTGCGTAGCGATTCTGTCATCTCTTAAACAGAGAATTTCGCGAAGCTTCGAGCATGATCGACTGATTCCTAAACATTTCTAGTGATTTTCAATTAACTGTAAAAGGTGCCGTAAAATTGTATCTGGTTTCGCTTTATCGTGAAATCGCTGAAACGTCACAATAACAACTGTTCTGCGCAGTGATTCTGTCACCTCTTAAATAGATAATTTCACGAAAGATGAAAGATACTGAAAGATGACCACGTTGGAAGATGATAGTTGTATGCCAGACAGAAGGGAGTGGCGCTCTATCCACTCCGTTCCTCCAGCGGGAAACTGTTAAGTTACTCAGTTAATTATTTCAGTACTGAAAAATATTTTTATCGGTAGAGCTTGTGGTGGCCGCCAGTTATTTTTATTTATACGAAATATCACATGTTTTAATTGTATTATCGAGCATTTTAAATTTCGTTTATTTATGAATATTCAGTAGAGATTTTTATAGCGTACCTAGCAATAAATTTCGAAACAAGATTCATATTTTCCACTGCACTGTGTACTGTAGATAATAAAAGCATGCGACAACGTGGTAGGTAGTAAAATAATTTTAAAAGCCTTTGAAGTAAAATAGCAAAACGCCCATTGAAACTCGATGTCTAACCCCTGCAAATAACTCGGCAAGTTGTATTTTGAGCGCTGAGAATGGTATTTAAAATGTGTTGGTTATTTGAACACAAGTTATAAATAAATCCGCCTGGAATCTGCGTAGGTTATTTATTCAGCAGAGTGCCGACTCGCTGTGAATTGTGTGTACCCGGACCGTCGGCCTTGAGGTCGTAAAACCAGATCATGGTTAAGGTCGGGGCTGCATTATCATAAAATTTCAGATGTAGTCAAATCGCGGCGAGAGTGGGCTTTGCAGTAATTTAATTGCTTAATTTTATTTTGTTTTTAATGAATATCTACCTGCTACTATATCTATCCACCTGCTATTTAATATTAATATTTAATGAATACCTACCTGCTACTATATCTATCTACCTGCTACTTAATATTAATATTTTAAAAAATTCTACCATTTAAAAAAATATATTTTTGGATTTGAGTGATTTTGATTTTGCGTTAGGGAGCGTTCATAAACCACGTGGTTCCGTTTTGGACTCTTTTAAAAACCTCCCTCTCCCCTCCCCCCTCCCCCTACCCAGCCCTAACGTGACTTTTGCTTTAAACCCCCGTAGTTTTTCTGTTAACAAAATTATTCTTACAGTATTGATTTTAAATGAACAAAACATTTTCATAATACATAAGAAAAAATGTACAATTATTAAAAATATATAAAACAATGATATTTGTTAATGATTTATCGATCGCATATTCTATAACGTGTTAATTGTGCCAAGTAAAATAAACACTCCCCTCCCTCCCCTCACGTAGCTCAGCATTCTATTTAACCCCCCTCCCCCTTTGATCATGCCATGCAGTTTATGGATGCTCCCTAATGTCCAATTGCGTGTGGGAACGGTAGGCTCTAATTTTATGTGTCTGTTGTACTTACCCTTATTCTCAGGACATTTCTTATGACAAAAGAGACAGGACGTATTTATTTCTCTAGTAACGTCTGCAAATAGCTAGAACAGCCTGGCAGCGACGGGAACCTTCTCCTAAACACTAGAATATGTAGAAGATTCGATAAATTGTTTTTGAGTATAAATACCGGGACTACGCCGAGGCGAGAGAGTCTTGTTCAGTGCGAAGGGCGTCGCGACAACGGCCAGGTATGTCCAGTCGTGAAATTACGAAGCGAGAAATATCGAGCGAAATAATCAGGCGAGTACTTACCTAAATGACGAAATAAATCAATGCGACTAATACGAGCGAGAAATGGATGGAATGTTCTAGTGAATCTTTATTAAAGTGTACATATGCGAGTGATATATTACGAAATAGTGTGATTTAAAGATAAGCGTTAAGTTTGATTCATGTTAAGTGGCTTTATACATTGAATAATTAATTAATCATTAATTAATAAATCGCCAATTAATTTTCAGTGTATTCATATGTCTCCCAGGAGCCATGAACCCTGACGATATTATGGACCGTCTTCAATTAAGTGGCTGATGTTCACATTTTTTAATTAAAAACAGAAAAAAAAACTGGTGGGACACGTGAAATGGACGGATATTTATGACACAACTTTCGAAATGTGGCTTTTGGCGCCTATTAGCGAAAAGGCGACGGCGCATACCGAATTAGTTTGGCATTGGCATTGAACCGGCCTTGCATTTGGCCGCCATTTTGTTGTACACTTCTGCCACATGTACAGTGCCGTTTCGTAATACACCCGAAAAGGAGCAACACATGTATTATTATGCACACACACGGCCAATTTTTTTTGTTTATGTGTAGAATGTTGCTAGAGGTGTCAAAATGAAAATGGATGTTGACAGAATACAGAAGAAAAATGTAGTGATGGTCTGAACCAGTACACAGGGTTATTCGGAAAACATTAAAAACCTTGCAGAACTATATAACTATATATACTTGCAGAACAGCCTTGATTACGAGTCGAAAATGTTCTAACAGCCATGACCTAATCAATAGTTATGGAGTTATGCAATATCAAACATTTTATTTTTTTTACTCCCTTTCTTTTAACTCGTAGCGTCTGCTTGTCTGCCGAAAAAACTTTGGATCGATTTTTAACCCTTTTCCCGTGATCCAATCGAACTGAAACTTTGCAGGTAGAACGTGGAGACAATAAAAATGATCTAACAAATTTTCGTTTAAAAAATGTAATAATTATAGTATAATTTTGGATTATTCGAAATTTTAACGATTTGTATATTGTTTAATTTTCGAGACCGACGCGTGGAGTAGGCGCGAAACCTGTTTCAATGAGAAAGAAAGCAGAATAAAATCTCGGTTTTTATGGGTTATTTTTTTCAATATTTCTGACTTATTTTTTACAAAACGTTGAACTATTATTACAGTAACTTACGCCGATTAGGAAAAATTCATTTTTTTCAACAGAATTTAAATAAGATGATAAAAATCCTGCAGATATTCCAATTGGAATGTTTTCCAATCGGAATTCGAAGGTTTTTATTATTTTATTTGACTTGCATTAGAGCGAATCAATTATTCATATTCAATATTGTTCAACGTTTTGTAAATAATAAGTCAGAAATATTGAAAAAAAAATGCAAAATTAGATGTCGCATATCTCCATAACTATTGATATTAGGTCATGGTTGCCTGAATATTTTCGACTCGTATTCAAGGCAGGAATATAGTCCTACGAGGTTATTACGTAATGTTTTCCAAATAACCCTTTATATAATCTATAAACTTTTGAGCTTGGTACCTATGTCACGATTCGGAAAAATCCTAGCGTGATCCACTCCCATCTAAGTTATCTAGATAGTATATGGGGCACAAGTATCAAGAGACAAACATAAGAAATTCAAGTCATCCAAAATATATCCATAAGAAATATATACCAACTATCACGGGATACCTACAAGTGTCAAACATATACACTCACTGACAAAAATACTCCCGATATATTTTACAGATGACTCATAGAGACGAAGCTATATTTTTTTGTGTGGAAAATAGATATGGAAGTCTTTTTGGGTGTTCACAGGGTTTACCTACCGTACGGCTGGCTTAAGTGATCACTTTACACTTTACATGTGATCATGGGTGGAAATAGTGAACGTTACATTGTGTAAACTGATCACTTAAGCCAGCTTACGATAAGTCGTAAGACCTATGAACACTCAAAAAGACTTCCGTACCTATTTTCCAATATAAAAATTATGGCTTCGGCTCTACGAGACATCTATAGAATATATCGTGATTAATGATGTCCCCCTGGGGATAAAATCCAGTACTGTGTTACAGAAAAATTTGGACATACTCAAAATATTCTGTACAAATACTCCTTTTTACGATTCTGCTTCAATTTACCATTACAACTGCTATATTACAAGTAATTCAACACTCAGCACTCACCAACGTTAATGCAGCCTTTACACACACTCGCACAAAACAATAACACAAAAATAAATACACTTATTGTCCTCAATTTACCCGACAAAATTTGTATTTAATACTATATACTCAACACAACGCATTACCGAGTGAACTAAAGTCTCAAGTAACGAACAAAAAATATTGAAAAAAGTTTTTGAAAAATATTTCCTCAATAGCTATATAAACCAGTGATAATTTCCTCTATTGACCTTCATTCCTAATCAATATCTGAATAGAATTCTTTTAAAACCAAATTTATTAATCAATAAGAAAGGACACATAATCAACGAAAAAATACTTGGCTGCTACCGGAATTTCAACCACGAATCTCCTCCTATCCAGGGCAGGCGCATTAACCAATTGCACTATAGCGACCTCGTACATTTCCGTCTACATATCGACCTTTCTTCGTTGATTGATTTTTCTGTATGTCTTTTCTAATTAATTAGTAAATTTGATTTTTTAAAAATTCACAAAACTTTGTTCTGAACTTTGCAACTTCACATAAGAATGTGTTCTTTAATATAATTTTTTTTTCTTTATTAGTATTAGTATTAGTAGGTAAGATTTTTTTGTACTTTCTGATTAAACTTTGTTATTTGTTATTTTAAGTCTTTCTTACTGTAGTGCATAATATTGTTCTCCCGGGAATGAGTTTTCTAATAATATATTGTAACGTATACTTTATTACAATTAATTATTTATTACTTGTAATTTTAAGTCTTTCTTACCGCAGTGTATAATGTTGTTCTCCCCGGAATGAGTTTTTTTATAATATATTGTAACGTATACTTTAAAATACTGTATTTATTATAATTAATTAAATAATTATTTTTTTCTTTTTTAAAAAAAAAAAAAATAATAATTAGCTCTAGCGCTGCAACACATATACTACTAGAAATATTATAATTATGTGATATTTGTAGCCATAACATTTTTTTTTTGCTTTCTTGTTTGCGATTATTTTAATGAATCTTAGTTAAAGCTGTTTAATTTTATCGAGAAAACTTTTAAAAGTCTGCCCGTGACTATGGTTTAGTATAATAGTTCAATGTAAACATTGACCGCAAAACGGTCACTAAGCTACTGGCCACCGCGCTGGCCTTTCTTTCTTGGATTGCTTTCTGCTAATATGTATTAACATAAAAGACCCCACATAAAAGCAAAGGCATCAATATCCAAAAAATAAAAAAATATTTTGAACGCAGTCACCGAAGATTACTAATTTTAAACGTACTAAATTATAGATGTTATATATATCTATAACTGATGCAACGAAAACGAAAACGAATATTTGTATTCGCCGAATAATATGTATTTACCGAATATTCGTATTCGCCGAATATCAGCACGAATATTAAAAACAATCTATTTATAACTGAACGCAACGAAAATTACGGTTTGGACGTGCACCGTGTATCCGAACACACCTACGCACTCTATTATCGGGGATTCCACTAACATTGAATGAATGGATTTGTTTAGTTCTCATGTTGTCAATTGTTACTTGTTTCACAGCATAACATAAGTTCTTTCATCAGGTTTCGTTGGGTTATTAATAAGATTAGGTGCTCACTTCATGTAGTTTTTGTTTTGTAATACGTATTTTTCGTTCCATTTTATTTCCGTTGTGTGTAAAAGTGTTAACTCTTATTAAATAATTTCAAATTAAATCTAATAACATGACCTCTCGTAAGCGTGAAAAAAGGGATATTTATTTTCGACCACTGGGAATGTACAAACAAACGGATACAAGAAATCGCCTAACACCTACGAAGTTACAAATGTTGTGCTTTTTGAACAAAAATTTTAATTATTAGATCTCTTACTAAAAAAAGAACAGTGGTGTATTATTTATTAACTTGTTGAATTATTCGTGTTCGTTTTCGTATTTGCCGATTAGTAGGTTTGATATTCGTATTCGTATTCGTGAAAGTAGTATTCGTTGCATCACTAATATCTATCCCTTTCAAAATCACGTTTCCTATAAAATCTCGAATTCAGTACATTATTAACTGTAATCCTCGATGAATGCATTAATTTTTTTTGGATATTGTTGCCTTTGCTTTTATACCTCTCATGTGGATGTTTTGACATATTTCAGAAGATACTCGCATACTTATTAAAACGCGCTTAATATCTCCTAAGCCAGATACGTTTAATTATATTGTATTCTGCTATTCAGAATAATAGCGTAATGCGACCAAGCACCATGTCAAAACACACTTCCAAGAACCGGCATTGCATTATAACGAAATGGTTTTTTTATTGGAATCAAATACTACACATTTAAAACGGCATACTAATAGATTCTCGGAAAGCGGCACAAAAAAGTACTCCCGGCTGCATTATAATTATAATTGGCCCCCACTATCACGATGTAAAGCCAATTACCATTTTGTTTTCATTGCGTGTGTAGGTATATGTGCACGCAAAATGTCTAAACTATCACATATATAATTCAAGCCTTTTATTTCCTTTTAATAACAATTTTAGTGGATATGAAAAGGTAATTAGTGGGACGGGAACGAACACTACACAACACATATGTATTATACAGGGGGTCCCGTAGCTAATATCTAAAACTTCGGAGGAGTCTTTTTAATTTAATTTTGAATACAAAATAAAATTTATTTATTTATTTGTTCACGACCATTATGGGCTTTAACGTGTAAAATTTTTGTAATATACAAATATTTATATAAAAACAATATCAAGTATAAGCAGTACCTACATATAAGATATAAAAATGTAAATTCGTATCACGTATTGTATAAAAAAATAGAAAAATATTGCATAACATTAAAGAAGTATATAGAACAATATCAGGTATGAACAGTAAAATATAAAATATAAAAATATTAAGTACATGTATAATGTATAAGTAGTAAAAGGTATAAGCAGTAAAATATGAGTATAGTACTATAAAGTACAAATCTAAATGTAATAAAGTAATGTGTATATTTAAAAAAATATTACATATCTTAACATGCATATAGTTATAGTGGAAGTTAACTAACATTCTGTTATAATGTCTAACCACAAAGTTAATGCTTTAAATATTAATAATATAGTGCAAGTTATATAATAATAATATAGTATTGAATTGTTTTTAATTTTTTTTATTGTTAAATTTATCCATATTTTATATTATTTTAGATCGTTCTAAGCCAGCTTACAGCTTGTCGGCCCGTTTCTTTTCCATTATCTTGCTTAAGTACATTGCATATTTTGTCTATATTATTATTAATATCGTCTCTTTAAGTATTAAATTTAAGTTTAAATTATTTAAACTTTGGATGAAATGTCAAGCACCACTTTCGCTAAAATTTCGCCACAAGTGAGTTCTTACAACAAAATGTAAGTGTGATCAAAAAAAATTTATAATTTTTTATTTCATGCATTCAAAATGTTGTTAGATTTGTACCTGAGCTTTGAATTTAACTAACAACCAAAAAGCTGTAAATACTAGATTTATTCTCAAGGTAACAAGTTTTTGTATAATTAAGATAAATTATATAAGTCTCATAGCGACGAAGCTATGAGTATGAGTAACGTGTGTTTGAATGTTCTATATATGTTCAAATCAGTGAATCTTTCGTTTATTTGAATGGAATATGCCAGGGACATCTGTGAGAAAATCACATAAAAATATTGTGACCTGACCACGAATCGAACCCGGAACGCTTGGTGTGAGAAGCCAGTGTCATGCCCACTGGACTACGACGGTCGCCTCGTAACTAGTTGTCATTATTTTATGTATCTACGTTGTGCTTTAATGACACTACTAGGATTCAAGGATAAATAATAACCTTATAATATTCCCGACGTTAACAAATAAAATTAACACAAAATTAGATTTTTTTAGCCGCAACAAAATTACAATATGAATGCGGTCTCGAATCAAGGATTTGATTTGTACTAGCGCCATATGATTTATGTCAATTACGTAATCAAAATAACTATTTTCACATTTTTTTTTCGTTAAATATTATCTGCTTAGTATTTAGACAAAAAGTATAGACGTTTTTTCTACACCACATATTAGGAGTCGCGTTGGTACTTTTACAAACTACAATAAAACATGGAAGCCGCAATAAGTTAATAGTTGTGCAGAGGTACCAAAATTGGGTATTTTTTTGGGTTATTGCTCGATTAAGTTCAAAGTTATCTATTTCGCTTTGTTACAAAAAACTCCATGGCAAATTTACAATATACGAGGCCATTGCAGGAGCCCTAGTAAGCTGATTGAATATCATACATAATAATTTCGTTGTCTGTCCGTCCCTCTCTCTGTATCTTTCTGTCCCCGTAACTTCGTGTAACGTCCGTAATTACGGCAAAAAAAATTAAAATTAAATGACCGGAGATGAGGCTTCATCGCCGGGCCAGCAAACGCGAACTGGTCGCTCTACGCATGTTGCTACGGCCACCTCTCCGTGAACCGCCAAAAATATACTAGATCTTAGCAAAGACGCGAACCAATGTTCCGTCATTTTTAACGGGTTTCAGCTAGTTACCAATAAATATATAGGTAATATATGGAGAAAACGGATAATGTTTTGTTGCTTGCTTGCTTTTATTAATTGTTTTTGTGTTCAATAATCGCCATTCGCATTTTCTATCCATATAATCAATGAATTAATTTTAAATAGTATTTTGTTCTTATTCAATTGTAAGCTGCACATCTCAGCACAGGTTCATTCTAGTGAGATGAGTGGATCTGTTTCTAACAAACGTGTTTTTGCCAAACTTTGAGGTCAACCTCTACTTCAGTTGCAGGAAGGAAAATAGAACAGATCAACGGATTGCCAAAAGACTTGAGTTTAAAAAAGAAAACTGGAACCACACATTTATTTCCATAAGCTTGCAGTTAAATTTGAAAATGGCGCATAAATATTATGCTTTATTATTATTAAAAATATACCTTAGCCATTGTTTACTCAGTTTTCTAATTTTGAAGTTACTAGCGGCTTTTGTCAGTGACGGGATTTAGTCGCGCCAGATTAAGCTGGGAGAAGCAACAGAAAAATGTGTATGAAAACAGAATGGGTCTAGACTGGTGCAGAACTCATGCAGAAGCAGCGCAAGACAGGGGAACATGGAACACCTTGTCAAGTCGTTGGGCCCTCGAGTCTTCTACGGCAAGGGGATGAAGATGATGATGATAAAATAAGTCCAGGTGGAACGTGAAAAAGAGAGGGGGTGTGTAGTGTGTATTGGGGTGACTTTCTTATTCATTAAGTTTCACTGCAAATATATTAAAAAATCAAATAACTATTACTGTGTAACCGGTTATATAACGGTTTTGCCCATCACTAGAGCGTATAAAGTCACGAAGGTGTTCACGAAGATCGCAATCCTAGGTCTTGAAGACAAACGCGGAAGAAGCAAAACGTAATCCAGTGCAATGTTTCAAAACAGCGCAGCGTGGGCTAAAAACTTTGGCTGTCAACTTACTAGGGGCTCAGGTGCGTAGTGGTAATACGCGTTCCAGACGTGACGTAAGCGCCAGACGGTAACGAATCAGTCGGCCTTCGTTCTCGGCTAAATCGTGCGACACAACATGGCGAAACAGGAATTTTAGATTCGCAGAATAAAAAAACTTAGGCAATAAATTAAATATGAAAATAAGTAAGTTTTAAAGTGAGAACAAAAGTTTCAGGCAAGAGTTTGTAAAACATGTCCATGAATGCTTGCTTTTATTATCTAAATTTAGAATTTTATGTGAAATTAAAGTAAAAATATGATACAGTAGAAATATATTGCTAATATATTTTTTTTATCCACAAATTACAATAATTTGGAATGTCCGTCCGTTTGATCTTATTCCGTTTTCAAGATTAGTATGATTTCAAAATTGTTATTACATAAAATGAGAACATTTCTGCAAGGTTTCAATAATTTTATTTGGCATGCATTAAAGCGAATGATTTTTTAATGTACAAAATAAGTCACTTTAATGAAGCTTCAAAGTTTTACTGAAAATAATTCATAAATATTTTTAAAAATCTGAATACTCTGAAGTAGCTTATCTTCATAGCAATTGACATTAGGACAATCTTGCTAAACATTTTCAACCCTTAATTTTGAAAAGTTGTAAACCTGTAAAATATTGTGGACTAGCTCTGTCACCCTCTTTATATAGTGGCAGTTTTAAGCTTCCCCAGAACACAGTATAATAAATACATCAGGATATCCCATTCTTTTTGCCTTCAGCTCTTCCCAAACGTCATAATCCATTCATCTTAAAGACGGCCAACATTTATTTTACTAATGCGAGATTTCCAATTCAAGATTTCGAATCTATTCCATTGCATTTTGTAGATTTTTTGGACAAATAAGTACGTTTGAAATTCAGAGATGTTCTAAGCATAAAACTTTATTTTATTCTTTAGAAAACTTATACCAATATCATTTTGTCTGTTGATGTTATTAAAATATCAAGTAGGTAAACACTAATTTTTGAATTCCTGGTTGAATATTTCATATATTGCTCATTAAACATATCATTTATATCATAAAATAGCCCATTTTTCCTTTCATCTAATAATATTTTTTCAGATTACCTAGTTAAGAAATATGATTGTAGCTACATATTTATATGACAGATTCAATGTTAGATTTTGTTTAAAACGATTGTTTGAAAAATAGTACCTACGATGCTTTTTTCTTCTAAGATTCAAAATTGTATAGTATTTTGCCATATAAACACAACGAAGCCAAACGGACAACTGTTGTTTAAGTTATGTTGTTATTTTACAAGAAATGACGAGCGAATTGGTTGAAAGATGTAGGTATCTAAGGAAATTATATTTTTAGAATTGTAATCATAAATACATTCATAAACGTTAATTATTTTAACTATAAAATAAATATTTAAATGGTTCTCTAACTTTAAATATCGAAGGAATATATACTTATAATGTACAAAATATAATACATTAACATCTTTTAATAATCGTATAAATTTTATCTTACTTTTTATTAATTATACTGAAACTGGTTTAAAACATCCACATGTCAGTGACTCTTTCATGATATTTTACAGAAATTGTCACTTTTCTATCTAACCCTATTAATTTACAAAGATAATATTTTTTCTTTAAATTGACCTTGCATAGAACTGGTTTTGCAAACACCATTTTGGATGTGGATTAAAACAGGATGCAGCCGGCATTTTCGTCTAGGTTTTAATTTCGCCCGACGAAGGCTGTCGGATCGTGACCCCGACGGGCAGATTAATGTCAGAGACCCGATCATAACTATGCCATAATGATGAAATTAATGCGACCGAAAACTCGCGGGAAAAGCCGATTCTCTTGCAAATCGGTCCACTGCGCCGCCAGGATGTATACATCTGGCCCAGCTTTGCCGAGACTAGGCGAATTAGAATTGTGATGTAATGTCGGTAAAGAAGAAAAACAAAATGGCGTGTTTGTGCACCGAGAAGCGTTTGAATCACGCGTAATATCAAAGGAATATAAATGCATTACACATACATAAGTATTTTATAGGTTGAAATATTTAAATTGTTATTGTTATATTTAAAATTTTTGTTATCTTTTAAAAAGAAAATTATTATTCCGACATAGGTCGGTGAATAACATTGCAATACTAATTCAAAGCACAATTATTGTGCTTCGAATAAGAGTTACACTGTTTTGTCGGTAAAGAAGGAAAACAAAATGGCGTGTATCGTTTGGACATCGAAATGCATTTGAATCACGCATAATATTAGAGGAATATAGAAAAGAGTATGAAAGAATTAGGTACCTAAGTTAGGTACATAGTATAAACAACATTTGAAATTATTTAAAACATTCAAATGAATCGTATGAATGTAAAAGTTAGCGACAGTGAAAAAAAAATATTCTGACATTACCTATCGGTGACTTGTGCTTCGATAGTTTCCACTCTGAAATGAGTTATTTCATGCGTAAATTTCATAGTTGGAATTATAATTATTGGCATATTCAATTGGGTTATGCTAGGTCAAAAATCCGTAACCAAATTTGTAATTATTGACACATTCAGTTAGGTTAAGTTATGTTTCCAGTATAGATTTATGTATTTAAATAAAAGTATTTTACATGATACCTATCATTTTAACAATTATTACCGATTTATTATATTTGGATAGTTTTCACAATTGAAATGAAACTTCTAAAGTACCTATCATAAGTGACATTTACTTTGATAGCCTCTACTTCGATAGGTTATTAGTTAGTAGGTATTAACTGTAAATTCTAAAGGCGGAATTATTAAGTAAATAAAACAGTAAATACTAACATATTCAATTAGGTTAAGGTTAGGTTATGATTTCGTTGCTAGTGTTTTAATTAGTAACATTTCTGTTATTTTTCCATTGTACTGCGATCGAATGACGGCACCATAGACGAATTGATGTTGCCAGTAGCATTGAGGCTGTCATAAAAAAAATTCTATGTGCATTCTATCCATTAGTAAGTGCAAATCGATTATCCATTCAAACATTCTATCGGATGTTTGAAGTAGGTACACATATCGTAAATTTAAAGATACACATAATTCTTGAATAATCTTTGCACCTGCTTAATATTAGGTTGAGAAAATTCGTAATATGAGTAAATAAAGCCGGAGACACTGCCGGATACACGGCAGAATAGCTCAGAAAAACAGGTGTACAGAAAATATTGGAATAGATTTTTCGAAAAATTATCAAACATAAACATTTATAATATGAACGGCTTTATTTGTTATTTCGAAAAAAATCCAATAGATGATTTCACCCCGCACAATAAAATGCGAACATATCAATTTATACTTATATACCAACTTAATATAAAATATTTTCGTATTATATTATTGTTTATAGATTTTATGGCTTTGACTCTTACTTTTTTGAAAATATTAGTGACATTTGCCATGCGCTCAAAAATGATTATTTTGAAAAATAACGCATCTGAATCGGAATGTTTCTTTGTTACGCAGTCTTGCTTATTTTGATGGAGTAATTTAGAAGAGAATATTACCCAAATATTTTTACCTAGAACGAGTGCGCCTGATGAGCCATCTTCAAGCACGTAGCGCATTCGTTCACCCGCGCATAATTCTAAATATGAAATGCGATGAAAATTATGTAACTGATTGAATTATGACGCAGAGCAACGAAAAAATTATTATAAATACTAAAAAATTATGATTTCGCCTCGAATCTTGACATTTTTTGTTAAATCGAATGGCATTTTTTGTTAAATCAAATGGACAGCGACTTGCAATTTTAAAATGGTACAGAGTGCAGTAGCCTCTTTATGGCGGTAATTTTTTGCGGACTCGGTAAAGTACCTTAACATTTTGAGATACAATTTGTATTGATTAACGCGGTATTTTCAACCCAATTTTATTTTTGAGATTTTAAGTGCAGACGTCAATATTTTTTCAAATTATTTCTTAGATAAAACAATCAAGTACAGTTGCCGGCGAACTTCTTGAAATTCTTTGACGTGGTGGGGGAATGCACAGAAGACGAAATTTGGGTCTCTTTGGTGGAAAGGTAGATGCGCAAACTTCCTCCCACTACGCCGTAGAATTTCAAGATGTTTGCCGGCTACTGTATTAATTATTTTTGTCACTAATATACTATTATTGTGCATTTTGTGTTTAACTGGTATTATGCATGTCATAATTTTTTCTGTGAATTTCGTGAGGATTTATCTGGGTGAATTTGAAATAAATATTCTGTTTAGCTCAGTTTCGAGTTACCTTACCATTAAACGTAACTCGTAATGTAGTTAGCTGGTTAAGAAGCTTGTTTTTAATGGCAATAATCAGTCTCAGGTGCAGCTCTCAAGAAACATAAAATTCAATCAAAATCTTACTTATTTTTGTATTAATAAAAAAATAATTAATACGAAAACAAGTAAGATTTGATTGCTGTTAAGAATCTTGCATTAAGAGTTACGTCATAAAACATTTTACAGATAACGTAAGTTGTTAGGTAAATTTGGATACAATGCGCGACAGAGAAAGAAGCAAAAAAGGGATGCCTATATTTAAAACTGGACGTAGATTGGCAGAAAAAGAAAATGTATTTTTTTTAAATATTTAAATTTAGAATAACAGGTCAATTTTTTTCATGGTACTTTAATAATGTGTTCCCACAGATTTTAATGCACACATTGGTGTATATTAGAATCCATGCGAAAAAGGAACAAAGTTATATGACCGCTTCACGCTAGACAGTAATGCAACAACGAATTTGGCGTCGGTGACGCATAGTATTGGTTATGTACACCGCGAGCAGAGGGTTGTGTTTTAAAATAAATGTGAAATTTATACATGATAATAATAATTATTACACAATGTTTAAAACTAACTTATATTAATACAATATAATATATTAATAAAGAGACAAGTAGCTACACCTTAGAAGAATAAGCGTATAAAAAAATATAAACTTATGATGTTAATTATAAAATCCTTGAAACTAAATCTTATATCGGTAATTAAAAACCAATCAAAATTAATTAGTAGACGTTCAGTTGTTAACGCCTTGCAATTAAATTCTTGGCATTTTCTATTATATAGATCAGTTAGTGTGCGTAGGTTCTATCCAAATCAGTCGATCTTAAATTAATCACAAAGGTTTGTGTAAAATTTGTTAGATATGTAGTTAGAAGTTACGTCCAACCACAAACTTATCGATACAAATATTACAAATATATTTTTTAGTTTGCCTTTCAGGTGTCCAAGGAGAGTGATCGATTTACTAATAAATGTGAGAACTTCAAAAACCGACGTTTCACCATCGTGGCGAATTCTCTAAAGATTCATTCTTACCGTGTTGTGTCGCCGTGTCGAGTCGATAATGAACTACGCACCGCACGCTTACCTGGATGCAATCTAAGGGTACGAACATGCCAAAGATGCCTCACTGCGATACCTCGCGGTCGCGGTTTCAGCTCGCTATCTCGATGTCGATACTCGCTGTTTACATGGATGGCGGTGCGAACATGTCGGTTCAGTCGCACCTCGATGTCGATACTCGCTATTTGTTGTGGTGATTTTTCTCCCGCTTATCCCACAAAGCAGGAATATTAAAAATCAAATCAATTAGCACCTCCTTATCCATAATTCAATTCACAGTATTTATCAAGTAAAAACAGTTTAAAAGATAACTATAGCGATCGTGACATGAGCAATACGGGATTAATGACAGATGACAGATCCATTTGTTTTTACATCGCGGTCGACAGCGAGCAGCGATGTGATCTGGATCGTGATTGGACAGATTCGCTAGGCTGAGGCGAATATGACCAATCACGAGCCAGAACACATCGCTGCTCGCGGTCGACCGCGATGTGAAAACAAAATATTTTGTTATCACGAAAGCATCGAGCTAAACCTCCATGTAGGCCGCGATGTATCGCAGTGAGGTATCTTTCGGCATGTGCGTGCGTATCTACTAGCGTGTATTTGTTTTACATGGAGGTGACATCGAGATAGCGAGCTAAACCGCGACCGCGAGGTATCGCAGTGAAGCATCTTTGGCATGTTCGTACCCTAATGAGTTACCGGCGCTGTTATCACGTGACCTTCTACGCAATTTCTGCGGCTTTGGCCGAGTAGGTGCTTACGTCATAACGTACGTAAGCCACATTTCATATCGATACACGTATATGTGCACTGTGTTTTATTGAATTCGAAAGTATCGCTTCCACAATCGAGCATTTCGGGCTTATATGGGCGAGCGAAATATGGAAGCGAATTGAGGTGGAAATTAGTGATGAGATTGTGTAATTAATTGACTGCGATTGTGTAATTATCTAATTATATTAGATGTAGCGATGCGAATACTCGAAATTCGCCACGCAATCGCCAGCTAAACTCCGCCATCGCAAAAAATAGTCAGCATCGAAAAACTCAACCCTTATCTGGGAGTTAATGCTAGATGTGCCTATGTCAGATTTTGCTCAAAATGAGTAAAATACCATTCTTTTAAATATATCTCCTTTGAGGAGGCTTATTAATATATATTTTCTGTAAGAATATGATCATGATGTGTATTTTAGCATTAAAATGCTCAATATGCCCAAACCATCTAAGCGACCCCTTTTTAATTCTATTAATTATGCTATGATCAGCTTTACATTCATTCCTAATATCTTCATTCTTTAAATTATCATAAATGGATTTGCCACAAATACGTCTAAGGGATCTCATCTCCACTGCATTCAGTCTTTCTTCTTGTCGTTTTCGACAGTAGCAGACGTACGTACTGCATCCTCTTCAATATAATTTTTCATCCCTCAACATTTCAAACCAACGTCACACTTGTATGTGTGTTGAGTCAAATGTGTCCATAAACAAAAATGGATAATATATGTAAATCGATTAATAAATGAGACTTACAGATAAGATCGATATATTCACGGAAATGTAGGAGGCCGCTATAGCGTAACTGGATAACGCGCCTACCCCGGATAGGAGGAGACCCGTGGTTCGAATCCCGGTAGCAGCCAAATATTTTTTCGTTGATCCGATTTTTCTGTATGTCTTTCTAATTGATTAATTATTTTGGTTTCAACGTCACACTTTTCAAGTAGTTCAGGATAATGAATAAAATAGTGAAGTATTGCAATTATCTGACTCATTAAATAATAATGAAAGAGACTGAATGATCCTGTGTGGAAAATCTGTGTTCGAAAGAGTGAGAAGCGGGAGAAGTAGAAGAGAATGTACTTATGCTGGCTGTAGCGTAGTAGGTAAAATAATGAAAGCATTGCTGAGATTATTTGCTCCTGTGGTACGCAGTAGGAACAGAAGGCGTTTGCGAAAGACCTGGAACAAACAGATAAACAACATGCTTGAGGAGCAACCGAAGATCGTGCATGAGAAGAAAGCTAAGGAAAAGTGTGCCAGCATAAAATAGTGTAGCATTGTATCTAGTGGGAAACGGCGTGATGGTTAGTTAATAAGTTATTATTAACTGTACAACAAATAACGTTTAAAGGAATCGAAGAACGTTTAAAATGATACTATTAATTTAGAAATCGGCACAGCTTGCTAATTTCAATTTATTTATATTTTACTACCTCACCTGTGGTTAAATATCATTCACATGCAGCGTTAATATTAAGAAATTTATTTTGTGGGTTAGAGTTTTTTAATGAATATTCTTTCATATGAAATTCTTCCGAATTAATTACATCTAGCGAAGTAAATAACGTAATACGAATATTTGATAGATGTGGTAGTCTTTCATGGGTGAAATTGGTGAACGTTACATTGTGTAAAGCGATCACCTAAACCGGCCGTATGATAGGTCGTAAGCCCTGTTTACGCCCAAAAAAAAAGACTTTCATACCTACTTTCCAAATAAAAAATAGTTTTGTATAACAGAGACAACTATAATATATCTCGATTAATAATGAATTTTATCCCCCTGGGGATGAAAAATTTGAACATACATACATAAAATCGGCAATTATTTACGGATTAGATTATTACTATATATTATAAATAGGGTATAAAAGCAAAGGCAGTGATATCCAAAATATTAAAAAAAAATGTTTTGGATGCTGTCACCGAAGATTAGATACTAATTTAAAATGTACTGAATGCTAGACTTTATATATCTATCTATGCCTTGCAAAATCGTTTTTACTATAAATTTATAGGCTATTTTTCCTATTAAATCTTGAATTCAGTACATTATAAATTATTAATCATCGATGACAGCATTAATTTTTTTTGTATATTGCTGCCTTTGCTTATATACCATATATTTTTTGTGTAATCGAAGCTCGGGACAATTTTTTAAAAATAAATCTTTATTTATGTAAATCAATTATTTTACATTTGTGTTTTCATTGCATAAATTGATAAGTACTACCTTTTATTAATAATATGCTCTGCAAACTACTTATAAAGTATTTAGTTAAATCGACCGTAAGGTTTTATCTGCTCACCTAAGCTTGAGTTATTTATATTCTGACGATACATTGCTTATTGAACCAAATTATTACCACGCTGAAAACTAGAACCCGGCATTTCCGCAAGATCTTAAGCATTCACATGAACGCAACAATTCCAAGAGGGCTTACCCATTTAATCTCAAATAAAATAAAAACAATTCTTTTTAATTTAGAAACCATAACAAATAAGGTATGTAAACCGAAGAAATTTTTCTAGGAACCCTATTTTTACCGTACTCTAGACATCAAATATATATACAAAAAGCCATCCACATAGAACAATACATCAATATCTTCCGGTTAGAGTTTTCCGGGGTATACTGCCGTTGATATTGCCATGGATTTTCTGGGATATGCAAAACGCCGACCAGAAAAGTCGTAAACAAACGGCAGAATATTCCAGAAAACTCCAAATGGCCATAAAATCTTGAGAACATTTTGAATACTTACGTATATCAATATTTTTGCAATAGTAAAAAATAGCTGTGAAAAGGATAAATGCAACTAGCTGAAACAAAATTGACCGGATATGTAATAGTATAATACATTGTGTAATAACTGCGACTAATGTGCCGGCGTAAGTTATGTATGATGACACATACATTACGTTAATGTGGACACATCTACGAGAACTGGTTCTAGCGTGCTGGAGTAACAATACAGATAAGTAACTAGAATCAGATCTGGGAGCATGGGACCGAGTCCTCGGTTGGTTTAACAAAATATATACTTTAGCTGAGACATAAACCGCTCGCCCCCTTTTTTATTTAGCTAGCCTGGGTGCCCGGCGTTCACAATAGGCCTGGTTAGGTAGTGCATGCACCAGAAATTACTATTTATTTGATGTCTCATTAGTGACATCTGTAGTCATTTACGGGGAATGAAAAAGTTTTGGATGCCGGTCACACTAAGGATTATTACAACATATATACGGAACATATCGTAAAATTTAAATATATACAACTTCCAAAATTTTTATAGACATGGTATTCTATCATGGGTGGAAATTAATGGTGAACGTCACGTTGTATAAAGTGATCACTTAAGCCAGCCGTACGATAGATCGTAAGCCCTATGAACACCCAAAAACTTCCATAGCTACTTTCTCATTAAAATGTAATTTCGTCTCTGTGAGACATCTATAATACATATTGATTAATGATGTTCCTGTGACAAAAATCAAAAATAATGTTTGCTTTAATTGGTTATGTTAACTTGTGTACCTAATTTAAATAATCTTTTTGTGGCCGTGCCGTATCCAACATTGGCCATCAAGTGAGTATTACTTAGTTAAACCAATTGGCACGGAAACACTGGCCGTGGTTGCGCAGTGCTTGATCGACGGCCAATCAAGTTATTTCAAAAACTGAAAAAAAATACTAGTGAACAGAAAGAAAATGATAAATGTCTGCACATGCAAACGTACATAGAAGTATGAATTATATTATGTAAACATATTGAAAAAAAGTGAACTCAAGTATTTATCTTAATAATATATGATGCATATTTAATTCCAATTTTTTTTCCAAAATTTATATTTATACAGATACCACTCGTGCTTCATTGTATTGACTGTACGCTGTTGACTGTTGACTGCACGCCGTTGATAAATAAATCATCGTATAAAGTATACCGTCTTACAAATACTTGAGTATAAATTTCCACTTGTATAATAATACAAATCTAAAAATGTGGTCAAAATAAAATATAAATTTAACAAATATATTTGTATTTTTAAATACCTTCTTAAATTTATTAGACTGATACATCCTTTGAAACGCGAATAGAGACGTTTCCATTGTTTGAATGAATTTAACTTTATTCCTTTATTGCATAACTTGAATAAATTAAGGAGACAATGCGTGCAAGAGTTTATACACGGAGCGAATTAGCCATTGTCCCTAGCACTGATAATCAGCTCTGAAAATTAGTATTCAAATTAAATGTACGAAGGTAATTGTTGGCGGAACCTTCTGGGCGCTTTTATGAATGAAATTTCACAGCGATTGAATGAATTCGCCAACAATACCAGTACTCACACCATTCATCAAAGCAGGTACCTTAATATATTTATTTATTTATTTATAAAAAGGTCAGCACACAAAACATGCATAAATATTATATGTAATTACAAAGTCCTTATATTAACTGAAGATTAGTTACAATTTATTTATCACTAAGATTTTTTTTACTATTTATATATTAAAAATGTCCTTAGGTTTTCACGGCCGTTCAGAATCTTCTGTGTATAGTTTTCTGGGATATTCTGTCGTGTATATGTGACCTCTCTGGCCAACGTTTCGGATCCCATTGCAGGGTCCATCATCAGGGCTGATGTCCATCATCATCAGCCCTGATGATGGACCCTACAATGGGATCCGAAACGTTGGCCAGAGAGGTCACATATACACGGCGGAATATTTATATATTATTCATTTATAAAAAGTGTATTGTGTATTATGTTAAAACTTGCGTATGAAGAACTTATTCTAGAATTGTGATTATTGATTTTCGATATTTATTTAGTTTTTCTGAATATTATTTATAACTCATTTTATCATTAAGGCATTATTGCTTATTTATCATAAAAAATGTATTACGTATTGTATAGAAACTTATTTATTATATATTATTTATTCATTACTTATTATCAATTTATACTGATGTCATATTCAAAATGCTCTTACTTTGTACCTAGTCTAATGTCACTTAAGGACCATCTATTGGGGTCATTCATGACCTATCGACGATCTGTTTGTTAAAAAATAAAATAATATATACGTGCTTAAATCTGCACTTCATACGTGCTATATGTACCAATTATCATATATTATTACTAATATGTGGTGTTTGGTACGTATAGCACGTATCTAAATATAATAACATAAATAAAGATAAAATATAAGTAACATAAAATATTAATGTAAAAAAATATTGTTACTAAAATAACTTAAACTTTAAAAAAAATAGAAACGCGCTTGTGCTAAGAAAATACGACGAACTTGCTGGTCTGGAGTGAGGTTCGAACCCGCGACCTATGGATCAATAGCCGAGAGTCCTAACCACAAGACCAACGAGCTACTTTTTTATATTTTGTAAATTTAATTCGGAATACAAATATATCGAGTGCAACAAATAATTTATCTATGTTATACATTGTACGAAAGCTGGGACCGCTCGCGAACAGAAAAAAAACAGGGCTACTTGAACTGGCATATAAAGTTGTTATATTTCTTAATCTTATAGAGTTGTCTGAAAAGTTGGACACAGTGTTAAAGTGGCTCAAAGCATCCGAAATGCAGGCATGCTAAGAATAAGCTGGACTGATAGAATGAGAAATGATAATGTATTTATGAGAATGAAAGAATTTAAGGAAATTACTTGTACCATAAAGATAAGGAAGTTGATATACTTCAGACAAATCATGAGAAACCCAGAGACACTGCACCTTGTCATTCATATAAGGAAAATCTATCTGAGGTCCTGGCAGAATAAAATTGTCACAATGTAAAAACCTATCTGAATTTCCCTTTTTTTAATTTATTTTATTTATTCAAGTTGAAACTTACAATGCATAAAAGTGAATTAAGAAAAATATTAAAACATTTGACAATTTCTGCTCCATACATCCAGTAATCGCTTACAATAATATCTATAAATTTACTTACTTATGTGTATGTGTGTGTGTATGTATTTGTGTGTGTGTTTACGTGTGCGTTGTACATTGGTTTTAAGCCTACGAGTTCATTATTTTAAGTTTATGCTTAAGAATATATTTTGTGTCTGCGAATAAGTCTATGCCAGGGGAATTTTCATATTGTAAGAATAAGTTTATGATTCTACTGACAGCTGAGTTTTTTGCGGCCCGAGTTTTATATTTTTTGGGTCGGAAAAGTGTTGTATGTCATGAACGACGGGTTGGTACATTAAAATTAATACATGATAATAAATCAGTACAATCCACATTACTATTTAATATATTATAATGAAATTTCATATCTAGGCATTTGCGTCTAGAAGCTAGAGATGGTAATTATAATATTTGGATAATTTATATAGCGCCATTTTCGCGAATTCCACGTCAGAAGGTGCAACAATATTATGATATGATGATTTACACTGAATACGTTCATTGTTATATACAGGGTTATTTGTAAAACATTAAAAATCTTTCAGGAATATATTCCTGCCTTGATTTATGAGTCGAAAATGTTCAAGCTATCATGACCTAATATCAATAGTTATGGAGATATGCGACATCAAAGTATGCATTTTTTTTCAATATTTCTGACTTATTTTTTTTAAATTATTGGGCTATCATTACAGCATTTTATATCGAATTCGAAAAATTCATTCGTTTCAATACAGGTTAAATAAAATGTTAAAAACTATGAAAAATCTCCAATTGGAATGTTTTCCAATTAGAATTCGAAGGTTTTTATTATTTTATTTGATATTAATCGAGGCAGGAATATAGTCTTGCGAGGTTATTAATGTCTTCCAAATAACCCTGTATATGTACTCTTCCTGTTACATATGTACAAAATATCCGAATAGCCAATAGTTCAGCCGTTTATACATCCGTTGGCGAATAGCTCTTATAGAAGCAAAAGAAGGATACGGGCAGTTCACTACGATGATGAAACTGTTTAAAATGTGTGAACAGCTGTCGAAATTCTAAGTATCAAGTATTCATCGCATCTTATTTGGTACGCATCGGCCCATATTGCGGTGGAGATCCGTGGCGCAAATTACAGCGATTTCCAGATATTCAAATTACTGACGTCATACACAACGGCGCATCGAGCTTATACATAGTGAAAAGAGAATTGTAGGTACTGGACATGCGTGGAGGTGAGCGAAGGTGAAGCACGTACCCGCCTACCGGATATTTAATCCAGTGTGGATAGCCATGTATACCAACATGACGGATAACACCGGTGAGCGCGAAAATCCCCCCGTTAAAAAAATAAATTATAAATGCTTTCTGTAATTAATCTATGATCCAAAAACGAAAGGGAATTAGGTAAATAAGCAGATATTTGAAAATAAGAATTTTAATGCTAGTGTTTTGATATTAATTTATCTACTTACTAGCTGGTCGTACCCGGCGTTGCACGGGTTAAGGTTAAGTAAAAATAATAAGTTTGTGAGGGAAAACAAAGGGTCCGCTTTTCTCTAAAAAACAATGTTTCCATCTAATGTTAATATAAGTTATTGTAACATAACTGTAATATTTAGATATATGGTATTGCACACTTTTTTGTAGATATTAATGTCCTCTATAAAACTGTAGTACATTACTTTTCTCTATTGGCAATAATTTCCGCAGCGTAGGCAACACAAGGTTTTTTTTCGTAATTTTTTCACACGTTGGGTTACATTATCGAAGTTTTCATACGAATCCCTAACATTTTTGAAAATATTCTGTAGCCTATGTTCATCAGAGATAATGTAGGATTCTGAATGTGAAAGAATTTTTCAAATCGGTCCAATAGTTTCGGAGCCTATTCAATTCAAACACACAATCAAATCTTTCCTCTTTATAATATTACTATAGATATAAGTTTCTTAAATCCTAGTGTTTGTGTAAATTCATACAAAAATTGTTTTTTTGTGAATGAACATCGCAGAGTATAAAATTGTACTTAGATGGACCAAAACCCTTTTTTAGGCGAGGGGATTGGATACAGTAGAAGTGTCTCCATCGCGTATATTTAAGGTACATGTATAATGCATTTAAAGTCTTTATTCATGCATAATTAAATCCTCTACTAAAATAACGGATTTTATACAACAGATTTTTTTTCCAAACCATGACTCTCTTTAGGTAAAAACGACATTTTACTTTTAAACAGTATTCAGTTTGACTATTTATTAATTGGTTCTAAATTTACAAACTCATAGTGAATTTTTCAAACAAATCACCAGCAGTGGAAACAGACCCTACACTAAGAAATGTCTATATTTTTTATATGGCATTCCATAAATTGCAATTTCCATGAGTCCGCTAAAGAAGAAGAAAGAAGATCGTCATCATCATCTTCTCAAAATCAGCCACTGTTGCTCGCTAGCCACGCTCTTCAATTTTTAAACAAATTTCCTCTTACCCAGATCACCTAGCCCGGAAAGCTAGGAGATCTGGGTAAGCGGGAGAAGTGATTAAGATTACTTCACTTCCCATAAAATAATTAAAGTTAAACAAATTTATGTACTGTTTATTATATGTTAATAATAAAAAAATATATACTAGCAACCGATTCGTCAGTGGTCGACTGTATAGTGCCAAGAGTCGATATCGAAAATATCGACCTACACGTATCTCAGCTGCACAATCTGATTTCGCACAAAACATTCGTGAATTTTTATAAGTCAGGGTTACAAAAAAAAAATCTTATTGTGTACGAGCATACGTATATTTTACCGTAATGGTGGTATGTAGGTACTCTGTGATGTAAAAAATATGTGCATGTTCGCCCATGCATAATTTTATACATTGCAGAAATTGACATCTGACATTTGATGTAACAGTTCTGACATTGCTGTTTTAAAATCGTGCCGCTTACAGTACGCCTAATAGCTATGAATATAAAAAAAAAAACAAGCAACTCTATTCTGAAGAACTTCACGGCAACTGGTTTACAGAAATTGTTAAACAAAAAATGTTGAATAGTGAAAAAACGCTAAATGTGTTAAGCGTCGCTTTTCCTGGAACTATTAGGGTGATGACAGCGACGGATAGCATGAAGAAATAAAAACAAATCACGAAGTACCTGAATTTATTCGTTTGAAATTTTCAATTTTTTTTAAAGAATTACATAAACCACAGCTTATTCAAAAATTATAAAAATTGGCTGAGTTATAGTTATAGTTAGTGAATTTTTAAACGAACAACATGATTCTTTTGGTTTTTTTAGAAACTTCTTTACCGACTCGTCCAAACTGCTATAAGCAATTTTTTTCTACTTCTTCATATTTTATATTTTCCTCGCATTCACGAAATTAGTCCAATAAGCTAAGCTTAAAGATGTTACATACAGTAAAGTATACAAGTTAAAAAATAGTTTACCCGATAACTCCCTACTAACTATAACCCGATAACCCGATGTTAGGAGTTAAAGCAACTTGTTACAGAACAGATATATTACAAATACCTTTTGTAATAAGAACAATATAATAAACAGCATACAGCACACATTAAACATATAATAAACAACATATAGCATACAGTAAACATATAACAAAAACTTGAATACCCAACTGCAAGATTACCCACAAAATTATCTCCTTTCTTTTACAACACATGGTCTAATTATGTTATTAAATTGAAGGTAAAATGTACAGTTCAAGAATTTATCGTACGTAAAACTATTATTTTAATTGTACACTAAACGTTGATTCCTCGGTAATGAAACTGATTATAACAAGATAGATTTCTGTACAAATACTACCTCAATAGGTAGTGTTTTATTACAATGAATATTAAAGCAATACTGCCAATTGCACTCCAATGACAATGTTGCCAATAATTTACTTACATAATACAATAGCATACTTGGGTATTCTGAGAGCAGTCAACCATAATTCATGTCCAAACGCGGATAACTTTGACCACGTCTTGACACTGTTCTTGTCAATGAACTTGACAAGTATTCTTCATCTTCGCCTGAAAGGAAACACTTTTCTCTCGATTGATCAATCTTGAAAATGTACATTAAGTATAAAATTAAAAGTAAGATGATCATTTAAAATGATGGACAACATAATTTGTGTCATCTCTACTTAAATTAAATTATATTTTGTATTTTACTACTCGAGTTTAGAGAGTATCAGAATCTCCCAGAGTGAAGTATTAATCTGACTTTCATTCACATACATATTTTTTTTAGATGGATTAGGTTGAAATATTAATAATTAATGGAGCCGGAGTTCCCGGTCTAAAGGAGGTTGTAACGGGAATATTGTAAGAAGGAAACTATAGATTTAAATAGATTTCGAAAGAAATACAGAGGGACTCCTTATTATTATCAGATTTCGATCAAAATCTCCTGAAAAACTTATCGTGTGAATAACCCTTTTTGCAAGTAGACTCGTGGCGACGATCAAGAAGATCTATCAAATTTTCGTTAAAAAAAATTAATTATAGTATAATTTTGGATTTTTCAAATTTTTAATGGTTTTTTCATACAAGTTGTATGGAGATTCCAACGCATATGGTAGACACGAAACCCGAAAATCAGAAAGGGAGTATTGTAAAAACTTGGTTTTTATGGGTTACTTTTTTAAATACTTAACAAACAAGGCCAAATTTATCATCACAGAGCCTTTATTCCAACGTAGTCTGGGGCGACCTATCGGTCGTTTTTCCTGCATATTCATAATTTATTTGGCAATCTTAAGACGCATCCAAGCCACCTCAATGGAGATCTTTTTGTATGAAGAAGTAGAGGTTCCATGCTGGTAATAAGTGCTACTGTTACCCTATGAAAACTAAAACTCATTTCGACAGCCTAAATTCTCGGTAAAACACCATATCGACGGTCCCTACGTATTAGCGAAGGGAAAAACTACATTTCAAAATGAAGACTACAACACACACACACATTCGCCAGTTTGAAGACTACAAAGTGTACACTACATTTGTAGTAAAAACTACATGAAGTGAAGTAATTTGTAGTACTATAAAATTGTAAAATAAAGTGAACTATTGCAGTTCTACAAAATTGTAGTACCTACTAATGAAGTGAACTAATTGTATACTACTAATTGTAATAACCTACAAGAAGTGCTTCTTGAAAATTTTCAAAACCATGGGAAGAGGAGGTTGTTTCAGTTTCCACAAATTTCTTTAATCCCAAAATTCCGTACACATCATACTCAAAGCCAGAAATTTTCTTTTTCGTGGGGGGGGGAGGGATTGTTTCGATTTCCAGAGATTCCTTCATTTATCTACATCGACTTCCCAAAAATTTCACAGAAAAGTTGTACTATTTGAAGTAGGTACATTCAATAACTTTGAATCGTGTGTACTTTGTAGTGTGCACTTTAAAATGAAATGTACTATATGAAGTGTATACATTCAAATAACTTTGAAGTGTGTGCAGATTGTAGTATATACTACACTTCAAAAGGGGTGAAGTGTACACTTAAATATAACGTAGTACTGCATTGTAGTAGTTAGTACAGAGCGGACCCATCACTACTACATATACTGTCGAATTTGTAATTTTTTTTCTTTTATCTTATCTTACCATCCTAAACCATCCGAATGAATTTTAGTTTCAATCAATCATATTAAAGTAAAATTTAACTTTTTTAACATTGTCCGAAAATAAAGAGTGAATTGGATGATTTAAGATAGCAAAACGAGAATCGAATTTTGCAGATTCGGCAGTATACGTAGAGACCGTCGATATGTGGTAGAGAACACCGTAAGAATGCAGCTACCCGAAGACGATTCGTCAAACGTCGGAAGGGAACTGAAGCTAATTGGCCTATATCGGATAATGTAACGCTCAATCTCCAAATGCGTTTGTGCGTAGATTAGTTCAACCGCATTCTTAAAGTGGTATTATTTTAACGTAATATACACCACACTGTAATCTTAATTATTATTAAGGGGTAGGATAAAAATTTGACCTGGATAATCTCGAACGAAAAAAAAAGTCTGAGTAGCCAGTTGGTCTTGTGATTAGGACTAACGCCTCGTGATCCAAAGGTCACTCCAGACCAGCAAGTTAGTCCTATTTTCATAGCACAAGCATTCAGCTTAGTTTGAAAATAGTAAGAATATTGATGCGACACGTATTCCGCGAAAAAAGGGATTGGCCGACTACTGCGCAACAGTTGTTTTGACGTTAGACAAGTGCGATATAGAAATCAGAAAAACCTTAACCCTGTGGCCATCGAGTATTTTCTAGCGATAGTTAATCAAGAAAGTACCTATCGGCGGGCGGGAAGTTTTCTAGTGGGGACCTGAGCGATTTAAATAACGTGCATCAGTACCTATATGAGAGACAACTTATTAAGAGTACATGAAAATCAGTCCGCGAAATATTTTAGAAACGTTTAGAGCGAATTAAAGCAAAAGTGCTCTAGTTAAGTCGGTGTTGAGTAACTTTCGTGGTTATAATATAAATTTTATGTAACTTTTAGTGTTACATTTGCATTCTACAGTCACGTCCCATGATAATATTGTAATCATTTTAATGAATACATAAATCAATATCTATCGAAGGAATACCTAAAATGTGAATTCTGTATTTAGTATATTGACAGAGATATTAAGATGATTAAAAGCAATGTTTACAGCACCGGAGAGGAAAGGGTAACATTAGCCAATTTGTCCTTTGAAAGTCGAAATTTTTGACTTTGACCCGCATCACCCTGCCTCGGGCCACGACCCGGTGGCTGCAGACGTCTGCCGACTGTCCGCCGCGATTCGAAAACACATCCGATCCGATGCGGCGCGTTCGAAGATTCAAATATACCAAAACAAGCGCATCTCGCCGCGGACCAATCAATCACGGCGAGATCCGCGATAGAGCGTGACAGTCGACTTCCGCCGCATCCAAATATCGGGGCGACGCGCCGTGACGTCACGGCGTGGGCCGATTTTCCCGCACGCGTGACCAATGGCGGTGTTGCCATGGGCGCGCGAAAATATTTGTATTCGCGCCAAGGTCGCGGATTGGAGCGCTTATCTCGCCGTGCGCCGTGCAGTCGTAAAAGTGCTCTTTATCTTTATCTAACCAGCTGAGGTGCGTACGGACCCACGTGATAAGGTCGGCGAATACGGCACGTATCGAACCCCGGCTGCAGCAAGATCACCTATCCATATATATGCATTTTTAGATAGCGAAATTAAATTTTTTGTTTAAAATAGTATTGCAAGCATTCAAAGTGATACTTTTGCATGTCAACATGGCCAGATATCATTATTTTTTCTTATTCCTAATAAAAAATCCATAGTTTTTCGAAATTTTCATGTGTTACTTTGTAAATTATATTAAAAAATGACAACACTGTTATTTTCAGAATGGGCTTAGGTTTTCACGGCCACCCCAGGAAACACAAACACGTTTATGTTTCCTGGGATATTATGCCGTGTTATTACGACCTTTCGGGCCACAAAGGCCGGTAATGGCCCGAAAGGACGTAATAACATGGCATAATACCCAAGAAAACATAAACCTGAAGATGCTGTTTATTTTCACTATTTATTATTTATAACAGAACGTTTTCGATGTAAACCCTCTTTATTAATTTCTTTTATTAGTAAATCTTTAGTAATTCTACTAATACTAAAGTTAAGACTAAAGGACGACGTGAGGAGTGGGAGAAGGAGGGAATCGGGGTCGGGTGGTGTGGCGTGGTCACTAACAGCAGGCGAGAGGACGTAATAGAAGGTGCTTGAATATTAGTTACATTTTTGATCTATTACATCGCCTCTCCTGCGCTTAGTGACCACACCCATACATCCGCTTGTCTCTAACCTCCCACCCACTCCTCACGTCATCCTTTAGTCTTAAGCTAGTAGTAGGTAATACTGAAAATGATGCGCTAAGTTCGAGCATATTCTAACTGTCATAAATAACATATAATGAAAGTAAACAGTGTTGTTATTTTTGATATAATTTAAAAAACAACCGTATTTTAAAATGAATATTCTAGCATTCAATTTTAAGAAAAATGTATCCAATGCAAATGGATCAATTTTCATTGTATAGTAAGAAATAATGAAAAGTTACACAAAAATTATCTTTTGGTACGATGTAGGTACATAAATATTACATTTTTTAAATATAATATAACAATATAAATAATATAACATTAAGAGTAATTTCTTTTTTTTTGGAAGGCGGTCTTGCACTCGGGGTGCGATATATAGTTTTTTGGTTATTTTCCTTACTTTTTATTTTAATTTAATATTATTTAAACACCACAACTAATTCACTAGTGATTTTAGTGACCTAACTTCGTTATAATATATGCGCCTAGTCATCTTGTGAACTAACTAGGTGACTAGACCCATATATTATAGCGAAACATATAAACAAAACATAGATAAAATGTGACATCACCGGGAATCGATTCCGGAACACCCGGTTTTATTTATTTTCTTACACGAATGTGTGCAAAGGTAATTTAAATTTTCAATTAATTACAAATACAACTATGGATACATACTTTGTTTATATCCCAGCATCAAGCCTGATAATATAAATAATGTTGCAAGTTTAAAATATTCGCACGTTTCGAACAAATAATTTTTCCGAATTTTAATTATATTTATTTAAATAAAAATTGAGAAGCAATTTGAAGCGTTCTGGATGAATAACTACACATGACTTCTAAAAATATACCAGGTTGATAAGGCCACTAATGGAAATGTGTTGATGACTTAGAAAAGGAAAATCCAGAAAAATATCACATCCTGGATCTCATCATACAAGACAACGAGAAGTTTACACTCTAATCATTTTGAGCTGCTTCACATAAAATAGCGATCGCAAACATGATCATTAATGTTCTGTAACCGGACAAGCACTTGAATCAGAAGATTAAAAATAACTTAATGATTCCGTCACATCAATTGTCACAAAATCTGGTATAGGACCAGTGCTCACCAAGAAGTGCGAGCGATTACTGAACGTTTTGATAGAAACATTTTGAGACCATTTTTTGTACCGGTTTTGTTCTACACTTCTACACTTGTTTAAGGATCTAAGCGTCAAAAAATTTATAATTTATGGAAAAATGATGGCTGCGTCATATGGAGAATATTACCGAACAACAAACACCGAAATCCCCGCTGAAAGACTTCTCCAAGACATTTATCTGCCTTGGAGATCTAGAACTGGAGAGACCGAGCAAGACCGACGTCAGTCGAGGAAGACTCTTGAGGGAGCCTAAACCCACCGGAGATTATAGAGATTACAGAGATGATGATGAAAATCTGTCAGAATTCGAAGTGACCATAATCAAGACACAATTTCCGGGAAATAACACTTTTTAGACCATAACCGCAGAGACCTTGAAAACATCGACTTTAAAATGATTGTGTATTTTTTAATTATTTATTTATTTATTTAAGGAATCTAATAGTACAATTGTTAAAAATTACACAATATAATTAGCAGTCGGTAGAATAATAATAGATATCCACGACATGAACATGAAATAGTTAATTTAAAGAAATTATAAATTAAAATAAATATACGTATAGGTTGGTACCATTTATTATTTTAAATACTAGTGTATTTTAACATACAAGTTGCAACACAGCTGGTCTCAAATGCTTTACAGGTAGATTCCTTCTCGTATCAAACATTCAAAATTCATTTGCTGTAATACAAATAAAATAAAATAAAATGATTAGAAACTTTCGGAAATTTGAACGAGAATTTTTCGGCAAGGTTGAGTAATTTTATATGTCGTATATAAAAGCGAATGTTTTTTTAATATTCGATTTAAGTTATTTTCTTGAAATTCCAATGCCTTACAGAAGAAAAGTCAGAAATATTGAAAACAAATGCAACATTTGAAGACGCTTATCTCCATAACTATTGATATTAAAACATTGTTGCTTGAACATTTCGGTATCATAATTTAGACAGGAATCGACCTGCAAAGTATTATGGACGAGCTCTGTTACATGCTGTGTTAATCCAATAAATAAATTAAATAATGAATCATGGTTTTTCTATCGAGGAGCCATTTACATGGGAAAGTAGGTATGGAAGTCTTTTTTTGGGTATATATAGGAATTAACCTATCATACGGCTGGCATAAGTTATCATTTTACACAATGTGACGTTCACCAATTCCACTCATGATTGACTATCACATCTATCAAATGGTATTTTAGCTTTTTGGTACAATACTGTTGTACATAATTATTAATAATTTAAAAATATGACGCAAGAGCTTAGAAACTAGTATGCACTTATTTATAACAATTTGGGACGATATTCTTGGTAAAGGCTATTGTGAATTTGTAAAGTGGAAGCAAATTATTGGGCAATTGTTCGTAGTAATATTTTGCAAGTATCACATTTAATCACAATTTACAATACAATTGGTTTATCAGTGAGGCATTGCGATTCTTTCCAAGAAAGCACCATTCGCTCGATTTATCAAAAAAATACATATTATCATTTCATTGTTATTAATCTGTTAAAGCTACGATATATTTATAGATTAAATTCTTTATTATCACCGTTTTGGTGAAAATAATTTTATGTATCTAATTAAATAATGTGTGTGTTCAGCATTCATATGTCTTAAGAAAAAACATAAATTGTATATACCTACTCAGTATTATCAGTTAAATTTTAATAAATATTATTATTAAGTTCTGCGAATTTACGGAAAGCGTTATTGTAAACTAGCTGTCACCCGTCAAAAATGACGGAGCATTGGTTCGCGTAGTAGTAGTAGCACTATATGTGTAGTATATTTCTGACGGGTCAGGAAAATGCGGCGGTGGCAACCGTTAATTTTTTTAGCCATGAATTTGAAATAACGGACGTTATACGAAGTTGCGAAGCGACAGACAGACGGATAGATGGACAGGCAACGAAATTATTATATTTAGATTAGATAACGCTTTACGCAAAACTTAATAATAATATTCATTAAAATTTAATTTATTTTAAATTTCATTAAAAATAAACACAAAGGCCACGAATTAATGTTGATAGTTTGATACTTCACCTGTCGATGAGATGTTCTATCACTCTCGTAATCGAATCTATAATATATGATTAACTTAAGTAGATTAAATATAAGTTTCATTCCTTTCTGTTTGAAGATGTTCATGAATAATCTCTGCTAACGTCGATTCCAACAACAATTTATTAATTCCTAAATTATTCATTCTTCACCTACACATAAAACTTTTTTCCACACATGGCCTAAGCGATCGCATTATGCACACTGTTTAATAGTATGATTTCGTATATTTTAAAGAATTATAAATTAATTGATAGCTGTAAATTTAAGAATATATCATTTTGATTGTATCGATTCTCAATATCAATTGGTTTCTATCCGATTTGTCATACAGCGTTAGATAAAAAAAAACATTTTTTACAACACGGCAAAGTGTTTGAGCTATTACAACATTGCCTGACCGCCACCGATAGCGTTCTAAGTATTACTATCATATTCCTATAATTTTGGGTCGCAATATTTACAAAATGAATATTTATAAATATGGCTTACAAGGCCTTCGACACTATATTAAAATAATACACGCATGCAAATTTTTGCATAGTATCATAACAGTTATGTAATTTTTTTATAAAACGTTTTTATTAAATAATGAAGTGATATTCTTCTTCGAGAACACTAAAGTATCTTTGTGGAAACATTATTAGTTAAAAAAAAAAAAGTATATACCCACTATTGAATCAAGATATTTTTTAATCATACAACAATTAAAAACATCTCAAATTCTATACAACTGGTTCTACATACCAATAATAAATTAAAAAAATATTTGTTAAATAATAAGGATAAGGATATTTAAAAAAATCTGGGTTATTAATTTAATTTATAATAATTGCAATAATTTTTATATAGTTAAAAGATATATAAAAATTGATATTAGAATAAGAAAAACTTAAGATTTTTATCAGCAATAGATATTCTGAATTTCTAATCATCTTTTGGAAACAAACCATTCTTTTGATATAAACAAGAGTTTCAATTTCGATGCTAAACTACATCGAAATTCAAGCTTTAGTACGCCTTCGAGATGTGGACCTACAGACGTGCCCTAGGAATTTCCTGGAGAGACCACATTACGAATGAAGAGGTTCTCAGCAGGATCGATGAAACCAGGTACATGATGAATACCATCTTGATTGTATTATATATTAATTTATGCTTTTTATGTTTTTATATTATGTTGTCTTTTTTAAAAAAAAAAAAAAAATAGAGATGCGAACACGGAATTCGTGTCACATCAATATTCATACTATTTTCAAATTAAGCTAAACGCTTGTGCTATGAAAATAAGACTAACTTGCTTCTTTGGAGTGAGATTCGAACCTGCGACCTTTGGATCACGAGGCAAGAGTCCTAACTACAAGACCAACAAGCTACTACTTTATAATGTCTATCTTGCATTATTATTTTTTCTTCTATATAAACTGCAGAAAATACTTTAAAATGTGAGGCGGTTTACTTAAAACAGGTCTAGCTTATGTGGTAAATCGCCAAATTATATTCTGAATATATTTTGTGTGAACAATAAAAAAAATCGCAAATGAACAGCATTAAAAACTGGTAGGTACCTATACCTATTCTGGTTCTTGATAGAAAAAAATATAAAATCAAAATTAAGGAAAATAATTCTAAATGATTTCATTCATTGTTCAACAATGCATCACGTTTCTTATTAATTATTAAAATCCTGGAATAATAATTAATACCCGAGGAGTTAAATAAGTGGATAAATATCATTTAAATATATGAGCAGTGCGTTTCAAACTCGTCTTTCCACGATTTTCCCACAATGATATCATCATTCGTATAATAAGCCTATGATAAATCATAGATGAACGTTCATTCTCGTATCATGTTTTCATCGTGTTTGTTGCTACCGGTGAATCAAGGCCTGCCAACAACACGCTTTTACTAAGGGAAATAAACTAGAACAATATTTTGGTTAGTAGTTAATAATATTATTGGATTCCGCGAATATGTTGACCTACAATCAGATACACATTTAATGTGAACGTTCGTAATCTTCACATTTATTTGCATACACGCTGCTTGCATATTAATCGTTTGACATTACCGTCTGTTTATTGAATAAGACGCAATGTTATGATCAAGTCCAAAATAAATCTACCTTGTTGATTGAAAAAAATTGAAAAAATTACAAATTTTTTTCAACGCGATTTTTTTTTACAATTATATACGTCATACGAACGACGAAGTTGCAATAAAATATTCTCAGTTCGGTGTCAAAGTCTGAAGAAAATGTTTAATTTCATAAATAACCATAAATTTTGAATAAGCTTAACATTCATATAATCATTATTTGAACAGCAACGCGTCTTTTCTAAGAAAGACTTAACGGTGCGTGTACAGTCGAATCTAAACCCAACACTGTTGAAAGGCAGCCCTCGTAGTCCAGTGGGCACGGCATTATCTTATCACACCCTGGGTTCCGGGTTGGATTCCCGGTGCGGCCATCTGCCATCCATCTCCAATGCATCTGTGTGATTTTCTCAAGCCTAGGTGTTTTTGTATTTCGTTACAGTAATTAGGCCTCATAGCCTGTTGAAAATAAAATTTGAAAAGTATGGTAATGTAAGGTAAGTGTATCCTGGAATAGGTAAAGAATGATGACAGTATACTGAATGCGGAAGAAATAAGGTTGCCTAGGCGTATATACACTAGGGAATAGGCATATGGACACCAAACGATGAACTAATCCGCAAAGTAGAGGCTTTTGAGATGTTGATGTATAAAGGCATATTTAAATTTTCCTGGGTGGATAGAGTGACGAATGATGGAATCTTCCGGGGTATGGAAAAAGACCGAGAAGTGCTGCGAACTATCAAGACAAGAAAGCTGGAGTATCTCGGACATATTACGAGAGGACCAAAATATAATCTACTCCACCTCATAATCCAGGGGAAAACAAGTGGTAAAAGAAGCGCAGGAAGACGCCGCTTCTCATGGCTGCGTCATTTGAGGGACTGGTATAAGTGTAACTCGACTGAGCTGTTCCGTAATCGCCACAATGATAGGAGATGGCACCACAAGAAGTAGAAGAGGCGTATGTACTCAAAAATTTCATACGATTAAGAATGAACAAATTAGGTGCGAATGTTGATTTGTTTGTAGCGAAGTGGATAGACTCAAGAAAGTGTATAAAATATGAATAAGAATATCTATGAAGTGACAGAAACAGATATGTGCACAAAATATCTTTACAGCGCTTATTTTCGTGACGTAATGGCGTACCCATTAAAAATAAAACATTATTAATAAAAAAAACGCTACTACATTATGTCTTGGAACTCTGGAACCAATGCACCTTGGAATGTATGGTAATTTTATATCGAGTAAATGATTAATTTCTATTTCTAAAAAAGCGTTAATAGCAAATTAAATATTACAAATAACTAAATTCTTTTAATGAAAAAAAAATTTACACTTTAGGTGAATTATAAAAATTGTAGAGAATATTTTCTACTCAAAACTGAATAAAGAAGACTAGCCGAAGTTTCTGCTTCTAGCTACGAGACACCCTGTATATCAGAGTCTTAAATATTTTCTAATTATTCTAGGAACCTTTACCCATAAAATCAACGAAACTTTGATATTAAGAATTATATCGCTGTGAAATTTTCATAATATTTCAGTTCTTGGTTGTTCTTCTCGAACGTCAACTATTTATCTATCATACCCGAAAAATCTTGCCCAGTCAGAGGTTTCAGTGCTCGGTTTTATGAACCGTCATAAACTATACACTGGCCCTGCTTCTGTGGGTAAACTTAAGCAAATATCGCACGCCGACCCTGGAAAGGAGTTTTTGTGTATTTACAAAAATTATTACTTTCCCAAGTATTATATTCTCTTACTGCAAGATTAATGTGCTCAATTATTCTTTTTTTAATAAAATATTTTTTTATAAAGCACTCTCATAATTTCTTTAACAGCTATCTCTCAATTATACAGTTCAAAAAATCAGTCTTTAAAATCAGGGGTAAAACCTGAATACCATCTCGATCCTTTCAGTCTAATCCAAAATAAAGCAAAAATTCACCGTAGTAAAATTTATATACTTATAGTTAATATTGTATGCATATTGGTCAAATATTTAAAATTATTGTGATAGTGAATTTCGTCCGAGAATTGAAGACGCCCCTCGTGGTTGATGAACTTACGTGATTGGTTTCGAAATTAATAGACAATTGTATCGGCTGTATAGGCCATGTTCAACTGATAATGAATATGATGGTATACCTTATGATAATATATAAATATTTTTGAAAAATGTGTTTGATTTTTATTGAATTAATTAACAATATAATTCTTTATAATGAATATATAATATTTATTATGAATATATGAACAGGCAAACAAAGCAGCGGTTATCTCAAGATGCTTATGAGACACTGTATGGGCCAATAAGCATACGCTAGTGGAAAGCAAAGTCAGTCAGAAAAATATATAAAACTAAACACCTCCTCAGAACTACTAAGATGAAGACTCTAAGACCCATTGCGGGCAAGAGTACCCAATACGGAAATCCGCAGAACCTGAGAAAGATGGAGCAGGCAGAGAAGGCGTTTCTGGAAGGACTATGTCGAGAGAATTGAGCAGACGAGACTTCCCAGAGCCGTGATGCGCGGGATTCCAGAGGGGCGCCGACCACCAGGGAGATCACCAAAGAGATGGAGAGAAAGCTGGACGTCCTCGACACAAGACCAGGACTAACCTGTCAACACAGATCAAGGATCTAACGAAAGAAGAAGAAGAAGATAATGAATATCGTCTGTATTAAAAAAATAAAGGAATGCCATTAGTTCCATTAGAGCTCAATAGAGCTCCATTAGAGCAACTGCTCTGCTATCGTCTTGCTGTTACCACCACTATTGCGGTGAACAGCAGGACGTACATTTTTATAGCGTAATATAATTAAGAAAATGATATTAAACACTTTCGTAAATTTATGCATTTAGTGCCTGAGTACTTTATTTATATGTATTTGTATATATTTCGGAGTGCATTCAATAAAATATTTTATGTTCTTGCTTAAAGTACCTGGTCGTTGGAGCTATTTAAATGTTAACATTTCAAAACAATACACATATATTATTATATTAACTTACCAATACAAAGACTTCACAGGCTTAGGAAAAATCGGTCTAGTTAATGTTTTATATTATTCAATGGTTTACATAAAAGTGTAATGTATTATGATACATTAAAACAATAGAATAATTGATAATGAAAATTTTTATGCATGTGATTAGAATAATTAGTATTTGTATTTATATTATAAAAAATATACTGCTGTAAAACAAATAAAAATCTAAATTTTCTTGAAAAATTAAAATTGTCTTACTAAATAGGTTGTCTGGATGTGTTAATTAATTAATTAATAAATCACAATTAATAAATAATATATTATTGTAAAAACCCTTATGGTCGTAGATAAATATACTCAAATTTATTTGATAATTAAGGTTACTAATGTTTTTTTATTAGCAGATGACCATGTGAATCGCATTGAATGCACCCAATAAATTCCAAAATTTCGAAACGCTTCCAAGATTCAAAGGTACCTTGCCTCTCTGATAACAGACAAGAATAGCACTACAGAAAATATCCCGAAGCGTATAGTGAGCGCAAATCGCTATTATTTTCGGTTTCATAACCAGATAAAAGCCAAAAACATTAGAATATTAGTGTACAAAACACATATCAGTGCTCACAAACGAGCGAGCACTGATTGTTCAAAATAAACATTTTGAGGCGTATCTTTGTACCGATTATATAAAATGGACTTTTAAATTAATGAAGGCCAAAACAAAAATGGATCGAGAATATTTTCGAAAAAATATCTGCCTTGGAGATCCAGAACTGAAGAAAGCTAGTGCAAGACCGAGATCAGTGGAAGAAGACTCTTGAGGAGGCCAAGACCCACCAGGGCTTGTAGACCCAACAGTGATGTTTTGATGATGACGATGTTTTTTTTCTACTTTATGAATCAAATTCTAAGCAATATGATTGACAGTGCTGCTCTACTAAACCTAATCAATATAGATATACCCAATAGATACACCAGAGCCCTTCACCGTTTTACTGTAACAATAACGTTACCAATGCTGAATACAATGCACCGCTCTGTAGAATTCTGAGAAATGGAAAAACGTACAAAAATACACTTTTAATATAATTAATAGAAATAAACGTTGTTTTCACTACTTTTTTATAGAAAATATCAACATGTTTCATAGTCCATGGCCCCTTCGTCAGGATACAAAATTATACAAATTATATATTATACAACTTACACATTATACAAATTATATTATACAAAATTACCACAAAATTATTTTGCTGTGTTTGAAGAAGAATACATTTTTAATGTTAAATCTACAATCTGTTACAAAATTTCTTTAACTAATATTACCGAACAGTAAAAAAAGTAATCTCGCATAAATTATGTCAAAATTTCCTAAATAATGTGAATATTTATCTCCTGTACACACAGTTAAAATCTTATTATAAACTCTTTATTCTCAATATTGTCTCCTATATATTATTATGAATTCTACAACTGTACGGAGTAAACATGATCAATGTAACAATATTGTATTTTTAAATGTTATTTGAAAACGTAAAAATAAATAAATACGCACTGCACTTGTCCCTCGAAAAGTCTGGTATAAACGACTCATAATAATTTACTCGAAAACGTGGAGTTAACACAGGTTTCGCACAGATTCGTGACCGATATCAAGATCAAATTATCAATTTGGTCGCATTAATGTGCCCGGGGCGGTACGCCGTACGGTCCCCGCCGCACGCACGCAATTGTCATCGCAGAATTTTTCACCAAGTCCGACTCGTGACTCACCCACGTGAAAAAGCGTGCGGCCGTATTTTATTTATCTGCCAGACACGCAGCCCGAGACACGCACATTTTACCCTTTACCGTGCCCGATGCCAAATACTCGACTGCCGTTGAAAAGTGTAGCCGTAAGAAGTTTTTTAGGCGTATTAATTACGAATAAAATATTTTTGCACGATAACTGCCGGAGACGCAGATTAAAAATGAGACCATTCTATGGAAATTCGATGTTTTATAGAGTAAACGCGGGGTTTGTTCCTCAGCATGAAATAAATATTGTGCATCCATGACCTAAATTTTAATTAGCGAATAAAAAAGATGCGCTGCTACATGTCCCCATACTTTTGTATGGAATAGAATCATGGAAACTCACTGAAACCATGCAAAAACAAGCGAAATTGGAGCAATACAACATGAACCATTTAAGTTATTGATTTATAGGCGACTTTTCAAAATTAGCTTGATTGGTATGGTTACTTTAGCTAGACCGCATTTAATCGCAAAAAATATGTGTGTTGTTACGATGCAAAAAATGAACACAAAATAAGTTTTTCTAGTAAGTAAGTAACCTTTTTTAAACTAAAAAATATATATTTATTTGGAATATCATATTGAGGCTTGTAATACGGGCTTGCCAGGCAACTTTCCCCCGCTTTCTTCTTACCGGAGAAAGCTAGGGAATGGTCTTTTGATTGTGGTCGACCTATAATGATAATATTTTGATCCGGATGGAAAAGGAAAAATAAATCCTTAAAATAATAATAAACCGTAAAATATGATAAATTAGGGTCAATCATTCTGAGTGGTCCAGAAAATAAATTAATTCATTGCTTAACCATCTCAGAAATAATCATATCTTGTGCATTTCCATAAGTTTCGGTAGTTCAAACTAATTTTTTCAAACTTCTGTTGCATCCGGTTCAAAAATGGCGGCTATTTTTTTTTTACTTTTTACTCCTCACTGTTTTTCTAATTTTCAGGGATTACTTTCTTCTAAATTATTGAGCACTGGGTCATCCTAGAGATTCCGATAAAATAAATTGTATTAAATACATTTTGGTCTACAAACAAAAGCCACATTAACTCAGCTAATGTGTTTTTGTTTGTATACTCTAATATATAGATATTTTTTATAAAATAACTATACCTTTATATATCAAAGCACATAAAAAATTGAGGCTGATTACAAAATAACCCAGAAAACACAAACCAGTGTTATATTCGTATGTTCAATATTATTTTTACTGCAAAGTTAATGTGTGATATCTTTCTGTCTTACTGCAAATAGTTATTTTATAATAGCTAAAAATTTAACTTAAAACTTAATTTAAAAAAAAAACGTGCTACTGCATAATTGGTTTTTTGCTTAATTTATAACCGTACAAGTTTTTTTTGTTTATATTTATGTTAATTAAATATTGCGCAAATTTACGGATACGAAGGATTAATTTACTCATTAGCCCTATTACTACATGGCCAGGGAAGGGTTGACCTGTCTTTAACCTGCGAATTCTGTAACCGAATGTCTGTAACTGCGAATGTTAGGCCTCACTTGCTGAACGTACTAAGCGCTGTTCGTTGTGCAGGCGAAAATAATCCGCGCAGAATTTATCAGACCTTCGAATCCACGGCGATTACTCGTTGCGTTAGAGAATGATTTGTTTTGACAAGGTGAAGGTAATTAATGCTCTTATGCGGACGATCTCAATTCGTGAAATAAATATTACATCGGATTAAATTATTCGGCCCGTAAAACTTGGTCGATATTCGAGCGACAAACACTGCAAACACTGGTAAATATTCTTTCTGAGAATTACATATTTGAAAAAAATATTAGGTATTCAGAGTGTAATAGAGATACTCCACAATACCTTACAGATAGATTACTACTTACATTGGACGTAGTTCTGCTGAAAGAATCTAACCCGAGAAACATGGAATTGAGAAAATGACTTCTAAATTTTTTTCAAAAACCTAATACGCCGATATTTCATTCATAACTGCATTTTTTTGCATGAGGCTCATTGTAGACTTATATTTAATCTTTTTTTTATAATATAATTAAAAAAAATCATTTATGAAGATATGACGCGTTTTACAGGTTGGAATCTTTCTACAAATTATCTATATGTGCGAAAAACTTATTTTACTTATTTTATTCTATGTAGATTCTATGTTGCATGAATTTTACAAAGCGTGAAGTAAACAGTATTATCAAAGTTGCATAATACATCCATACAACATGTATGTTTTCAATCAATAATTTTGTTTGCCAAGGATATATAAATTTGAAGCCGCAGAAAACAGTCAAACCACTTGGATGTTTTTTTAAGTTAATTTAACGGTGATCATCATGATGTGGGTTAGAAAAATATGGAACATAAAACAATAGCACTTATAGCTTGAAAGTTTTCAGCACACAAAGATATCGTATTGAGCTCTTCAAACCCGCATGTAACTAATTTTTGATATCTTGTGAATTACACGCTTTTAGCAGAACTACGTCTAATTATGAGTCGATAATGTTCAAGCAACAAGGTCTTAATATCAAAAGTTATGGAGATAAGATATTTCAGTTTTTTCTGGCTTATTATATTATAGTGTTAAACGTTAGATTTTCATTTTAGTAACTTATGTAGAATAGTAAAAGTCCATTCGCTGTAATAAAAATCAAATAAAAATACTAAAACCTTGCACAAATTTGAACCAAACTTTTTGGAATTTTTATTATCCAATAATTTTTTGATTTCTATAAAGGTGAATTTTTTTTTGTAATTGATATAAATTACTTTAATGATAGCAGAAATTTAACAGTTTTAAAGATTTAACACATATTGTAATAAAAATGCACTTTAAGGTTGATTATTGATATTAGGAACCTTTGCTCCAACATTGTATTACATTTTATTTGTAACACTACGATCTTTCAAAATAATTATAACATAAACTCTTTACTAAGTTAATAATTTTGTATGCCTGTGTAACTTGATGCTGAGGGCTTATCAGACATGACGTATACAGAACAAGATTAATTTTTTATAGATATTTGGCGTGAAATTGGCGACACTTGGTATTTGTTATGATTTTCTTTTTCGCCCAAAACAAATGAGAAAGAAAATATTAATAGGCGTATTTTAGCACAATAATTATTGTTATTTGGATATATGCCAAACATATTAAAGCTATTGTTGGCTACACTATATTCATATTTTAACCTACGGCAACCGCGGAAACAGTAGGTACAATATACCCGTCAAAATTTGACAGGCACCTGTTACGTAGAGTGCATGATAACCTAGTTAAACTAATTACTAAGTAGTAACCTAATTATTATAAATGTTTATTATATATGTTCGTTTCTGTTTTCCCTGACTTTGTAAACTAAGTGTTTCGTAATATCATTTGAAAGTGACAAGGCTGTCACTTCATTATTATATAATGACAATCGTTTGAAACTTGAAACCTGTTCTAGGACGTCGTTTCACTAACTTGACCTTCTTCCTTTTCCATTAAAACACATTTTTATAATCAACTTCCTGAAAGGTCAAGACAAATTGTATGACGTATAAATTTAAAAAAAAATTGCAACCTGTACGTGTTTACTGTATCAGAAATATTAATTGTTAATTTAAATAAACATCTACAGAATAATTATCTACAGAAATAACGGTGTTAGAATTTCTGTATTTCTGTGTTTTTTTATTCTGGTCAGAGTTTTCTGGGTAATTCTGCCGTTTCGTATCATAATGGTTGTTGGATTTAAATGCAAATGGGACCCGAAATGTCGTATATGCACGGCGGAATATCTCAGAAAAATTCAGAAGATTCTAAACGGCAGTGAAATTCTGAAAACATGTGTCACAAATCCATACTTCAACGGTAATTTGTATTGCCTCCAATTAAATAAAATGCTACATGTGACTCACTGATGTACTTTGGGATTATACATAAGAATACTAAAATTGAGCCGCCTGAAATTAAATATTTATATTATCGATGGAATCAGCGTTAACCTTATAGAGATTATTCATGATGATCTTCAGAATACATTGAATAAAACTGATAAAATGTTTACAATTCTTGAGTTTAATTATACAGGATGTCTCATAGCCAGTAGATAGTGCCATAGCTAATCAATTTTGAAAGGAAAACTTTCTTAACACTTTAGGTGAAATTAAATATATTAAGGAAAAAGGTGACATGAAATTTGACATATTTTTTCGATATTTCTGACTTAGATTTTGTTAAAAGTTCACTGCCATGAAAGTAATTTATATCACATATTGAAAATTTATTCGCTTTGATACAAATCAAATAAAATAAAGTAGTTTTCATGATTGTCTAATGATTTACAAAAGATAAACCAGAAATGTTGAAAACATTTGCAAAATTTGATTTTGCCTTTCTTTCTTTCTCCTTAACAATTGACATTTCATCCAAAGTGTAATGAATACTTTTTATTCAAAATTGAATAAAGAAGACTGCCATAAATTTTTGGAACTAAGATTTAATAATTCACCTGTCGATGAGAGACTCTGTCACTCTCGAAACTCGAGTAAAAAAATATACAATTAAACTCAATTATAGTAATCAGTAAACAATTTTTTATTGAATGCATTCTAAATAATATGTACATTTCATTAATTATATAAAATATGTAAAATGCTGACAAAATGTACATCATTTTATGCAATCGATATACGAGTGGACATGCGTGTCAAAATTCAAAACCGTCGACTTACAAAAAATGTTAGTCGTTTGTTAGCTTTTGTTTGCTTTAAGGTTTTGTTACGCTATTAAAGTTAGGCTGGCTCACGATAGCTCCTAACAGCTAAACTGAAGTCGCAATCGTAACACAAATCGCAGGCGAGTAGGTACTACATCATTAATGTATGTGGTGAACATTTTTACATTTCATTTAATTTGTAACTGTAAGCGAAAGAGCGAAAAGGATAGCGATAGAAACGTGTGAATATTTAACATCTCCATTTCAATATGCTTTGAGAAATAAGTGATTAATGACTACTGGTATTGTGACGAGACTGTAGAAACAGAAAAAACAATAGAAATATAGCACTTTGGGTGCTTTACAGTAAATTAGAAAATACTAAAAAGGTTTAGAAATCAGTCGATCATACTAGAATGTTCGAGAATCCGTATGTAGCGAGCGACTTTTATGTGCGAAATGACATTCCGCATATAAAGACCGCTACACGAGGAGGCTATTGTGAAACATATTGCGAGAGCACATACCTACCGGGCGTTCAATGGTGAATGGGTGCGATCATATCGATCATAGTCGATGAAATATTCCGGAAGATGAGTATAGATGGTTCCACAGACGGGAGCAAAATGTGTGAATTAAAAAACAGTCCGTCGCTCTGCGCATTACGCACTGCGCAGTGTGCTCTGCGCATCACGAGTAGCGCTCCCCGAACCGCCTCCCTACACAATACACACACGCAATGACAAAATAACAAGTTTCTTCGATAAAACATACCTAATATTTGAATTCTGTATTTACTATATATAGTTTATCACTCGGTTATACTGAGTATGGAACACTCTGGAACCTTCTATGGTCTCTCGTTGTCTCTGAAACCCTCCACAAGTCTCGAAAGATCGAGAAAGACATTTATTTATAAATACAAGGGCGTCACGCGATGCGAGATCAGTTATTCGTGGCGTTTATCCAACGCGACATTAGCAACGGAGCGCAGTGGGACCACCGCGTACATTCCAACGATAATAAATAAATAAACTGTTAGCAAGCGATGAAAACAGCGCGAAATAGTGCGAATTAAGAAACAGTGTAATAATTCTAGAAAAATTTAGTAACTGCACATTTATGAGCAGTATCACAATTTAATTTGCGTCAAGTGATTTTTTGATAAATTAATAAAAGTTTAAATTGTTTTGTTAAAATTTATAGAAATAATCGAATCGTCAGAGTTGATTCAGATTACAGCACCAGGAAAGGTTAAAACTGTCACCGCGCAATGTCGGGCGTGTTGGGCAGTCGCGCTGCAACGCCGTGGAGCGGCGCCCATCGGGAGCGGCAGGTCCAAAGAGCGCCGCGTCATGTCGCAGTCCCCACGAGAGGAACGGTCCAGATGAAGATGGAGCGATAAGCAATGAGCGGTTGAGCGACGCACGCGAGCCGCGGCACGCACGTGCGGCCACGGAGCTTATTACCAGTGATGATTCGTGATGCAACGAATACGATTTTGCCGAATTGTAGATATTTGCCGAATATTCGTATTCGCCGAATATCATCACGAATATTAAAAACAAACTATTTATAACTGAACGCAGCGCAAATTACGGTTTGGCTGTCACCGTGTATCCGAACACACCTACGCACTACCACTCTATTATCGGGGATTCCCCTGACACTGAACGAATGTATTTGTTTAGTTCTTAAGTTGTCAATTGTTACTTGTTTCAGAGCATCACATGAGATCTTTCATCTAGTTTCGTTGGGTTATTAATAAGGTCAGGTGTTCATTTCATGCAGTTTTTGTTTTGTAATACGTATTGTTCTTTCCATTTTATTTCCGTTGTGTGTAAAAGTGTTAACTCTTATAAAATAATTACAAATTAAATCTAATAACATGACCTCTGGTAAGCGTGAAAAAAGTGATATTTATTTTCGACCACTGGGAATGTACAAACTGATAAAAGAAATCGTCCAACGCCTGAGAAGTTACAAATGTTGTGCTTTTTGAACAAAAATTTGCCGGTGGTAAATTTTACTTTTAAATCTCTTAGTAAAAAAAGTACAGTGGCGTGTTATTTTTACCTTGTTGAATTATTCGTATTCGCCGAATAGTAGGTTTGATATTTGTATTCGTATTCGTGAAAGTAGTAGTCGTTGCATCACTAGAGATGATATTTTACCAGTGATACACTAACCGTTATTTACGATTTGTATCTGATTGCGTCGATGATTGATAACTGATTTATCGCAATTCGACGGGAATCATGCAGACTAGACAACAAAATTATATCTTTGTTATCAATCATCGCTACAAATCCCTAATAACTACCGAAAATAACCGTTTAAAATAACGGCTTAACCATCACTACTCATTGCCCGCCACGGTCGCCATTGCAGCGCGAAAGGCGGGAACGGGGCGGAGGACTGGCGTCGCAAATAGAAACGATGTACCGCACACACAGGCAGAGCGGCACACACACATGAATTATTAATTATTTTTAAATAATGTGTAGGGGAAATGGCTTTTTTGTGCGGATGAAATAGTTTGATAGCGTCCAAAGTGACGTTAACCTCAAAGTTTTCAACGGAAATTATTAAGTAATATAATTTATACACATTTATGCAGACTCTTGAGGAAACTAAAACCCGCCAGGGATTGTAGAGCCAATAGAGGATATGATGATGAATTATAATAAATTTTGGTTTTCATTTTATTAATAGAAATAATGTTACCACAAAGTTACTGAAGAGGTTCAAAAACAGTGTTTAAATTTGGCGCTAAGAACGAGGATTTTTTTTATTTGTTTATTAATTTAGACGATGATAAAGCAATAAATTTATAATTAACATTTTAACCACAATTAATTGTTATTATGTTTTGGAGCGATGCACCCTTCTTTGGGACAAGAAATGTATTAAAATTAATTTTCAAGTATAGTATTCTAGTACCTATAATATAATATTCTGTATCATTCTATATTTCATATTGTATTTTCAAGTATTACATACTTGAAAATTAACTTTAGTAGGTACCTACGCTGAATATTTACAATAAAAATAAATTGTAGTTAAAACGAAATGTTTATTATTTTATTTATAAAATAGTGTTGCAAAGGGAATTTTAAAATTTTGAAAAAGCAATACATTTTTGTTAATCATTGACTTCATTTTTTTAAAAATAAAACTCTGAAGATATCGTTGGCTGGATCATGTGGAGAGAATGATTGAATTACTGAAATCCTTGCTGATAACATGACCGAAGGCCAAAATAAAGATGGAGCGACAACGTCCTTAAAGACATATTTGCCTTAGAGCTTCTGAACTGGAGATCGGGATGAGTGGAGGAAAACTCTTAAGGGAGCCAAGACCCACCTGGGGTTGTAGAGCCAAAAGTGTTGTTATCGATTTCAATACGCACTATTGTACAACATTTATTTAAGTGTCCATGAATATAAATGTCCCCAAAAAATAAACCCCAATTATATAGATTCGATCGTTGGCCGACTTCGGGTCACATTTGCCACGGTCACTGTCGTAGCCAAAGAGGTCATAAATCGTAGCCGACGTGCATGAGAATCGTCGCCTACGACAAAAAACTCTTCACAGCAGTAAGATGTCCCAGAAGAAACTGCACTATTAGACTAGCCACCGATCACCAGGCTTACGTTATAGTAGCAAACCTGAAATATTTTCTGTAGATGTACACCATAGTACATAAGACGGTTTGGATATTGTTACATTTGAGTTCGGGGGACTTTGGCAGATAACAAGTAATATATGTACAAAAAAATTAATAAGTAAAACGTAAGAATAACAAACCTGATTTTTTAATATTGTTAATGGGACAATAGCCAATAGTGGAGGTGATGATGAATTATAATAAATTTTGGTTTCATTTCATTAATATAAATAAAGTTACCACAAAGTTACTTTGCTATTATTGAAGAGGTTCAAAAAGAGTATTTTTTATTTGTTTATTTATTTATACGGCGATATATTTATAATTAACACATTAACCACAATTAATTGTTATTATAAAAATTCAACATGTTTTGGGAGCGATACTCCCTTTTTTGTGACAAGAAGTGCATTAAAATTATTTTTCACTATTGTGAAAATATTTATCATTGCGAGACGCTTTTCGCGGGTCATTTCTTCCGCCAGACTCTTTGAAGCTCTGTAAATAATCATGTCATTTACGTTACAGTAACTAATCTCAATTTTACATATTTTATTCGGGCCACTATTTACAATATTACCCGATACCGGCATAATCCAAGATCATGGTCCCATTGTATATACAATGAAAATGAGTATTTTATTATATAACTAAATGTCCTGATTACAAAATGAAAGATAATTAAAGCTTAAATAATAAGTATTAAATAAGATATTACACATTAAAGTTTCGAAAATTTTACCATACATTTTGAATATCAGCCATTACTTTAAGAACCATGGAAAAGGGTATATAAAAGAAAAAGCTGTTCATCATATTTCTTTCGTCTATAAATATAAATTTGTCATGTAAACTTATACATTGTCTATGATTTACATATTTTTTCTCAGATTATTGCCTATGAAATGTAAAAATATACGGTACATTTTTCGAAACTTTAAAATGTAACATCTTATTTAATACTTATTATTTAAACATAAATTATCTTTCATTCTGTTATTTACACATTCAATAATATAGTGTAATACTAATTTTTATTATATATGCGATGGGACCGTGAACTTGGATTTAGCCCCGATACCTTATATTTATACGTTTTAATTACACATTTTTTGTAGCTTCGTTACCTGTTATCTGCCAAAATCCCCCAAAGTCAATTGTAATAATATCCAAATCTTCTTACCTACTATAGTGTACATATAAAAAAAATATTTCAGGTTTGATACTATTTCGTAAGCCTGGCGTTCGCTGGCTCTCACTCTACGGCCGTGAAAACCTGCTATTATAAAAATAGTTTTTACTACACGTGGAGCAAATTACTCCGTTTTATAATTTGTGTTTAACAATATTTTGTCCAATCAGATGCCGCGTCGGGTTAGCTTTAATGCAGTGTTTCATATTATTTATTTTGCAGTATTAGAGAAGCATGCTATGTATGTTTATCAGTCGACGCGGACACGAAACGTCGTAAATAAAATTAATTCGCGAGGCGACATAACGAGCGAGTAGTGAGTGAATCAAACAATATTGTGAGGTTGCAATTTTTTCAGAACAAATTTCTGTGAAATTTAAAACCTAGTTTATTAATCAATTTGAAAGACAGAAAAATCAAATCCACGAAAAAATATTTGGCTGCTAGTGGGATTCGAACCACGGATCATGAAAACAAAAATCGGCCTAATGGTTTTTGAGATATCAAATTTTTTAAACATGAAAACACTTTATGGCTTGACATTAAATAAAATAAAATACCTATTTTTTTTTCTCCATCACTTAGCAAAAGGGAGTTTCTATAAAAACGCAAATGAATGATGAAATTCGTTTAAAATTCAACTACCACGCTAGCTTCAAATTGCTATAACAACTTAGCCGATTTTGGAGTTTCTGAATGAATGATGACGCACTAGCCGCAATATTGCCCAAAATGAATTTTGAATACAATTTTTTTTTCCATCTCTATTCCACATAAAAACCAGTAAGTGAATATTTGTCTATTTAAAGTTATTTAGTCTTAAAACTCATAATTTGAATAGTTTCAATAATTTTATCACGACATGTTGAATGTTTAAACCTCATTATCTCAAAACTACTCCAATGTCACTTAGTCTGTTTTACCTCTAAAGGGACGATATGATATGTACAAACGTTTTTTGAAAACGTTTAAGTGTTGTAACCATTGGATTAATTATAATCAATCCATCGATATTCATTAATGAGATGAATGTAGGATGAGATTTTAAATATTTTAAATTGTACAATTAATTATATCTCATATGTTTATATGTAAGGCTCATCCGACCTATTAATAACCTGTAAAAAAATAAAAATAAAATAAATAAAATGCGATGAGATATGTAAAATAATATATTTTTTTAAATTTTTAAATGAGTGCCGAAAAACGGTGCCTAATTCTTAAATAATTTATCTCGACGTGAGAATTAGAAAATAATTGCAGTACGCGCATTCAAACTGCAAATGTTGGAAAGTGTGTCATCCGCGGTGTTCGGTCCAGCGTGTTCACACGGTCTCCGAAACCCGGGTAGACTACATACAAAATAGCTACATAATCGTATGCAGCGGCAAATGAGTCTATCTGATGCACTAAATATAGTTGTGGTAAAAACCCGGAAGCAGCGACCCACCGGCAAGCAAAACCAGCCAACTAAAAAAAAGCCACAACTTCGCGACTCTCTCACAAATCGGCGTAGTACCAAAACCAATACCTTTTTTACGAATCCGTCGGCGTCACGACGTGGCTAAATGTCCCCGCTGTATCCTTGTATTAAGGCTAATTCACACGCGGAGGATACGGTAGTTCAAGATCGGCGTTTTCGAGTAGAAAAGACGTTTTGTTTCCAAGTCGTGAGGATCGGATGAAGAAAATGGATTTATTATTTCTGTATTGAAGCGGTTTTTTATTAGATGCGTGGTTTGATTTCTGCACTGTTAGTATCCTTCGACGGCTGATATCTAAAGGTGAGTCAGAGCAACACATCTGTGACATTTTCACACGTGGAAAGTTCAAAGTTTAATAATATATTATTATGGCTGCAGTTAAAACACGCACATACGTCGATGGTTTAAATTTATTAGTGTGTATACAGTCAGTTAATAAATATTGTATTGACTGAAAGCCACTCAAAGGATGTTCGAAAATATGTAGGTACCTACCTACTAAATAACTAAAAAAATAATTGTGCTGTAACATAGTATACTTGAAGCGGATATAATAATTCTTTACATAATGCAACGTTCACTAATTCCATCGTAAGAAAATACACACATCAAATTTTGAAAGTTCTATATATGTTCCAAACCTTAAATTCTATCGTTTATTTGAAAGGAGTGTGCTAGAGACATCTGTAGTCTTTTCTCATTATCTAGTTAGTATACATAGATTTCGCAACTGGTAATGATACGTCTACAGTGGCACAATAATTCTTATTATTATCTAAATAAATCAAAATTTGTAAATATAAAATTAGCTTCAAGAATGAAACGTCATATTTTTATTCATCAAAAATATAGAACGTTTTGAACATCAAATATATTAATGAGCTGAGTCGGACTTAACTCATACAGAAAACTATCTATATAACGATTCAGTTTTCAAATAAATGCATATTACATTGATGAAATATCATTTTCACATAATTGTGTACATAAATCTTTCAATTCTCTCATTCAAAGCATTTATCGTAAAATAAACATCGAAAGACATTATTTTATGTCACTTTAATAGATACCAATTCCATAAATAAGAGATAGTAGGGGAGAAATAATTCATACGATTTCCCCACTTTGGTGTTTATTATTACTGCTAAAACGTGCGTTCATAAGCTACTTAAAGCAATGTACATACAGTATACACTGCCTTATTCACATTATAATGAAGTTATTATATTAGTAAGGCAAAAAATAGAAAGAGCGTTTTCGTAAAGTTCCTATGCGAAATGTCAAGCATCTGTCAAACGTCGAGATTGACGAAGAAACAGTGTTATATAAAAGTGGGGTTATAAAAAAGACAGCAAAAAGAAAAAAAAATTGAACGCAGTCATCAAGGATTACTAATTTACAACGTACTGAATTCGAGATTTAGAGAGAAATATAGCCTATAAACACAGTATACTAAGAACAGTAATACGTCTTCATACAAACTGGCCGCTACCCATTAGAATGTGTGCGTGCGTGCTCGGCGCCGTGTACGCACGCACTGTGATCCACACATTGACATAGAATATGGGGGCACAAGGCGGCGGCAGTAAGGGCCGTGCCTTCGGTGCCATTCGCGCTCGCAGCCGCCGCCTTAAAAAAAAAAACACGCTTCCTGAAAAAAATGCCTTTTTTTATGTTTGTGGTGCTTTACTAAAAAGGTGTGTTGATTATCACAAAGACTATGAGTTTTTAAAAGTCTACGTTGATGTTAATCAGCGTTCTTGCAATTTAAGTGCAGAAACTAGGTATACTAATTACAGAAATTTTCGGGTTTCGTGTCTACCTTACGCGTCGGAATCTCAAATGCTAGGAGTTAAAAGAAAGGGAGTAATAATAAAGTGATAACCCTAGCGTCAATGCAAGAGTAGGCTAATAACTCGCCGACAGGCCGGAGATAAACTACTGTTCTGGGTATACTGTGGAATAAATTTATAGGAAACATGATTTTGGAAGGGGTAGATACATAACATTTTGAATTCAATACATTTTAAATTCGTAATCCTCGGTGACTGCATTTAAAATATATATATATTTTTTTTATATAAATATGATCACATACATATAGCTCCTTCAATATATGCAAAAAAATTATGTGGTGACATTATTAATACAATTAAAAAGAATATAGTTTGTTTACACCACTAATTTGTTGAAAACACCAACATGTTTCAGAGCCAACGGTCCCTTCATTAGGACACAATGTATACTAAAAATTTAATATCATATAGACTTTAACAAAATAAAAAATAAATATATGGAAGACGAATTAATGTTGAAGTACTTGAATACAAATTTAAAAGACTATTTGTAAAAAGCAACGATAGCATTTTACACGATTGCATTATGAATGAAATATTAGTGTACTATTATGTCACTTGACAATAACAATATTTTCAGTACGTATGCTCTCGAAATGCGAATGAAATTATTGATTTGTTAATCTATTTGAGAATTTTTTAATAATGTACCTACTTAGGTACTACTAAATAACCTGATAAGTTTTTATTTATAAATTAAGGTAGGGAGGCGTATGGTGGCTAAATTAATAAACCATTATTCTCATTCCAGAAATTGGTTGCTTGTTGGTGTAGTGATCATGATGCTCGCCTAGTGATCTAGTGGTCGGTGGTTGAGGCCCCGACAGTAGCAAATCAGTCCTTTTTTTCAAAGCACAGGCTTTTAGCTTAGTTTGAATATAGTAAGAATATTGATACGACACGTACTCCGTGCTAGCATCTCTATTAAAAAAAAACAAACTGTAAAATTGTTAGTTTAGTCGACATGTAGGTACTTACTTACCGGTTGCATCATTCAATGCTGCGTACATGCGGCATTGAATGCATGTTTGCACCCAACTCTGCACCGTTTTCGAAACAAGTCTCATCCATGTTCATGCGCCATCATATTGTTTATTGCACGAAAAGATCGTCATGTTTCGCATTTCCGTTTATAATAAAATAAAATACCTAAACTCAAAAATTAAAATCAAATAGAGATCACATAAATTTCCCGGCCGGCCAGTCTCAAAGAAAAACAATTTAGCTAAGACGCAGACCTCTCTCTTTTGGCCGCTGTGAATTATTACTTTTAAATAATCGACTCCGGGCGGTGAACGATAAATTATGGGATTATTTAGATTATTTTAATAGTATGTCCGATTGAGCATTAAGTTGCAGGTAGTAAATAATAATCTTAATATTATAAAGCAGGTATTTTCATTATGACCATATGTTTCGTGGCGGCCACTGCCTAGCAAACGATATTTCTTTTTTCTAGTTTTCTGTTAAACACCAATGCAATATATTTTCATCTAATTACCTAATTTACTATCATACCATATCTCTTGAAAAACAAGTCATATATACTAATATTATAAAGAGGTAAAGTTTGTAAGTTTAGATGTAGGACGTAATGTCCGAAACCACTAATCCGATTTCAAAATACTTTCACCAATATTTAGAATGGACCTTCAGGGTAGATAAAGGCCATATATATTATCCCGTTAAAATAAAAGCTTTTCGTGGAGACCAATTTTGCAACGTAAGTTGAAAAAACAGTCGAGCGAATGCATTTCTTACGAACGCTGCCATACATAAATGCTTTCTACACAAAAGTTGTAGAGCTTAAAAAGGCATATAAAAAAGTCCACAATGGCATATCTATATGCTAGGGTTAATTCACAAACTAATAAAATATGAATAAAATATGTCTTTAAAATTAATTTTAATCTGTCGGAGATAATGTAAGTAGGTAATGTCAAAGTCTTATCTAAATAAATTTGCTTATTATCAACGAAATTTTATATGGATAAAAATTTCGTTCGATCATATTGATTTTTCACTGATAGTCTTATAGTCTCAAACTTCCATTCTTCCAATTCCAATTCATTCATTAGTTTGATTTCCACGCGAGCGAAGCTGCGGCCACAGTTAGTATGGAAATAAAGCACTTATTGTATTAACATCTACCGACAAATTTATTGAGTTAAATTATTACATGAATAATGTCCTCACTACGAGAAAATTAAGAACAAATAAAACCATAACCGATATAAAGCATGCACTCAACATGATGCCCCTACTCCTACATATAGAAAAATCACAATTGAGGTTGTTTGGACATGTGCTTAGAATGCCAGAGTAACGAGTACCAAGAAGTAACCTCTTGGCAATCCCGGGAGGAATTAAGCTGGGAGAGGCAACAAAAAAAGTGTATGCAAACAAAATGGGTCTTGACTGGTTAACACATACGGAAACAGCACAAGACGGAGGAATAAGGAAGCAGCTTTTCGAGTCTTTGTGCCCCCCAGCCCTACTGGGACAAGGGGATGAAGATGTTGATGATGAAATATAACCAAAACCAGTGTGTTATGTCCATACGTGTATGAAATTATAGAGTTCCACAAACTTATCTCGGAAACAGTTTATTTTTTATTTATTTATTTTGTTTTGGGGAAAATTAACAGCAAAACAACAATCCTAAAAATATGAAATAATGGTTTTTACAATTATGCCAATTAAAAATTTTCCACTGAATATAAAATTTTACTTTAACTTACTTTAATAGCGAGTGGAGAGGGTGGAGGGGAATGTGGGACGGGAGTAGAAGGGAAGATATAATGTACGAATTAGTTTGGGTGCGGTAGTGTAGATATGTTTTATGTTTCTTATTGTTGCGTTGAAAATGTCAATGTGGTGATAGTTTGTGTTAAATGAATTTGTTGATCTGTACATAAAGGAGTTTTGTTTTGTTTCACATTTATTTATGCTACGACAGGTTTTAAGGTTCAATTGTTGTAGCGAAACACATCACAAAAACACCCAAGCTTGAGAAAATTATATTTTTTTATGCAAATAGTCATACAATCACAATACATGTTACGACTATTGTAAAAATACCTCAGGTAACATTAAGAGTAATTTTCGTGCTCAGGGGAGGAACAACGTAATATAATTAAAATACAAATGTCTCTGAAGCTACAAGTATTTCTTAATTATTCGACAAAATCGTGTTCCATATGCTTACTTGCTTGTTTTGGATTTCTAAAATATAACTTAACTTATTTTTTTTAATTTGCTAAAGGGACTTATCTTCTTTAATATGAAGTGAAACTTCATTCTAAAATTTTATACCTAAATAGGAATAGAAGCATTTAAATTTACTTGACTTGTTTTAAGCCCATGAATATTTAATATTCCACATAAGTTTCTGTTGTTATGCTCCAATATTTTACAAAAAATAAGTCAAAAAACAAATTTTGACGTCGCCCTCTGAAACTGTCGACATTTTACCCAAGTGTAAAGAATATTTTTCCCCGAAGTGTTTGCTACGAGACACCCTATAGAGGGTTATTTGAAAAAAATTAATAACCTTGCAGGACTATGTTCCCGCCTCGATTGTGAGTCGAAAATATTCAAGCGGTCATGACCTAATATCAATAGTTATGAAGTTATGCAATATCAAAGTTTGCATTTTTTTCAATATTTCTGATTTATTTTTAACAAAACGTTAAACTATCATTACGGTAACTTATATCGATTACGAAAAATTCATTCGTTTCAATGTAAGTTAAATAAAATGATAAAAACCCCGCAGAAATTCCTATTGGAGTGTTTTCCATTTCGAATTCGAAGGTTTTTATTATTTTATTTGACTTTTATTAAAGGGAATGATTTTTTCGTATTCGTTATAAGTTACTGTAATAATAGTCCAACGTTTTACAAAAAAATGAGTCAGAAATATTGAGAAAAAAAATGCAAACTTTGATGTCGCATGTCTTGCACGACTCATAATCAAGACAGGAATATAGTCCTGCGAGGTTATAAACGTTTTCCAAATAACCCTGTATATCTATGCAGTATTATTACTTTATTTCTCATTCCTGCAGTCGGACTGCCAAAAAATATCTGACAACATCCAAATGTGTCATCCAGAAATGGACTTGACTGCGTTGCCCGCATGGGAGGTGGGATTGTATCGCACATGTGTGAGTAATGTGAGTAACACATACACCCAGTCCCCACTGTCCGCCCGTACCGCGTGCTCACTGTCCGCGGAGCGAACTAAGTAATATGTTGCATGGCAGATATTGAATGATTGTGGGTCCGTTCTAATCTCTCTGTGGCACGCATGTGATTCGCGCGGATGACCTAAAACGCACACATCGCGACACCACCACCACACACAAAGTACACAGCAGTAGAGTATGCATCAGATCAAAAAACATGTCTAGCCACCGAGCCGGCGAGCAAAACGGTACGCACTATGACGCTACCACAAAAAGCGTGTCAGTTGAATATTACACAGCTTTCTACGAGCTGCCTTCGTTTTGTTGTGTGATTTTGTTTTTATTGAATTAATTCGGTACCGGACTCGACACGATGTTGCTGGTCACGATCTTTAATGGCAGGGTTGCAAATATTTTACAGTAATTAAAAAAAACAAAGCAGATATAGAAATATGGAGGCGTATGAGGGGATATTTACAAATAAATTTGACTAATCGTTGCAAAAAAAATGTATTTTTTTCAGAAAAAAAGACGCACCGAACCATAAGATGCAATCTAAATTTACAAGATGATAAATATATTATTTATAGCTGCGAAATCTATGTAAGTATATTAGTTTATGAGAATAGACTATGTACCTACATATGTCTCTAGCCTTTCAAATAAATAAAAAGTTTTCAGATTTGGAATGTACATAGAAATTCTAATGCTGGAATATGAACGTTGCACTGTGTAGTGATCACTTAAGCTAGCTAACACAGGTCGTAAGCCCTGGGCCATCATATTAAAAGATTTCCATACATGTTTCTCATATAAATAGTTTCGTCTCTGTGGGACTATAATTCAGCTAAATTATAAGATGATTTTAAATACATTTTTTATTTAAATTTTTTCACGAGTTCACTTGTTTAAGCCGATATACCGGTGGCATTGGACTTACGTGGAGATGATTTAGTAGGTATTTATAATATTGATAATAATTATATAAAGTGATATTAATAGGTAAGGTTTAGTAAAAGAAGCAAATATATGTATATTTTTAATATATTTAATTGATAACATGTGTATTGTACAGGGTAGGTATAACAGAGCTAATATACTTCACAAGTAGATCGTTGCCTAAATTACGGGTTATAAGTATTCAAGCAACAATGCCCTAGTATGAATAGTTATAGAGACTTTTTTTTAATATTTCAGACTTATTTTCTGTAAAGCGATATTTTCTGTCAACATTTTAACAAAAAAAAAATTGACTTTAAAATTCAACAATGAGTTAGTAGAGTCAATTAATTTGTTCCTTGTAAGAAAATAATTATAATTTTTTTTTTTGCCAATGCTTATCTATGCGTTAATAAGATTAAATAATTATATACATATTATCACAAGATTCTAAAATCGAGAAATAATGCGAATAATCGAAGGTTTCCGAACAGTCTGGACTTTTTGGAATAGTTTGGAAGTGGGTAGATCACAAGAAAATTTCACCATGTAAACGGTGACGCCATCCGTCAGGCATTCATGTTTTTGACAGCTATGGCATGTCATAGAAACGGGCGAAAAGATAGCTATGCATCCATGTGACAGGCAACGAAGTGAAGCATTGTCAACGGCGTGCAAAGATTACCAGAGACGAGTGGAACATTCTAGCGAGCTCTAAATTAATACAAATATAGACTTTGTTTGCTGTAAGTATTTCATTTGGAATACGCTGCAGCGAACCTGTTGTAATTATTGCAAATATTTCATAGGAATTTATATGTTTTTTTTGTATTAAATTTATTTCACAGCTGTGTAAAATATTTCATTGTCAGTACAGGCGAAGTCTAGTGAGGTCAGTAAATAAGTTGATTTCAAGTTTTTATTTTTTACGTTAATTTCGTCAAATTAAATTAAATTCTATATTATTTTGAGACAGGTTGTCTGATATGGTAAAGATTACGATGTAATATTAAAAAATGGAAATGTGGCTCTCTATATCTTAACTAATCGATATTCTAGGTTGACCACACTATCAATGAAGACGTATTAAGACGCATGATTAAGACAAGAGAGCTAATAAAAACTCAATGTGTAGGGGGAGATAAAAGACAGCAGAAGCGTACTTACAAAGAGGTTATTTTGGCTGCGTAATCTGTGTCCAAGGTTAAGTTTTCTTCTTCTTATACTGGCCTTACAGAGTTTTTTAGAGTTTGCCGCCTCTTTTGATGAGGGTTCCCAGATGTCTTTCCATATTTTGGGGGTCTTCCAGGCATTCTTCTTCCTTTTGGTTTACCATGTAGGGCAAGGTGTTATAGCCTTTGGGATTCTATTCTTTCCACATGTTCTCTCAAATACTTCTCCTTTGTCTCCTCGATCTTACGACGTCTAGGATATCATACATTGTGTTGTTTGCGGTTTTTCTCATTCTGTTGCGTAATGTTCATCTCTGAGGTTCTTAGAAGTGATTTAGTGCGAACTGTGTCAGGTCTTGTTTAGATACAGTAGACCATTATTGGTCTCACACAGGTTTTGTATATTCGTATTTTACTCTTCAATTTCACGTCTTTGTTTTTCTTTATTATTTTATTTAGACACCCAGATACAAGGCTGTCTAAAATAATTGATATTTTATACATTTTCTACAAAATAATAGCGCAATGCATGCAGTTTGGTTACGAATCGAACAGATTTTTTTTTATGGCGCTTCAAGAATTTATTGTACTTATACACATAAATGTGTGTATTATCACTATCCATGCGAGAAAAAGATAAGGTTATTTGACCACTTCACGGTAAACAGAAATGCGACAACGCATTGAACGTCATTTGACACATAGTATTAACATATATCGGTATACAACACATCCCTGAAGTGTCATGACTAAAAAATCGACCTGTATTCGACTACAATATAGGCTAATTGTGGTGTTAATGATTATTTTAAAAATATTTTATGGGTAGCATTTCCAACATTTGTACATGTTACAGTTGGGTGAACTACAATTAGTCCCTGAAGTTGAAGTAGTGCGTATGCATATAAGTGGTGTCTGTGTAATTTTCAATTACATATCTACTGCAAGCCAATTTTCTGCAAGTGCTTGTTCAGATTGCTATCTAAATGTTAATTGATGGTACTTTGGCATTTAAATTACAATTATTCAAATATCATTGCATGAAGGGTATCTTGTTAAAAAGTAAGCACCACTAGGAACACGAGTCGTATTATAAATAGTGACATCACTAGGTAAAGTCCCACCCTTAAGTAAATTTTAGAATGATACCCCCGTTATTTTTAAACCTGTAGTGCATTTTTGTGGCAAATTCATTATCATATCTATATATATAATAATATATAAAGAGGTTATGTTTGTAAGTTTGGATGTAGGAGGTAAATTCCGAAAAACTCATTCATCCGATTTCAACAATTCTTTCACCAATATTTAGAATGGACATTCAAGGTGGACATAGGCTATTATTATCCTGTTAAAATAAAAGGGCTTTTTGTAGTGACCTATTTTACAACTAAAGTCGATGAAAAATGGTAGAGCGATGCGTTTTTTCAAACGCTGCCTCAACGGTAAGAGTTATTTAAATACTTTTAATAGAAAAATTGTAGAACAACATATATCTGTATTTTAAGGTTAATACACAAATTGATAAAATACGAGTGTTACTTAAAATATACGCGTGCGAATCCACGGGCACAGCTAGTTTAATACAAACGTATTAAATGAGACGGAAGTCCAATGTTATTTAAAGTGAATGCTGATACATGCTACCTGGATTTCAATGTAGAACGTCTTAACAAACTGGAACGTCTTCAAAAACGCACGTATCAGTTTCATCTGATATTTGATGAAAATTTGAGATTTGATCAAATTTTTAGAGGTTGAAGATTTGAACAGTTATGTTTGTGAATGTATTTGGCAGTGTAATTGATAACTATATATAAATAGAACTTAAACAATTCTGTAAATTTATTTTAAATTGTATTTTTAATTTCAAGCTGCCGTCTTTTGCCGAATTTTTACATTATAATTTGTTATAATATTTTATAAAATATTTATTAGGCTTTATATATTTTTGTCGAATTATTTTCTCACAATTTTGAGAAATGTAATTTTGAATTTCCATCCATAGACGATTTTCCGCATTTTTTATACCAGGCGGTAGTTCTAACATTTGTTAAAAATAATTTTATTAATAATTGAAATTTAAAAATATCAAAACTGTTTTTTAATATGTTTAAACTATATTAAAATATTAACTATACACTTTTCTTATTTATTTATATTATTTTTTAAGCGTTTATAAACTCTCGTAAAGATTGTACAACGTTCTATATTGGAAAAACCGATCGAAATTTTAATGTAAGAGTAAAAGAGCATTTAAGATGTCTCAATAATCATGGTTTTTCTGAATTTGCAAATCATTTATTAGAAAATGATCACGGTTTTGATAAAAATTAGGGACTTTCTATTTTACACATAAATAATATTGTTCTGAAATTGAATAATTTAGAATCATTTGAAATTAGTAAAGCATGTAAAAGTAAATAAAATATTATTAATAATCAATTAAATACTAATAAACTACAAGTCCAATTCTAAAAAATTTTCCAATAACTGTTTGTAATGAAGAACTTTGACAATAATATTTTAAAATATTTTTTCAAATAATTTAGAAAAATAAAAAACATAATTCATTTTGATATTTTACTTTTATAAGACACCCTGATGATGGAAAGATTTTTCCAAAATATGTAGGTGTAATTAATAAATATAAGTAGATACAAAAAAATAGTAAATTCTTTTTTTTTTACTTATGTTAATGATTGCCAGACGCTTTTCGTGGGTCGTTTCTACCGCCAGACGTTCTGAAGCTTTCTAAATAATATCACGTCATTTACGTAATAGTAACAAATCTGAATTTAATTTATCTTATTCGGGCCACTATTTAACGATATTACCTGAAACTTTATATTTTAGCGTTTTAACTACACATTTTTCTGTACCCGTATTACCTATATATAATGTCTCTAGCTTCTAGACGCAAATGCCTAGATATTAAATTTCTTCATAATACATTAAATTATAATGTGGATTATCCTGATAATGTATAGATTTTCAGATACAGGCCGCAATAAACTCAGTTATGAATGGAATTCTTGCAATACGATAATTCCCTTGGCATTGACCTTTTCGCAGACACAAAGTATATTCTTAATAAAAAACTTAAAATAATGAATTCATAGGCTTAAAACCAACGTACAACGCACATAATCACTCACATACTCACTCTCATACACACACACACACACACACATACACACACACACACACAGACACACACATAATACACACCAAACACATTACCTTTAAGTAAGCAATTTTATTGATATTATTGTAAGCAATTAATAGATGTGTGGAGCAGATATTATTCAAATATTTGAATATTTTTCTTTGTAAGACATCTTCATGCATTGTAAGCTTCAATTCGAATAAAAAAAATTACTTCTTATCTGCCAAAATCCCCGAACTCAAATGGCATAATATCCTAACCTTCTTACCTATTATAATATATATCTATAGAAGTAAGTCTAGCTCCTGCTCTAATAAGCTAGTTTTATTGTGTTGCATTATTTGTCTGAGCGTCTCTGATATTTGGTCATAAATGAGTAAAAACAAACGAAGCGATTCGGTTGGCGTTGCGTCACAATCGAGGGGCTGGACTACAATTTTTTTCGCACGACCGAACGATGAATGATTGTAATTCCTAACCCTGGATGCATGACGCACTCACGCAGACCAACACCTAGCCGGTGATGGGTGATCAGTGATCACGCATCCTCTTGCGAAGGACGTCCGTGAAGTTGGCATAATAATTACGGCGAACGGACATACGTGTTCGTGTCTCTCTCTATCTGAAAAATCAACACGAATGACACCACGATCGCTCTTTTCCAGAAATACCTGTAATTTTATTTTAATCATCCACTGCCCGTGTAATATTTGTTGGGATACATTGCGCTTATTTTTAATTATTTATTTTGATTAATTACTTCGACGACAGAACATAGGCACGGTATAATTAATAATCAAATTTATAATTAATTATTTTCATATAACTACATGAGTTTTTGCATTTTACTAACGAGATTCGGAAATTATCTTTTTCTTTTTTTTCTGCTGCTACTGGTTTTTAGCATCCTGACAGAGGAATAAACAAAATTCATTATAAATTTGATTAAAATGTAAAACAGTAATATATTTGAGATTGATATGATAATTTTTACAGCATAAACGAGTAAAAATAACGCTATCTATGGTCATGAAATCTCGTAGCTTTTTGGTGTACTGATTATGACTTTTACTTAGTGATCCAGTGGTCGCTGATTCAAGTCTCTATCTAGGACACCAGAAAGATAGGTAGTTCTATTTCAAGCACAAGTACTTAGCTTAATTTAAACACAGCAAGGATATTGATGTGACATATTATATTTCGTGTTCGCATCAATATTGAAAATAAAAGGCTAATCACATGCTTTTATTACAATTTGACTACTCATTGAGGCCTACAAATCTTCTAAATACTACAAAGGATACGAATTGTACATATATACATAAAAATAAATGTAGAATGTATCAATGTATACAAACAGATAATGTGATACAAAATGAAAAGATGCAAACAATATCACAATTGAAAATAATCGCGTTGACCTAGAAGTTTCAGACGGAATAATTGGTTTAATTATCACGACGCTAGACTGCGCCATTAGAGAGTTTTTTCTGCATCAGACTAATAAAATTTTCGCTTTAAAATTAAGATTGTTCGACAAATTCGCTGTTAATTTATGTTCAAATGATAATATTTTTACTATTTTTACTATTATACGTATCCTGCAACAGCATAGTAAACATTACAAGAAGATTTTGAAAATTCGTTAAAACCCGATAAAATTTGATTTAACATTTATAGGTATATAAATATTTATATAATTTACGCGTATATTTAATTTAATTATGTAAGTTTTCAATTCAAAGTCTCAAACTTCGAGTATTGAATTCAAACCGGTCTTTCAATCTCGTCATTTTTTTACAAGTCAACCAAATTCGTGCAGTAACCAAATTGATATAAGTATGTAGGTACTTTTAGATGTAGGTACTGCTTACAGTGGGGCCAAGTCACCTACCGGACGGATGTTGTGAGGCAAGGGAGAGGAGTGTAAGTTAGGAGTGAACGGTTAATCTGATTCTTATAAGGCAGTGACGGCAAAACTTTTTCCAAACTCTTAACAAATTCTTCTGTAAACAAAATGAAAAGCAAACAATCTTGCATCAAAATTACATTATATTTATTTTGGTCAAACACTTTTTTTTAATACTGGGGATTCCTTATTCGATTTCCGGGGAAGTTGCAATAAATTTACCTTTGTGACTTTATTAAGCCTGAATATTTTTATAACAGTAATTAAGCCTCACGTGCTGTTGTAGCGTTGAAAAAATACAAATTAAACAAAATGCTCTATTTTTTAGAAACACCGTCTTTAAGAGACCACTCTTCCTGATACAATCGCCCACTTTAATTTATTTCAATACTCAGCGTATATTTTTTCCAGACATTTGGATATGCTTACATAACGTTTAGACGTCAAAAAACTAAGTTTTAAAGTTCACTTTCTCATTGAGCTTGTTTCTTACACCATAGCAAAGCGAACCAAACAAAATATTCGCACTTTCAATGAGTATATTTCCATAACATATTTACGGTAGCTCGTATTGAGGTCCACGATAATCGACCAATAAGATAGACAACAAAAAGTGCATCGTATTCAAATTTGTCTTTGTAGATAAATTTAATTTAATTACTTTGTAGATATGTTGCATTGCGGCGGTGTCCATTTCCTTTGTGATATTTTGTTCTGGAGAAATGCTAAAAAAAAAAAAAAATTTCTACAATACATATGGTGACCGATATGCCACCTTCTTGGAGCGAGCAACTAAAATTAAAAAGTACAAACCGAAATGTGGCTAAAAAATTATTTTTGGTATTTACAGGATAATTATACGCAGTTAATGTATTTCTATTCTTGTTGCTTTTTATTATGAAACTATATTTACCATAAATATTTTCTTCCGTTACCTGCCTTATTTGCAAATAGTTATTAAAACGGTTATTTTTGCAAATAGTTATTTGAACGGTCCGTCTGATCAGGGAAGGACTAAGCAACAAACAGGCTGAGTGAAATTTGTTGAATATACTTTTAAAAATATTTTTCATTGACACGATTTTTTGATATTATAAGGACAAACTGTTTAAGACCACATAGTAACCTTATTATTTTTTCTATTGCAAACACTGTTCAGATATTTTTTTCTACCAAGTGCATAATTTTACAACTTACTTTACTTACGCTTTTATACTTATACTTACTTATACTTATACTTACTTGCTTACAACAACTTTACAATTATGATACGAGTGGTATAAAAACAAGACACTGCGCAATGGGCGAAAATATGAGGCATTGTATTTGAAAATGATTTTCTAGCAAACAGTGGTTGTTTTGACAATAAACAAAATGCTCTTGTATATATATTTGTATTCTTACAAGCATTTTACAAATGCATATCAATTTTAAAGTCGCCAAATTGGCTATAATATCAATAACAAATGCATTTAATGTGGTATCTCGTTACGATATTTGCAATCAAACATAATAATTTCGTTTGTCTGCCCGTAGCTTCGCGTAGTAATTTAGTTCGATTTCACGACTAAAAAACGGCCGGAGATAGGGTTTGAACTCCAGGCCACCAAACCCAAACCGGCCGATTAATGCATGTTGCTACGTCTGCCTCTCTCTAGATCGCCAAAAAGATGCTATAAATATATACTAAGGCTTAGTAAAGACGCGAACCAATGTTCCGTAATTTTTAATGGGTTTACAGGTAGTGCATTAAATTGCGCAGCCGAATATATTTTTTGCATTTATGCACCTAGAAAGAGTGTTTTGAATATGTAATAGAATTATGAATGGTGTTTGTATTATAGTTAGGTATTTCGTCTACCGATTTCGACACCGCTGTATCTTCGTATGGACGGGCACGTACTAACTATCCATTACTTATTTTAGTAAACAAATTAATTTTTGAACGGGGGCGTGGCTACGATTATGCTGGGGGTAATTTACAAGTAGATACCGAAATGGGGAATATATCAAGTAATCAAATAACCATTTAAATTGTATGAAGCTCATGTCCAATATAAAAAAAAAAACTTGTAAATAAGTAAATACTTACCGGCATGTAAAACTACCCGCATTTTTGACGGGTTACAGCTAATTTTGTCTTAAATATCAAAGAAATAGGTTCTAAAATTATAATAAATGTGTTTTCATTAAAAAATAAAATGATTTTTTAACCATATCTTTACTGTATATGTAACTTTAATGTTATTATGGATTCTGAATGGTTGTCACTAGAATTCTCATTGACTATGTTCGAAGTGTTTTGATAAACAAGTTTTGAAAACCGTGAACTCTTCACGGAATCGAAGTGGTATTTAAATTTTAAATCATCTTTTTTGTTTTTTATTCTGTCCCGTAAAAGGCATTGCATTAATTTGTTTAAATACGAATGTATTTGAAGGTTTTGTTTGTAGACGAGAAAAAAGAATTTATCTTCCTCGGACTCAGAGGATAATCACAATCGGTCGGTTAACTCATCTTTAATAAAAAAAATTTACAGTTCTTAAAATATTTCGAATTCGGCATTCAACATACCACTAGTAATATCTATTGATGGTTAGCTTAACTAATTTGTAAAAGGATACAGTTCCAAACATTGATCTGAGAATTTTATTCCAACTGTCGATCTATGTCTCCTACAGGTGACACTTTTGTCTCCTACAGGTGACAATTTGGGGTTGGAGATCATCGTGAAACTGACACGTCTACCGGTTTCGGTATCACTGGATCTTCGTCTATGCGCGTAAAACCACTTAACAGTTCCTGCCTTAACTGATATTGAATGAATTGTGAAAGTTAACATTTGTGTAAAGTGATCACGTAAGCCAGCCATACGATAGGTCGTAAGCCTTATATATGAACCTCCAAAAAAAAAAATATGAACACCCAAAAACTACCTACTTTCCCACATAAAAAATAGCTGTAAAGGTATAAATATTATAAATGAGACAACTATAATATACCTTGATTATTGTTGACTAGCTCTGTTACATTCTGTAGATATTTGGTAAAAACGCATGTAAAATAAAAATTATTTTAATTTTTTTTTATCGTGAACCTTCCGCCTGCGCAGTGCTATGAATAGTCTGGTCTTATCTATTAAGTTGCATCCACGCAGACAGCATAATTATATAGATTTATAATAGGAAACAGTGCAGAGATAAGGCGAACATGTTTAAGCTTACGCTGCAAGTAGACATAATAATGCTAACCTTGTTTTCGCGTAGATCATTATGTAACGATTACATAGAGATGAGCCTTGAAACAAACCCCGCACACAGAAACTTAGAGCCATCTTGACACAGATATTGCAGTCAACATTTGGGGTGATAAATTAATTATAAAAGGTCACATTTGTTATCATCTGGCTACCTGACATACAGGGTGTCTCATAGCTCATATGCGATGAGCAGAGATGTGACTTATCTAAGATACAAGTATTTGAAATACAGATACAAGATGCAAAATATGTATTTTCATCTTGTATCTGAAATACTTTTTTGAATATTCATCTTGAATCTTGTATTTCGATACATTCTTTTGGTATCTTAGTATTTTGTAAGAACTGATTTTACTTAAGTCTTAATTAAAACCTAAAAATATAATATTTTATCTTGTCACATTTGCACGATCAACGTGATTTATTCTTAACGTGATACTCTATCCGAATACTTTAGATAGGGTATATTGTACATCACTGGCTATAAGACACCCCGTATATAAGCAAATGAATTTTTAATAAATTTATTATTTCAGAGGTAAGTTTGTAGAACTCCATAATCACACACATGAAATAAAAACAATCGTTTTTTTAAGTGTAAATTAAAACTTTTTGCATTCAACAACTTGTATTTATATTTAAAGTATTAGAGAGAGATGCTATATAATTTTAAGAATTAAGGTTTTTGGATTTCTGCGCGATTCTAAGAAACAATTCTGTTCAAACACTAATTAATGACTGGTAATACATATAAAGATGAGGAAAGATTTACAACTTGATCTAAATGTGATATTCTCGGTAACAAAGAATATTTTTGCACTAATGATAATTTTCAAATGCGGGGATTCCAGACAGGATTATTCTTAATAACAAATATGTTTGAGCGCTAATGATAATTTTTCAAATGCAGGGATTCCAAATTGGCGTCTCTTCTTCATTGGTGTTTTGATACAAATCTCTGGTATGTCCGTAACATTTTTTTTTCTTTTTGTTATGGACATACCAGAGATTAGATATAGAGAACTTAAAAAAAGAATTGTTTTTATTTCATATATGAATTTTTAATAATCTAAAAGTACGCCAGAAATATTGAAAAAAATTGCAAACTTTGATATTGCATATCTTTTTATAAATTTTATTTAAAAAAAAAAATAAAGATGCGAACACAGAATACGTGTCACATCAATATTCTTACTATTCTCAAACTAAACTAAACGCTTGTGATATGAAAATAGGACTAACTTGCTAGTCTGGAGTGAGATTCGAACCCGGAACGTTTGGATCACGAGGCGAGTGTCCTAACCACAGGACCAACAAGCTACTCAGATCTCCACAATATCTACACAACCATCCACAACTATTGATTTCACCATGGTTGCTTTAAACATTTTCGACTCATTATCAAGGCGGAAATTACCCTCTGCGAGACACTCTATATGTACAGATTAAAATATGTGACAAAGATAAATGTTAAATCTTTTATGAATTTAATCGCTACAAGCATTAAAGAATGCTTTTTTTCAATTTCCACAACACTAAATTTTGTACTACACACACGTTGAGTTTTTTTCGCTTTCACAGTTTCAAGACGACTACTTTTGTAGCTATAATTAACTTTTTACGACACAAAATGAATAATTTTTACTATAGTTTCGAGGAGGAGCGGTCCTACTCATATTCAAGTGTATTTGATAACTACTTACTCGGTAGGATTAGAAGCGAAAGCGCCACTATTCATTAGACGAAATGTTAATAAATGTTTTAGTTATCGTTTTTAAAGCCAGAGCGGGGATTCTAAAACTAATATATTTTACATAAAATGCTTCTAAGGTACACATACATATACAATTGTGAAATTGACACCCTTTTCAGATAATATATTATATATAAACATGCCGCCTCTGTTCTAATAATATTAGCGCCTTTACTTCTGATTCGCTCACTTGACGATGAAGGGGACCGTTCCTCTCGAAACGTGTGTAGTGCAAAATTTAGTTTGGTGTTACCTTAAATAATCGTGTGGCCGCCATAATAATTAATGTTAAAATATTTTACTTTAATGGCATATTCCTTTATTTTTGTAATTATTCATATAAAATAAGGATTATGGGCTCAACTGATGAAGTCGTGAAACACCTCGTATTTTTATGTACCTTGTGTTGCGCTACCGTAATTGGACCTCACGAGACGTGTTGTAGTCTCATAATGCAATGCTTAGTTGACTTAGTTTGATTAAATATAACTAGACATACTTGATTCGTCTTATCCCTGGAGACTGCCAATGTATAAATTTTCATAATATATTGAATACCTATACTTAATATCGGTGTACCATGCATTCCGTGTGAGTGTTTCATTTTAATTATAAATGTACAATATCTTTATACAAAAATCTCGATATCTATCTGTTTTCTATATAATCGTGTATTCTTGACTGATCATACCCAAATTTTGCACAATTATTCATTGGGACCCTGTGCGAAATGCAGGTACTATTTTTTACAGTCCTTTTTAGAAAAAAAATTAAACTAAATAAAAAACATAACTGCATTATTTGTATCTACGTCAAAATGAAATAATCATGACATTAAAAATATTTTTAATATTTAAGGTAACCAAACTAAATTTCAAAATTGTTGCGTCCTAGAATCCAACAGTTGATCTCATTCCATTTTCAAAATTAGTATGATTTCAAAATTGTAATTAAATAAAATGAAAATCCTGACTTAATGCATTTTTAATAAAATATTCTTAACAAAATTGTTTCAAAATATTTTTTTTTCAAATATTTCAGTTTGATGAAAATTAAAACTAACAAGTGCGTCCATTACTATATTGCGTATGTCATTGGTATTAATCATTAATCAAAATATATAATTGTATTCGTAACAATGTCCGTCACTAATTATTTCAGATGGCTGAATAATAATGTGCAAAAAAAAACATAATTCTCCATTTTAATAATGTCAATCACTAACGTTATCAAGACGCTTCATTTTAACTGGCGGCCGAAAAATATATTAAAGTATCTACGTCATTTTTGATGCAGTGATGATGAAATATATGAAAAATGTTCGAGTCACACATTTTATTTTGTTATAATTATAGTTAATTACGAGTTATTTTTAAGTATCGACTGAACGCCGCTGGTTCAGAGCCATCTGCCACATTGAGGGTTAATGGTATTATATACATCATAATTATACGTATATATTCACTTAATTATACCATGCATTAACTTAATATTTAATTTGAAAATACTTGCACATAATTGCGTTATTAATCACGTAGTCGTGATAAAGTGTCCTGACATTGTGCACAGGTACCCCATCTATTAACGGAATATCTTATCGAACGTGTTCTTAATAGGGAATGAAATATATTCTTATAATGAGCATCGGGGCGCTTCAAGATTCGCAACTATTTCGTGTCGTGATTCATTTATGGCCCATTATACTGTGACCTACCGGCATAACTGAATCTCAAATAAACGTTTGTGACAAACGGTTATTTTCAACCTGTGTAAGACTGATCATGGCACATGGTATTGAAACAAGAGCTGGCACCACAAGAACGAAGAACCTCTTAAGAACCACCGAAATGAAAAGTCTCTGACCAAACGCGGGAGCAACCGTCAGAGACAGAGTACGAATCTCCGAAAATCGGAAGATCTGCAATGTCGTGCGTTGGGGAAGAAATAAAAGTAGATGCTGAAAAGATCACGTGAGCAGAGCGGATTCGACAAGAGTGTTAAGAATAGCGAAGAACGCTATGCCTGCAGGGAGTAGACCTCCAAACTGAACAACTTTGAACAATTCGAAATCATCTTCAATATATTAATGTATTTTCGTTGCAAATTTTTCTGGGGTACTCTGGTATACTTATTTAGACTAATAAGATAAAAAATACTGTCGTATGTAATATGTATCGTTGTGTAAAAAAAAAGAGATATCAATAGAACAGAAGAATAAATTATGACAGTAAAAATTCGATATAAATATTTTTTTAAAATTTTCAAACTTATCCTAAGGAATCGTGCTTTGAAAATTTTTAATTAACATAACAATACAAGATGGAATAAGAATACCGCAAAAGAGTTTTTCAGGTCTGATACAATTACTGATTTTACTTTCTAAAAATTACGTGCTAAATAATTTAAATTAAACTTTCATCGACGTTAATTTAAATTAAAATGTTATTTTAAAATTTTTCATAAAATAAAATACTTTTAAATAAAAATGACTCCCACATTGTTGTACTTCGAAGAATTATTTATCGCTTGCAAGAAGCCATATGAAAGTGTTCAACTTGATGGACCAAATCAACAGAGAGGTTAAGAAACTCGAACAGATCGCGATAATTAATTTTTTATTAATAAGTCGTTTACATAACCGTTTCAAAATAACTGCTATTTTGTGAAAAGTAATACTGACATCAATAAAAGTGGACTTGATACTTTAGAGGCTTCGAGAGACGGAACATTGTTTTTAAAAGAGTGGTCACATGCGTCTGCATTTATGCAAGCCATTAAATGTGTTTACTAACATTTTTGCTGAGAAAGTTATTTTTATAATAATTATATTCCAAGATATTTTATGAAGTTCGTTAGTCGTAAGATACTTGGATACAAGTACAGATATTTTGGATCTATCATCATCAGACTTTAATATTGCAGTATTAACCATAGACCTCTCCTTTCCTTATTTTTATCTTTCGCCCATTGAGTTCCTGTAATATATTTAACACGAAATTTAAATATCTTGTGTCACTCCTCCATAACGATGGAGAATATGCAGCAGATAAAATACATAGAATTAGTGTGGGATGGATGAAGTTTTGATCCATAACGGGAGTCCTATGTGATCCAAAAATGACATTGAAATTAAAAGGGAATGTATACTAGACAATTGTCAGAACTACCCTCATCTATAGCTCCGAATTCTGGACCATGTATAGCAGCTAGAAAAAGTGAAATGCACATGCTTAGATGTTATGCAGAGTATCCCTAAGAGGCGTGGACGCATGTATGGAAGCCTGTGCGTCACAGACTTCTACAGCACTCAGTCACATTGTTAACCAGGCGATCTCCATGGATCGTCCCGAATCACATCCAGAGAAAGACCAAAAATTCATGGGTGTTTAAAGGGATAGTCAGATGCATGGATTGGATGACGTTATCCAGGATAGAAGAACGTACAACCTTCAGACGAGGAGAGCCGACCCCAACAATTTGATGTCGATAACGACAGTGAGTTGGGATTAGGGAATGCAATCCCGATCCCGCGAGATCTCGAGGAATTTTACGAGATCAATCCCGAACCAAAAAATCGCACGAGATTATCGGGATTATCGGGATTGATCAGCATTTTTTATGTTTTATATGTTTAATTGTATATGTTTATAGAGCTTTTAGTAAGTACTTAAAACTTATGTTCATGTCACATTCAAATAATGAAAATAGCTTTGAATAATATTTGCTACATTTTATCAACTTAACAAAGTAATAAAAACTACTACAAATTAATAGTACTCTACTACATTGACTGATTGATGCTTGGAAAAACGCCTACAAAAACTTCAACGCAATGATTAATAATGAACATTTTATTAAAATTACTGATACAAGATGCAAGGCATTGTCGTTAGTTGCTATTCAGCTCTATAAACAACAAAAAAACACAAAAGTATTCGGGATCCCGATCCGTAGGGATTCCGCGGGATTGGAAATTCTAATCTCGAGGGATCCCGAAAGGGCAATCCCGACTCGGGATTGCATTCCCTAGGTGAGATGAAGCCAGGGAGTAGAAGTAACATGTGTAACACTGAATGAACACATCGGTTTAAGACTGACATTAATTTCGTGCCCGTTCTTCAATCTTAATATCCTTTTGTGTGTTATAAGTAGGAAAGTTTTGCAGGAAACTTACATCGAAGTGAAATGTAAATATACGAGTTAGCGGGATGTTTATGTTAACGTTTATGTTCTACAAATACGTTTCTTAAATGGGAAACAAGCAAACTTTTTTCTATTAGTAAAAATACTGTACTGTAGGTAATTATTTCATTCTTTTACAATCATATGTACGCCATTTGCGCCCGTCCTAGGACAGTTTTTCAAGTTTATAATACTTAACATACTGATACTGATACATGATGTAAACAGAGATGGTCCACAATGCTTTACAGGTAGATGCAAACCTTGATTATGAGTCGAAAATGTTCAAGCAATACTGTCTTTAATCAATAGTTATGGAGATTAGCTACTTAAAATTTCTTTTATCTTTTTTATCATTATTGTAACGTATATTAGATAATAAAAAATAAAATAATAATACAAAAAAACTTTTTTATGAGGTTTTATTAATTTTGTATGGAATTATTAAAGCGATGTATAATTTCATAGTCATAAATTATGTGATAAATAATATATTAAAACGATCATGTGGTCATGAAATAATTGAACTGTATTAAAGCGAATAAATTTAAAATATTCTACTGTATATAAATTAGTTTAGTGATGGTCTATAAAGAAAATAAGGAAGGAATATTAAAAGATAATTAAGAACTTCGAAGTCACTTATCTCCAATACTATTCGTAAATATGACATTTTTACTCGAACATTTTCGACTCATAATTTGTAGAAAAGTCCCAGTAAAATATTGCGGACTAGCTCTGTTATACCAATCAACACATCTATCATTTTACATGTGCCCCTGGAAGGAAAAAAATGATATTTATTTCAATCTTGGATATTTAGACTCAATGTTAAGAATATCGGTTTTATTTTATTCGGTGTAATTTAGTTTATTCGTTAAATAAAAAGTTTATAGTAATGAAAGTGATTCCGAATCACAGGTAAGTTATATCGGTACTTTTTTATTTGTATTCAAATAACCGTTGAATGTTGTAAAAAATATTACAAGCGCTATTTTAATGTAAAATTGTTTTTTGATATCTACAAAACTACTAGGAAATTTGATATGTTTGTAACACGGTTTTGAAGATAAAATTATTTTCAGAATTTTGATAGCAAAATATTCAATTTTGGCCAAAATGTTACCGATACCGTGTTGTTCCAAGGTCGCAGAACTTCTTTGATTTTTATAATTTGACATCTAGACATGTTACCAGCTCTTAAAAATCTTACTAGAAAATATGGCTACTGTCAGAAATAGTGTACAAAATAAGGCATTATTATTTATTATAAATTGTTAATTTTTTAACTTACTTTGTGGTTGGACATTTTAACCCAATGTTTGAGGTAAGGTATGAAAGCAACGAGAAAATAAACATTAATTAATTAATTTATTTATTTATACAGTAGATACATGTTTTTTTTATAATAAATTGATTCTATATTATAACATTTTTACAGATATTATACTCCTCATAATATGAGCAAAAAGCTCGAGCTTATGGGAGGAGTATTTAAAAGCTAAATTAAAGTTTAAAAGAAGAACTAAAGAATTAAAGTATAAAACTAAAAATTAAAGTAAAAAAAATATTTTTTTAATGACATGAAAAAAGTTCATTAGGTAACCGAAACATGCAATCATATATGTTTTACGAAATACTAAAATCTTTTTAGCTTAAAAAGCTAAAATAGCAATGGGTAGGACATGTTGCAAGGCAAGATTCTACAAGATGGACTCCCAGAGTTCTGAAATGGAGACCTTGGGAAAATAAAAATAAATAAAAATATAAAGGCGTCGAAAGGAATCAAAAGAGATGGGCTGACGATTTAGCCGCTGTGGCGGGGAAGAAATGACTACAACTAGCAAATGATAAAAGAAGGATGGAAGGGTATGGAAGAGGCCTATATCCAACAGTGGAGAGATAAAGACTGAGGAAGAAGAAGAATAAGAAAGGCTTCCTTATAAAAATATTCTTGATCCTAAATGGTTAACTTGGCGTGATTGGTTTATTCAAAATTTCCATGCATTCCAATTTTTCTACAAAATATTGATTTTTCTGTATATTTCTATATGATAAATATTTTTTTAAAAATATCATAGATGCTCCTTGTTATAATTTTTTGATGCGTTACATCTTTGGTATGGGGAAAATCTAGCATCAGGACGTCAGCGTAAGTCCCATATGAAATGAAGAACAATAACATTTTCAGCCTAAAATATGTGTTTCTTAATAACGCACGCTTTACCTAGAATTCCTGAATTGATATCAGTTCACATATATTTTTAAATTTTTTATTAAAGTTTGTTATAAATTCCCAACATTCTTTATTTGTTAAGGAATCTAGAAATTACAATAATTTTAACATATGTACTTAGCTGGCGCTATTTTCACAGGCCTAACTCGCGGCTGAATGACGCTAGCAAAACTCTCGCTAGTAGATGGTGCTCATACACAACGCTAACACAAACGTACTAGGATTTTGCGATGATTTTATTTATTGTGAAAGTTTCATTTTAATCGAAATTTTGTAAAGAAAGACTGTGGAAAAATCATGTGGATTTTTAGCAATTAGAGATCAAAGGTCATTTGAATTAACAGAAACGGTAAGTTCATTCATATTTTTATGTGTGCTGAAGTAAAAAATCATTTGTCTACAACTACTAATACATTATATCTTTATTGCCATTTTGTAAAGAACTAAAACATAAAAAGTCCGTCTACAGGCTATAGCAAGCAATTGGCCATATCAATTCATCTATAGACTTCGCCTTAGCACCCTCTATTTTTAGTATTCAAAACCAGTAAATATGCATAATGAAAGTGAGGTTAAAATATACAAGACATGCGTGAGACCTATTATGATATACGTTGTAGAAATACGGGCTGACACTGTCCGCACCAAAGGACTCCTCAGAACAACTGAAATGAAAGTGCCGAGATCCATTATTATAAAAACTCTACGTGACCGTGTCCGAAATGAAGACATAAGGAAAACTTGCAAAATAGAGGACACAGCACGTTGGAGTAGATCCAGAAGGAGATTCTGGCGGGATCACGTAGCCAGAATGGACGCCAGAGACTCGTGCATACAGCAGCGAATGAAATCCCCCCAGACGACGCCTACTGGGAAGACCACCGAAAAAGACCACCTGACCTCGTCATCCCAGGAAGCGTAGTTTTCTGTAGCACAGATCAACAGATCTACTAAAAGAAAAAGAAGAAAACCACTAAACTACTCTTAACCATCAAGAACATTGGTTCTTGGGATTTGGTCAGGCCGATTTACCATAATATTTTTGCTTTACTTCTGTTTATCTCCAAACCCAGAAATAAGTTCTCTTCCTAGCGTAGGGATTAGCAGCAGTTTCGTAACGCGCCTTTAAACTTGAAATTTTTTCGAAAATAAATTATAAATCATCCATTATATTACTAGTTTCTCATCGTGCCTTCTTTTGATCTTCCATTGTGGTCCCTGTCGTGGCATTTCACGCTTTTGTGCTTGCACGCAGAACCTTTTAATCTGAAACGTCTTAATTGTTGCATTTTAAAAATAACTCTTCTCCACACACACATTAAAAAGCTCAGCGAACTGGATTTAACGAAATAATTTAACATTTAGTATCAGACATATTTTTCTTGCAACCAATTATTACATCTCTCTGACACAAGAGAGCGCGAATTTTAGTCCGGTAATCATTTACCTTGGTAATAAATTTTTATTTTTCACTTGATTTATGGTACATGTATTGTTTACCGGATGCAATTCAATTTATAACCATGCAGCCGTGCAATTATTTCACAATTCTTCAACGTTGTTTAGAGTGGTTCATTTTTTGTCTAATGAGTAAAACGCAACGCGTGTGTGAATTCTCTTCAACAAATATACAATCTCTTTATTTGAAGATATATGAAAATACACAATTTATTATAAAATGTAAGGATACAGTTCTAATAAAATGAATTAAAAAAATCAATTAGAAAAAATCTATCGAAAAAATATGAACTTTTTCAATCATACCAATATTTATTAAAATTAATTTTAAAAAATACGTTACTGAAAATGAACGTGCTCAATTTATAAGAGGAATAAATATAAACATATAAAAAAACATAAAAATACGTGCTTTAAAGTATCCATAAAATGAGACATGACATCATATTCTTCGTTTAATATTTTCCAATATATCGATAAGAAAAAATGTTTGGAGAATTAAAAAAAGGCACACACACTGGATAATGACTTGATTGTGTAGAGGCTCACTATAAATTAAAATATGTGGTACATAAAGTAAAATGAAATTAATACAAAGTCGGGTAGAAAAGCTACACAAATAAATCTATATGTGTATATATAAAGTCATAAACAACACATATTTTTATTTAAAACTGTTGGTTTATGACACTTTTATTTTTTTTGACTGTGTTTCCAATTTTTAATCATGAAAAGTATAGTGGGAAATCGTATTATAATCATAACTTGAATGAAATGTTTTTTTTTTAAATTCAAATGTCACACTAGGTCCTCATCCAGAGAAACACTAGGTCCTGCATCTCTTCACGAAAGGTTAAATTGCGAGCATACAAGGTTCTGGAAGAGGAAGTATATCCTGCTGAATAAGGCAATTTTTCGGATAATCCACAGTCTAGCAATTTCGAGCAAGCAAGATCATCGGTGGTGAAGAAGTGTCACACAAGGACTGTCTTTTAGGGTTGATAATGACATGTTGACTATGACATATTTCTTAAAAATAAAAATAAAATAAATTAGTCTACTATCACTGACTTGTGTAAACAAAACTTTTGCAAGAATATTCCATTTATTTCTAGGACCGAAATAAAACAACGGTCTAAATGCATACATAAAAATTGTAATCATAGCCTTACAAATTTTACGAGAAAAAGAAATTAATGGGGAAGAAATCATTCCCAAAATATTTCAAGTCCAGACATTAAATGCAGATACCTTTTTTGCAGTACTATTTTTACATTAAAATTTTACGTTAAAAATTTCAATTTACTTTTACGTTGTATTTATTCCCACCTTTTATTTGAGAGTTATTTACAACATGGTTTCATGTTTTTATTTTCAACTTTGTTTCATGTTTTTTAATTCTTGCTTTGGTATTTAAAAAATAATTTTATTGCCGTCATCTAAATGTTTGCTCAAGCTATCATTTTGAAAAAGCACTGTCTGCAATAATACAGTCGAATATTAGTTGTAGCAGGCAACGCATCCAATAATGTTTTTTAATTTATCGCCAAAATCTTCAGCAACAATTCTAAATAATTATGGAGACGAATAAAGTATTATTATTATTACCTACCAGCCGATCTTCTGCGTTGCAAAAACAGAAAATTCCAATTTCAAAAACGCAAAAACTGAAGATGATTCAAAAACACTTCACATAGATCATATATTTTCAATACTTTCAACTCATTATTAAATATCTCCAATAATCTTTACCTTACTACATATAATATTCCAGTCTGTATGTCACTTTGAAAGAAAATTTATGCCGTACATTATATTTAAATGTGCGATTTTCCTTTGGAATATAAGTGATAAGTGATATTTTTATTCTATGGGTACGTAATTTAAACAGAAAAAAACTAACCCATAAAAACCAAGTTTTTATTATACTCCCTTTCTTTGTAAAATATAACAACAATTAAAGACGAATTAAAATATATAACACAACACTAAACTTACAGGAATTTAATATATTTCTAAAATGTCAGATGTTTTGAGCTTTGATATGACACTTCATGCTTTGAAGATTAAATTCTAAAGATTTTGATATATTTGTGAATTTTTCTGTCATCTGTGAACCAATTGTCATAAATTTTTGAAATTCGTAGTGAAGTACCTATTACATTTACCGACGGAGTAATTCAAATTTTAAATATTCCGGGACGTCGTCAGGCCGCTGTTGGTAGTAATCAAACATTTTTATGGTTTACAATTTAAAAAAATCAATTAAATTTTCTAAAAATCCAAAATTATACTATAATTATTATTTTTTAACGAAAATTTGATAGATCTTCTTGACCGTCGCCACGAGTCTGCTTGCAAAGTTTCAGCTCGATTGGATCACGGGAAAAGGGTTAAAAATCGATACAAAGTTTTTTCGTCAGATAAGCAGACAAGACGACAAGTAGACAAGCAGAAGCTACGAGTTAAAAGAAAGGGAGTAAAAATAATAACGCTGCTTACTTTTACGATTTGTAATTTAAAATAATTTAAAAAATTTCAATAAAGTTTTGATACTTATAAGAGTTTCGCCCCTACACCCACCCGACTCTCATTTCCCCTCCACTACCCACGTAGTCTTTTAATGTTTAATATTAGTATTAGTAATATTACTAAAGATGATACGTCAGCATAGAAAATGTTATAATTATTATTAATGAAAAATATAGAATGTAAACAATGTTCGTATTTTTAAATATAATTTAAAATGGCTAAAAAAAGTTTCAGGAAAATTTCGAAAACTTAAGACAGGTATTTCTTCGTGCAATTTCTGTCAATCTTATACACCGATAAAATCCCAGAACTCGGTAAAGATTTAAATATTCTCATACTTCTTCCAGGGCCCCGAATTTAGAAAATATTTCCCTACAGTATGAGGTGTAAGATTTTGCACTTCTCTGGATGTCTCGACACATGTCCGAGATATATATATTTTTGAATTTTCATTGTTTTAATTACTTATTTTCATTTAAACATCCAAACCATGACATTTTCATTCGTAACTTGCCCATTCAGATTATTTTCAGTATTCTTCCGAGGATCCACGTCTTTAATGCTCCCAGATGCGTCATCAACTCTTCGATGCTTCAAGGTGCCATGTCGATTCTTCGATAAGTCCATACCTCTATTCAGTTAAATAACATTGAGAAGAGATTAAAATTGAAACAATAATTTTAACTCGTTAAAGAAAAGTATCTAAATTAATATACAGAAGCGTTGCTTTGTTCCCACGCAGTATTTTTTTCGTTTGCCAATTAACATCGGATAGTTGTTATCCATGAAGCATTAATATTTTCAATTAGATACAATGAGAAAAATCGCGTTTGAAATTATTATTCAATACAATTATCTATTTTCTGTTTTTTAAGGTTATTTAACTTTGTATAATTAAATAAAATAACCTTTTCAAAGAATATTTTATCGTAATTACTTTATTAATATTATATATTATTTTATTTTAATTTGTTTAATTTTATTTTTTTATTTTGTCAATTTACACTGTTATGAAGCCTTACTTTTGATTTTATTGACATACACATACAGTGTAATCACTCTTGGATTACTCCTATAGTACTGTGGTTGTTAATTTTTTTCTCCCTTTTTCCATTTTTTATAACACCGTGTTTTTTAAACATATTTTTTTTACTACTTTGTAGTCTTCGTCGCATTAAATCTTGTAAGCTATTCGAATCGCGTCGAAGTCATATTTTTTCCGATTGCTATCAACCTCAAAACTCAAAACTCTTAAAAGACAATATGTTACCGGCGTGTCAGCGTCCCATTAAATAACGCGTCAAAATTTTTAATAATTTGTTTAAACACTTAAAATGATTTTGTAAAACTAGATAATGATTATTGTATGATCATCCGAAATACGTCTCTCCGCCAAATTTCAGAGTGGTTGTGGGCCAGGAAGTGACTGAAATATTGATTACAAGATATGTCCTTATCCTTGACATTAGTTAAAGTAAACAAGATTTGTCGCTGACAGACAGACAAGTGAAGCGAAATAAAAGCATGTTAAATAAAATTTATCCCTAATTTTTCTAGTTTTTGTGTATTACAAATATGAGACATCGTGATCGTTTGGACTACGTAGATCGCTATTTGATATCAAAAACATTATACAAATAATTAAATCAACAATTAAGTACACTATTATGAAATCTGATTTTTTTCTAGGCTTTTGAATGTTGCTTATGTGGATAATCCACAGTTAATAAATATTAATCTTTAAATTTTATCAAACATCCATTAACCACAAACAAAAACATATTTTTGTTTGTTTTTGATAAGAAAAATGCTTTTAAACAATGGATTGTAACATTGTGTTTATTCTTTATGTAACTTCAAAAAAATAAATAAACGCAATTCTGACTAAGTAAATAAAGAAATGCTTCTTTCACTCTTCACAAGCATCAGGTAGATTTCATCTTTGTGTGTGCTCTTTAACAGCAGTTTAAAGTCAAATTTACATAGTTCTTGTTACATTTCGATCAAAATTTTTCATAAATTCAGCTCGGTATCATCGGCCATCTTGTTGCAGCAGTTAAGTTAATATTAGTCTTAAAGAAATTTTTAATATAAACATAAAAAAAGTAAATTTAAACCTGGTTCTTGCGTTCAGTGTTTGAAGGTATGTTTTAAATATTTGATGGAGAAGGTTTTTTTAATATTCTATTGTGCATAAAAGAGTTGTGTCATTTACGGGCAAGGGTTTGAAGAGAATGAAGTATCGTGAATAATATATATTTAACCGTGAGAATAAATATATTCCTTACGCCGACAGTCAACATTCTAATAGAAAAACAATCGGAAACTTGTGTTAGAATTTTATTACCATATGCACCTGCCTATCGACCACCCTGTATGTGAAATGTTGACAGTTATAAGTAGAAGAAGCGACATCAAATTTTGTATTTTTTTCCATTATTTGCATGTAGTAATAAAAATTCATTCACTTTGTTACGTCAAATTATTTTTATAACAAAAAATTTAAAAAATTGCAGAAATTCGAAAAATATTTTTTATAAGTTCGAGTTTTATGAGTTAAGAAATTCGAAATATATTTTTTTATAATTTATAATAATAAATTATTATAAATTATACACAATAAGTTGTAATTTTATTTGACTATTATTAAAATAATAATATATAAATGACAATAACAAACATTTATAATAAGCTCAATATTAAGTAAAAATCACTATGCCATGTATATTTTTAAATATATATTTTCAATCAACTCTCAATATAGAAGAAAAACGCTTTTTAACAAAACCGCAAAAAACATCCAAGCAGTTCTTAAACAGGCTGAGTAATTTAAGGCTCTAAAGAGTTCTTTTGATTTTCTCAGTCAAAGTGGGGAAACTCGTGTCATTCGTTTTCTATCGCTTCGTTTGCAATAATCCGACGAACTGTCCGCAAAGCTGACGGAGATTGGTCACGCTCGGAGTCGATTGCTTGCGATTTCGGGGTTTCGGGTTCACTTCCGCGACGCCGAAACGGTAAATCGTCACTAACCGTTCGGGCCAAGTAAAACAACTTGATGCTTTTTGGATACACAGATGATTGGCTAGGCGAGAGAGTTTTTTTGGCCGGGAATTCCCCGGGTACAGGCACCTCTAGAACGTTTTCATTCGAATGCGTCGAATAATTGTAGTATCACTCTAGAACGTGGTCTTCTTGAAGAAAAATCGTGGAATTTATTCTAGAATAAATACTAATAGTTGTGGCATTTATTTTGTAGTGCAGTTTTAATACAACATAAAAATTAAATACGATATAATAAATACTAAATCTACGATTTTAAATTCTGCAATTTTGTGAAATTTGTATTAATAAGAAGAAAACGCTTTGTGTAAAATGATTATTTTTTGAATTATCAACATGTTTCGAGGCCAATTTTCTCTTCATCAGGATACAACATGTACTAAAAATTTAAATTTTAAGTACATATAGACATTAACGAAATAAATATAAGGGATTTTAATAACTAATGTGAAAATAAATAAGAAAGGTAATTATTTTAAAAAAGAATTTGGTTATTTATAATATTTAATTTGTTATTTATGCCTATTGCCATAATGCTATTAATTGCCATAATAACTAAAAGATGGAGGGACAGCAGCTGGCGGTCCAACTCCCACGAGAAAAATGTAACAGCCATGACAGGTTTTTCTATTTTCATTTGCAACATTTTCAAAAATATTTTCACATTTTGGTTTAGGTTGATACGATTGTTACATCTAATAGTTTATTTTTACTTTTATCTTTATTCCAGTAGGTGGAAGATAAGTGCAGTCCCACACATTCCATATAAGTATATATATTTCATATTGAATTAAAATACAAGCGATTCATATAATATAAAATGATATGGTACATAGACAAGTTATCACAAGGAGGTATTGTACTTAAACATATAAAGACATAAGGAATATAGACATAAATTATTAAAATATATTCATATAGTACTCATAAAAAAAGAACGATAAAGTTCGAAGCAAAAAAGTAAATATTAACGTAACATTAGTTTATCAATATCTTTACAATGAAAATAAAGTTAATTTTTTTGTAAAATATATTATATTGGAAATCGTTTTCAAATACTATTTAAATTTCACTTAGACGGAGAGAATTTGTTATATTAAGATATGTAAGAACTATAAATCTATGTCATCAACAAAATGTTTTCTAGAGAATAAGTATAAACATTTAAATAAATGCAGAATTAAATACGGCTTATAATACATTTTCCTTCGTGAATATTTTCTAATAATGATTTATATTTTAAATACTCTCCTATTTTTTTAATATTTAACAAACGCGTACTTGCGTACTTTGCTATGAATTTAGTGTAATAAAGTATCTTCAAATTTTTTTATTATCTTTATTTTTGTTTAATAAAAAATAAAAAGATTTAATTAGAATTTATAAAAATAAATGATATGTGAATAAAAATAGTACATCGGGGATTTTTATTTGATATTCATGTCTGTTCTATTAATTAGAGATACTATTATACCTGAGAAGGGCAGTATAACCTGGCTATTAAAATTTGGTCACTAAAGATAACGTCAACCTCTGGTATAAAATTGTTTTATTTTACCAAGTCCATAAAGAAATTCTTATATAATAAGCCTACCTTTAAATACCTACATTTGAATACAACACAGCATTCTAAGCGATTTTTTTTTGAAAAATTAGTTTTATTATTTATTTTGTAAAATTCTTTCTATTTAAGAAAGATGATAGAACAAGTATGTGTAAGCCGTGCAAACGGCGCATATTGTTTCGTTGTGTTGATGTTTAAACCCGTAAATAATGTAACCCGTACAAACAGCCTACACATACTTATTCGATTGTTTTTCTTACATGGAAAGAGGTATACCCAGATAACATCTATAGAGATATTATAGAGGAAGTTTTACCCTATAGTAAACTCAATATATATTTTCTATTATTACTAACAGGAAAAATCTAGTATGTATAATTGCGATACAAATTACCTGTTATCAGAAAGTTATTTAAATTTATTCACGAAAATTTCTTGTTATACGCAGTTTCTTTGGATATATGTATAACATGCAGTTATGTTTATTTTTTATGAAATATAAAATTTATCTAATTATAATAAATATTTTCTAAATAATTAAAAAATATATTGAGTTCCACTTGTTTGCGTAAAGTATCTATTTAAAAAATTACAGCTGTTTTGGCAGTTCGGGCCATTTTCAAACTATGGATAAACTTAATCATGTATAAATCGACTTTTTTAAATGATTTTGGTTATTTAAATTTGATGAATTTCAAATTTCATTTACAACGGACATGAGGTATCTACTTAAAATGAAACACAAAAACAATAAAAAATAAATTTAAAAATCATGTACCTATCAAAATCATTTATTTTTTAATGTTTTTTAAATCAGATTTTATACAATAATAAATAAAAATATTATTTAATGAACGCGAGAACTTATTGAAAAATATTAAAACTTCCATTAGGTACTAATAAGAAAAAAGTGAAATATATCCCATATTTATAATGAAACATACAAAAATTTAACGAACTATCTAAAAACCGAAAAAAGCACTAAACAGATTTTTTAATACGTACTTTTTTTCCAAAAGTTCGCTAGATGAAATATACCGCGTTGCTCTTCACTTTCTCCCAAAACTCTGGCCTATCTGGTCTTAACTTTACACTTAAAATCTCACCTAGCAGGCAATATGTTGATACAGTTCGATTTTTTGATCATGGCACTTAATATGGCAATAATGTGTTGTGTACCATTACACATAAACAGTGTGAGCGACACCTGTGCGAGAAAGAGGCAAAGTTATAAGACCGCTTCTTGCCTGACAGTAATGCAACAGCGTATTTGACGTCAATTGACGCATGCTATTGATTATGTACACCGCACGCAGTGTGTTGTTTTAATTTTAATATAAATTTAACAAATTGTTACTTTTGGTTTGCTCAATGGCCTTGAAATATAGAGATGTTATATCTTGTATTTACACAATGCTTTTGTAATTTAATGCTATTATTCTAATATTAACATAGCCAGCATTAGCACAACACCATATTAAGTTAATTTTGACAGTTTTTTAGCCTTAAATACAAAACCTACCCTCGTTCAGGTAATCTCAGCTTATTTCTTTTTTGCAATTCAAATTAAAAAATGTTAAACATTTTTGAGAAAAATATATTATAAGAAACAATTTTTCATCTCTGAAAAAACAACTAAAAACCAGCATTTTCATAATATTTGGCTAGTTTGTGCGTGCCAAAGTACAATATAATGGCATCTTTTTTTGCATTTCCTTATAGCAACTTTTGATAACTATAACATAATGAAACACCCTTATTCTACAGTACCGTGATAAATAATTGACCTGTAAATATGTGCAAAGACAGATACGGACACTCTAATATATATATATATATACAAAGATTATTTATATAAATAATTTGTGCCACATTAAATCCTGAAAATAATGTATCGCTAGTAATCTTACTGTTGTCAAAATGATGTAAATATGAACTCACCTGTGTAGCGCCGAGCAAGTCGTCCCCATTCAATACCAATTATTCGCCGGGCATTGTATCATCACACAATTGACTCGATTTCGGAAAAACTTTGCGAGTCTAGAACGAGAAACGAAAATTCCATATTCACTATGTGCATAGAGCGCCGGTGTGTCGGTGCCGCGCTGCCATGATCGGTCCGCTCAGGGAAAACTACGTTGCAAACTAAATACACTAGGAATGATGCCGCGAATTTTCATTTAATTGGGAAATTTTATCTTTATTATTTTCAATTGGCGACACTTTCTTGAGCGATTGTCAAACTGTCGCCAGCAATGTTTGTTGGCTTTTGTGATCAAAAACAAGTGAAAAAGAATTGATTTAACATCCGTCGCATTGGTATTAATTACTATGGAATAAAAAAATCCACAGGTATTTAAATAAAATATTGCGCAATAAAAAATCATTCATTACGTAAAAAAATGTTTTTGAAGTACCTATCGGGAAGTATCTACCTATCGGAACGCGGTATATACAAAAATGATATTTTAATTTTTTATCTGCTGTTAAAAAATGTAGTTAGTGGACAATTTTATTTGGATATTTTATACATATGTTGCAAATAATTCACATTATTATTCTAAAAAATTAAACTTTGCGTTACACGCAAGTTTTACATTTGTCGGGACTTGGGTGAAGAGACTGCGCCTCTTGAAATTTTAGTCGTGACAAAAATAGAACTTAGTTGGGTGTGTAGTGCAAAGATAAGTATATTAAAAAAATTACGTGTCAATGTTGAAAGTATTCAGAAAATGGTTCCTTGAAAATTACAGCAAAATTAGTTACAACAATAACAAGTTACCTACTAAGAAAGTTATAAAGAACGATTGCACCTTCTTGAAAAAATTGATATATCTCATTTAAAAAAGTAAGATATGCAGAACAAAATGTGATATGGAAGTAAGGATGATATAGCGTAATTGGAAGAGCCTTCTGCCGGTAATTTAGGGTGCTTGTCCCGGTAACATCTACATTTTGTTCTGAAAGATATGTTTGATCTTTGCCTCTTTCAAAGTGACATCTATTTTGTGTTATAATATTTTAAAAGCGAAGATTACTACACGTCTATAGAATATTTAATCCGTATTAGAATGTACCGGTAATATTATATAAAAAAAGATAGTAATTATTTTTTAATTATTAGAATGTCACCCAATGAAAATTAATGAAATATAATTAATTGGCTCATAGTAATGGTATTAAAAATAATTAATTAGATTGTAAATATTGACGATTTATGTGTATTGTGTTTTCAGTAACGATGATTTGATGATTGCACATGGATATAATATTTAAATTCTTTAGATACAGCAAAAATACATTAAATTTTGTGATCAAGAATAAAAATTCCACCTAAAGTTTTGTCAGTTTAAACTGGTTTTTACAGAAAAAATGCGTTGCATATCTCAGTCACAGTATTATACCATTCCTGCATGTAATATGTTTTTCTGATTATCTGTCTCATTTAATTTTGGTCTTTATGAACATCATCCGAATTCACTTTTAAATATCGTTTCAGGAAACCACCAAGTTAGTACGATTATCACAACAAGAATGTTTAGCTTTGTTTAGAAAATAAGAATATTATTAGTTTAACACGTATTCCATATAGCGTCCGCGTTTCATAACTTTGGAGTACCTATTTTTGCCGAGGTTGATTGACGGTGCGGTTCGATACACAACTTAATTTCGAGGTAGGCGCACGCTTGTTTGTTTATTATAAGTTGTATATTTTTTTTTATAGAAGTTTATTGAGCTTGTGTGATAAGTTATCAAACGCTTACTCTACGCAACTGTATGTATAAATATATGAATTTTATTTTAAATAATTGTGTATTATTTAATATAATATTTTGCGTAATTATTAAAAGTAGTTTAATGATGCAGTTTTTAAATTTTTCAATGGAGTTGTACCCGAAAAACCTAATATATATATATATATATATATATATATATATCTACGATAAAAATCTTACACAGGTTGTCAGTAAAATTTTTAAATTTCGAAGAGTTTCTGATGTGTAGGCACATGACGATTCGATTATTCTATTATAATAATTCGCAAAGCGTATCTATGCATCCGCGCAAAAAGAGCACAAGGACAATATCCACTTCATGTCTACTACAGGGCTGGCAGACATTGACCCGTCAATTGACCGATTAATTGATGAGTCAAAAATTATTGTATCTTGAACATTGAAAGTAAACATTGAAAGCAGTAGGTAAGTAGGTAATAAAGGAATAAAAAAATATTATTTAAAAATATCCTTTTTCCTGAATAATATTGAGGAACTAATTTTCTTAGCTTTGCTTGAATATGCATGAAGCAAATAATGTGAGGATGATCTGGTTTGACCTTATTATGGGGTATTTTGCCGTGTTTCAACTTTCTTGCGGATCTTTTCCACTGCAGGGTCTCAAACGTCTAGAACGTAATTATGACCTTATAAATACAAATATCGAAAAAAAATACACAATAAGAAGCAAAAGCACCACTATTCAAAAAACAAAATTTAGATAAACTTTTTTATAACGGATTTAAAAGCCAGAACGGAGATTTTAAAATTAATTTGTTTCTGATAAAATGCTTTTAAAACACACAAAGATGCTTTCAAAATCAGTTTTCTATTGTAAAAAATCTATTGTTAACAAATTTTTATTCTATAATTTCTATTGTAAACTAACACTTCTACTCAAACACTCTGTATTCTCGTATTATGTAAAGTGTCGCTTCTGTTTCTAATTCCTTTACTTGTGATATGTCAAAATTTTCATGTGGAACATTTTTAAAGTTTGAAATCCTTGAAACTACATAACTGATAAATTTATTTTAATTCTTAAGATAACGGGCCACGTGGCCCAATTACTGTACCGATGACATCATATAAACACCCTGGCTTGAGAATACCATATAAATGTATTGTGACCTCTCTGGGAATCGAACCCGGAACCCCGGGCAAGAGTCGCTGGAAACCCATAGCGTTTCTTTTTTTCTATATATGCTTTTAAAGATATATGATTTTTAACTATTACAAGAATTATTATAACGGACTTGTAACTATTGTATTTTATTAAGCTAACTATTTAGCCATTTTAAAACGAGTATGTTTACGTTTCCTTACGGTTGCGTTGTTTTAACCACATTATGGACATATTGACTGGATTGAGTGTATTGTATGGACATAAAGTTGATTATATATAACACCGGCATAGAATATGTTCAATGGCTGAGTATCTTTTTATAGACAAAGTATATCGACAAATAATTTGTTGGAATATGTCATTTCACCTTTGCAAATCAACAAAAAAACACAATCATTACAATATTATGTGTATTATCGGATTATACCATTCTGTATTTGACATTTGATTTCACAATAAAATTAATGTTGGAATTTAACTTCATGTCTTCTTCTGTAATGTGACGCATGCGCGTAACAGATTTCCTCGAGATTCCAGCCGTTTAATTAACCCTTTCTATTTCAATATAAAGTGTTTTAGTTAATATAATTTTTTATTAAGCCGGAGGCCTGATGGGGATTTTTGATATCTATAAAATCTACCTGATTAACACAATAATATTTTTTATTTTATTGAAAGAAGTGTAGAAAATAATACAGATAAGATTATATGAAGTTTAAAAAATGTTGTATTATTGTTTTATTACTTTTATTTAAAATAGGTAGATTCCAAGAGACTAAAAAATCTTTTTCCGATATAAGGTATGTGTTCGGTATATATTCTTTTAAATGTTGATATATTATTTTCAATTTGCTTGAAAGTGATATATCAATTTGACCAATGAAAAAGACGTGCATTTACGTTACATATATTTTTACTTTTAATATGACCTATCAGTTACTTTTAGACACAAAAAAGTAATGAATTACCACGTGGTTTATTACTTGGTGAAGTAAACGGTGGGTGTTATTCACTGTGCAACAATATTAATTTTATAAATACATGCACATTAAAAATAATGTTAAACATCTTTTATATATCCTGTCCTGCTAAATTGTTGGCACTACTGTAAAGTTGGCCGACAGTAGATAAACCAGACAGTAAAAACTCAAGTCAGTATGTACGTTATTTTAGATTAATTACCTATTAGTGTACTTTATGTTTACCAAATTAACCATAACATGAAGCATACACTTATTTATACAGTTGATGCAACTAAAACAGGTGGTTGGTTACTTGGAAAAGCGCACATTATCCTGGAATATGATTGCATAGTGATGCAATACATTCCTACAAAGATTACCACACATGCAAAAATAGGTGATCCGCAAAATGTTTTAATTTTTTTTATAATAATTATTAAATATATGAGGGGTATAAAAACAATGGCAGTAATAATATCCGTAGGCCGTTCAGAATCTTCTGTGAATAGTTTTCTGGGATATTCTGCCGTGTATATATGACCTCTTTGGCCAACGTTTCGGATCCTATTGCAGGGTCCATATCAGCCCTGATACGAAACGTTGGCCAGAGAGGTCACATATACACGGTAGAATATCCCAGAAGATTATTCACAGAAAATGGCAGTAATGTCCAAAAAAATGTTTTGAATGCAGTCATCGAGGATTACCTATTTACGTACAGAATTCGAGATTTTATGGGAAATATTGCTCCATCAATTCCAAAATCATGTTTCCAAATCACTATAAAAAGCAAAGGTGGCAATATCCGCTTCAATAAATCAACTTCCAAGGATATGGCACGTGAAAATATGGCCGCTTCATACTAAAGTGAGAGTTGATGTTGATTTCAGACTGAAACATCATAGCATAGACAGCAATATCTAATTATGTAAATAGCAAAAGCAGCAATATTCACTTTTTGGTAAAAACCAAGCAATATCCATATTTAAATGTTAAATGATTATTTATACAAGTATGTTAAAGAGAACTTAAAGTGGCATTTCTTTTTAAAAACTTATTTCCAATAAGATGTAGGTTTCATAGATTTCAGAGAAATTTACCGGAGTAGTAGGTTTTTTGTATTTATCTCAGAAACAATAAAAAAAAGATATCGTTTACTTTGCTTTTATGCCTCTCATATCTTTACCTCTTTTTAGCCATAAACGATAATAATGTTTTCATTCTTAACGAGACTCGAATCCATCTCCTTCTAATCAAATCTTCTTTTATTTTTTCACATTCTTTTCTAATTACAGAATAGAATAATTTCTCTTTTCAAAATTAAAGCCTTTTTATTATTTAACCATCATACTTTCTTTGGATCTAAGATAAAGACACTTTTTAGTAGGTCACATTAAAATTTTTCTTGCAATTTTTGAATAAGTGTGTTAACATTAAATTCGTTATATGTAATACAATCCGTTACATATAAAATACCATTATATTGCATTTTTAGTATTCAGTTTTAGACATAATATTAAATCATTACAAAGATTAATAATCAATGTATACAATAAGTAAATAAATAAGTATTCTCCCAGGATGGTGGCTGTGGGAGGCAAATAAAATACTGTAAATTAATTAAAATTTTATTAATTTAATTTACTGGATACGAATTTCATCGGAGCATCGTTCATTATATCAATTTCGTATTCCGAAATAATTATCACTAAAATCTTTTATCCTGCACTTTTATCTATCGCTAGTTTGTTCCGCACGTAAGTACCCACTCTGCTGCTTGTCTCTGCTAAAACGCCCTTCTGTGATCTCGCGCTGCGCCGTTTATTTGTCAAAAATAACATTTCCAACGTGCGTGCTTGTCATCCCTTTTATGCATAAATGTTGATTCGGGATACATCGAGAATGTTCGACCAGTTTCTCCATATTTTTAGTGATTTAATATATTTAAAAAGGAAACAGTTCTGAAAAAAGAAACAGTTCTTATTGAAAATGCTTATTTGGTTTGAACGGTACAAATGAAAATATTAATTTTAATTTTAATTTATTCTAACAAATTACTATATTCAGTGAAAATTTTGTAATTGGCATTATTTTAAAATCCATTATTTTATATTTGTTAATATGTTAATATGCTGTTAATTTACCCTAAAATAAATAAATAAATAAAAAGTTAAATTTAATTCATTGATTTTATTAGATTAGGCGCTAAGTGATTTTTTTAATTTCATAAAATCTTAATTTATCTAACCTACGCTTAGGGTTAGGTGAGGTTAGGTTAGGTTAGGTTATTCCTGACGAAGATACACTAGTATCGAAATAAATCGATGTTAAAATTATCGAAATGGTTTATACTATTTTTTTTTTTAATGATTACTTTTGATCACTGAAGATTCCAGCCCTAGTTTTGTATGGGTGCGGGCCTGCAGATCTATCACGACCCGGCCCGCCGCGCGCCGGCCGGCGTCCGCCGTACCTAAACTCGCTCCACACTTCGACGTGTACAACTCCAAACTTCGAGAAATCGATACCGCATAATGCATCTTCAAGGCAAGTATCCAACGGTACCGTTGTTTAATGTTTTCCTATTTATTATTAGGTTGCTAGGAAAACAACTGTAGTTTATATTTTCTGAATTAAAATGTTAATTTTTGTCAATACGAGTGACATTTTAGCTGTACGTTAAAATTATATAGCATTATAATATTAACCTAACCTAAACTAAAATAACATTACTTTTCATGCACTAATATATAATATACCATAAAAATTAAAAACTCAAAATGCAAAATTTCAATGTGTGCTATTTTGACTACCTACATAATTTATTATATCGTGCAAAACTTCTGTTTAATTTTATCTTAGCACTTTCTTCATTGTGTTCAAGTAAATATAATTTTTAAGCGCATTTTTCTGTCTGTATTTTGATTTCTTCGACTTAGCATTTACTATTAATTTTAAGTCAAATTGATACATTCAATATAATATTCAAAAGATCGAAACGGATATAAGGCATTATAGTGCGAATTACAAGTCGTCAGAGAAATACATTGCGAGAGTACCTACCGAACGTACGATAGTGAATTAGTGCGATCACAGACGTGGAATATTATGGAAAAATATATAAAGCGTTTCACAGACAAGGGATTAGTGAAAAATTGTGTGAATAAAAGAACAGTGCTCCAATTAAAATCGTATCCAGCGACTTTTTGTGTTAAATAAAGCATTTACTAATTTCAAGTGTTTCATTTGTCTCCCACCGCCGCGATCCTGTGGCAATATTAATAATTAGATGAATGTGCAGGTAGTATGAAATCAACATGTTACTACGTGTAGTACCTACTGTTGAAAATGCAAAAAAATGATTTTTCAGAATATTTTGAGTTTGTCCAAATTTTTCAGAACACAGTACAGGATTTTTGTCATCGGGATATCGTTAATCAAAATATATTATAGATATTTCACAGAGACGTAATTATATTTCTTTATGGGAAATTAGGTATGCTTACGACCTATCGTACGACTGGCATAAGGGATCACTTTACACAATGTAACGTTAACCATTTCCACCCTTGATAGAATACCATGTATATCAAATTTTCGGAAGTTGTATATATTTTAATTTTACAACCTTTTTCGTATATGTGTTGTAATAATTCTTAGCGCGACCGGCATCCAAACCTTTTGTCAATCCCCTTGAATAATCACAGATGTCAATCCAGCCGTACGATAGGTCGTAAGCCCTATGAACATCCAAAGACTTCCATACCTATTTTCCCATAAAAAAATATAATTTCGTCTGTGAGACATCTACAATATATATTGAGAATGTTATTTTTTTACTATCTTAAACCATTCAATTTTATCTGTATTTTCGGATAATGTTAAAAAGTTAAGTTTTCCTTTATATTTGCATTTTTTGAAACTTAAAATCATCTTTTTTAAAATTGCCCGAAAATATAGACTAAATTGGATTAAAGATATATAGTTTAAGATGGTAAAATGAAAATAGATTTTTTGCAGATTCGTTGTCTTCGTAATATACTGTCAGAAATTCTATATTCAATTTATATTATAAAAGTATATTCTAAAATTTATTTTACAGCAAACATAGTAAGTAAGAAAGACAAAAAATTCAACTTTAAAAAAAAACAGTTATCACCGAAATTTGAACCCAGAACTTTTAATTGTCTTTAGATTACCTTACCAGTTTCGCCAATAGATTATCGTCAAAATTCATCTATATAAATAAATACGTTAATTAATTAGTGAGACATCTATGATTGAATGTTACCTATGTGCAATTTTTTCTGTTTTATTTTATTTATTTATTATTCTTTTTCATCATCTTCTAAATTGATAGAAATGTGTTCATAAACTAATTTACGCTTTGAGTGTTGGTAGTACTGTTAAGTAATGCAAGGTGAAGCCGGAGAGGTGGTTCCAAAAATCGCTTTGAAGATGGAAAATGGCGTTTGCTGAATCAAAATCATTCGCAACAATTTGAGAGCTTACTAAACGCTTACGAACGCTTAACAAAGTTTGAAAAACCAAAAACGCTTGACAAACGGGTGCCGCGCAAACCGATCGAAAACCGAAAAAATCACCGTAACGAAGTTTATTTTAAGCCGTGGACGCTTTTTGATCTACGAAATATTGCCTCATCCACCACACCAACCAGATATCGCGCGATTACTTGCTTAAGAATTTCGACAACTACTTACAAAAAAACAGCTGCCGCTTTAAGAACATTTCTAAAATTCATCAACTTCATAATTTAACACCACCGAAATAAATGTAATTTTATAAATATTTTTAATATTTAAAGCATTAAATTTGTGGTCAGGTATTTTATCAAAAAGTTATTTATGTTAATATATAACCACTAACACTAGTGATGTGTAGTAGTATTTACATACTTATTTAGTAGTTGTCCTGACGAAGAGACGGGTACTTCTCAACACCGCTAGACTAAAAATCTCACAAACGAATATTCAATAACATAACTAACATTTTTTTACACCTGTAATTATTTGGAAAAAATAATATTGATTTTAATTTTGATATAACTATCATTTAACGCAATTGTTTTTCAACCAGTCTGTTTTTTAAATGCAACTTTAAAAAAAATATGTGTATTACAGTTAGGTACTTATTTAATTGAATGTTTTAACTACTCAGTTTATGTGTTTTTAATTATAAGTGAATCAAATAGATTTCGTGATTCGTTCTGTGTCCTGCATAACGTAAAATTGTGCATTCCATTCTGTCTGCTCTGTTAATCACAATTATCAAATGCACCTCATTTTACGATGTTCTGCTCAATGAAATATTAATATAATCGACTCCATTACAATATTGTGTGGTACACTGATGTAAAAAGTGATATGATTGTAAGGATCTTAAAATGAATTACTAAATTAATTTTGAATATTAATACTTCTTTTATAATAATTTAATAATAATACCTAAATAAAATTTTGGATTAATTGACGACAGTCACGGAGATAAACATCAAAGTAGGTAATATTTTTTCCAATATTTCCAGCTAATTTTTATCAAAAGATTATATTTTCATGATTGTCTAATAATTATGGAAATATATCGACTATTAAAAGTTCATTCGCTTCGATACAAATAAAATAAAATAATGACACCTTACAGAATTTTTTTTTTTTTGTATTTTTTCATTTAATTTGTATAAAAGCGAAGGAATTTCTGATTTTCCTTATTTTACTGTAGAGGATAGTCGGATAGGATAACGGTTTTAAAGAAAATAAATCATAAATATTTTTTTAAAAAAATGCTACATTGGTGTCGGCATTTCACCCAAAGTGTAATGTGTATTTTCTACTTACAATAGAATATAGATGAAAGTGTTTTTGCTACTGACTGAAATGAAATACCCTGTATGTAATAAATTATCACCATCATCACATCAAAATTGGCTCAACAACCCCTGATGGATCTTGGCACCCTCAAGAATTTTCATCCATTGAGCTTCTAATACAAGACGTTTATCTCCAGTTCTGCATTTCCGAATTTAAATACGTCATTGAAATATTGTGACTCTATTTTAATTTTGGGTTTCAAACACCTTGTCCTTGCATTTAGCAATAACGTCGCTGATTACTATCGGTCCTCATCGCCACGTGAACAACCGCTGAAGCCTTCATATTATAATAAACCTTGAGACGTATATTATTACGCAAAGTATATATCGCATTATTATAGCGTCTATACTAAAATAAATTTTATTAAATAAGAACAAAGATACAACTCAAAATCATCTTTTTAAAAACGTGCAGTGTACACTCATTATTCTTAATCAGTCAGTACTCAGTCAGTCAGTCAGAGGCACATAAGTAAGCACATGTCAGATACAGTCAGAGGCACATAAGTAAGCACATGTCAGATACTGATTGTTCATACTATATCATAAATACTCGTATAGGTTACCTATTGCATTTTTCGGACTAAATCAAACATAATAAGTTGTATGTTCGTCCGTCCGTCTATCTGTCACGGTAACTTCGTGTAAAATCCGTAATTTCGTTCAAATTCACGGCAAAAAACGAAATTAAACGGCGGAGATGGGGCTTTAACCCCGGGCCACCAAACCCGAATAGCTATTCAACGCACGTTGCTACGGCCGCCTCAGTATGGAGCGCCAAAAATGCGCTATAAATATATACTAGGGCTTAGTAAAGACGAGAAACATGTTCTGTCATTTTTGATGGGTTTGCAGCTAGTTTAATTAAGAAAAATCGTAGGGCGTTTAACATTTCGAAGGTAGGTGATTCATCTTCACTTGTAAAACAAAAGGTTCCAGCAGAAAATATTTTTATTACCAAAAACATTTTATGCCCGCATTTTTTTTCGATGCATACCTATGAACTTTATTCTTTATTCACTTATTTAATTTAATTTTAGTAACTTTACTTCATAGTTTTTATTTAACTATTAAAAAACAAAAAAATGTGAATGTTTTTAAAAAATTATTTTCTCTAAATTATCGCATTACTTTGAGTGTATTTTATTGTCCGGATAATATGGTAATTTTGCTTGTTTAGTAATTAAATTAAAAAGTTCTATACTCATTGTTACAATTTTTTATATTTGGATTTTTGATAAGTTGAATTAATTTGATAAATAATTAAAATAATCTGCATATTAATTAAACGTGTAAATATTATGACTCAGCACCGGCAATGCCCAGTAAGATCGATATTAAAAATATTCCGATATTTCTTACGTATGAATACACAGGTGTACATTTTATATGTCTGAGTGCAATACCTAATCTGCAATAAAAAAACATACTTTATCTACAACAAGGGAGATAATAGTTATCGTATATATAATAATAACAAAAGATACGTCATTCCATAATTATTTTCATTACCTAATTCGTTTCTTAAACAGATTTGTATTAATAATCAAAATATTTTTATAAGCATTATGTAATATTAGAGAATTTATTTTCCTGGCATTTCATAATTCAAAGCCTTTGGCAATTAAAAAAATGTAAAGATAAAATTATTTGAATTTCGTAGAAGTAAAAAAGATCTATTTTAAAGAAGAGAAAAAATGTGCAAAGAAAGAATTGTCTTAAAGAGGGATTTTAAACTGTTAATAATTAATATAATCAATTTTCAATTTAAAATATAATCAATCTAAGAACTTGATAATAAAAAGATATTTCTGTATTAGCTATTAAAAAAATACTTTGATGCAATAGGTATTTATAAAGTTAATGACAGGGAGTCTAATGTTATAAGTAATCATTCAGTTTTTAATAAAAAATCATAAAAATAATTAATAATGTTGGTATTTCATGAATAAAAATAAAGTAGTAATAAAATAATATATAAAATACTTTATAATAGTACATTCCACGCTGCGCCTTGCATCTAATATAAAAAAATGCATTGTGCGTGAAGTAAATTTGATATAAACTATACGTGGATTTCAGTAGATAACATTACATATGTAGGTACCTATGTTATTAATTAATTAAACTGACATTACGTACACAATCCGTTATGTAATCCTCAAAATATTACCTTACTTTAAGTATTTTTTCAAAACCCTGCATCCAAATTCGCAATTCTACAAATATAATCGACATAATATGACAAATTTGTATGTAGGTAGATTTCAATTTGTCCCTATGGTGAACCGGACTGATACGCATATTTGAATCACTAAATAACTCAAAATAGTGTCTATGAATTGTAATTTATTTTTATTTTTGAAAACCCATCAAATGTAGAGCAATTCCACAACGAAAAATATTGTTTTAATATATGAAATATTTTTGCGATTCCTAAAACTTTTTATTGATTTAATTTCTTATTGCAATTAATAGGCACGGGATGTCTATCTAAGTGAAAAAAATGCTGATCATAAGTAATTTTTCGATATCCGGTGGAACTATTGCTGGATAATTTTACTTGAGGTAAACATTTTCGGTACCTTCTTTTACTAATAAGCACTGTGAATTTGTGACGTTTAACAATAATCTTTTTAATAAATATGGTGAGCACAGTCAGGTGTCGCCTACCTGTTAGTTATAGGTATAAGTAATGCTATTTGGTATTTTATATAATTTTAACTGTTATATTGTCAGCATATACCTAAAACAATCATTTGTAAATATATAATAAATACATTTTAATTTTTAATTTTTTTTATTTTACTTATTTGTTTTTAATTTTAACTTAACTGCAGGAGACACAAGGAATAATATTTTAATGATATAAGACTCAAAATATCAAAAAATATGTATATTGTTCGAAAAATTTAATATACCTACTTTTTATACTTATATACGGCCTGAAAAAAGATTATCGTAGTACGTATAAAATCTAAAAGTCTTTCTGTGTTGAATAAAGACTAAACTTCCTTTGATATCTAGATGGATGTTTATTCTGAAGGTACATTTTTTTAAATAGTAAACACAAACATGTACGTATCTTTAGTCATAATTTTGTAAATTGGAATGGGAAGAATATATTTAATATCCAAACAATAGAAATCTTAGAAATTCTCTTCTGTTCGTACCGATCGTTTGGATAAAGTAAAAATATCGAATTATTTTTCAATTATATGTCAAGTTAACTATTAATTAGTGTGGAATTCAGTTAATTTGGAAGAAGATTTAAAAAACGGTTTATATATATTATAAGTGTATTATGTATTGTTCAAAAACATGTTAATTTGGAACTCATTCCTAAATTATATTTATTGATTTGCAATTTAGTCTTTATTTTGTCGCGAATATTATTTACAATTTATTTTATCATTAAGATATTATTTATTATTGATTTATCATAAAAAGTGTACAATGTAATTATATCATGTTCAAAATGTTCATAAAATATTTATACTCTATTCTTTAATGTCATTCTGGGGCCATATATTAGGGTTATTTATTAAAATATAAAATAAAATATAAAAAATAAAATATCAGACTTTAATGACTTTTATATATAATATCATTTTCAAAGAAAATAAATTTGTGGCTGAGGTTTTCTATTTTTAATTAAATATTTATTTAATTTTATAATTAAAATTCATTACTATTTAGCAATGCATACGAAGATTATTATTGATCTATGTTTATTATTAGATAAACAAAAATGTCTTTGTTTCTCAGATATGTAATGATTGCATTGATGTTAATTTACCTGTTCATCTACAAGTGCGAGTAGGTATTATATATTAGTAATCTTGCCAAGTGGTCGGAATGCTAACATTAATTTGATATAATGATAAACGATAAATGTTTCTCAGTACAGATAAGCCTAATAAAAAAATATTGTTCATTATCTAGAAAACATAAATGCAATATTTTTTTTACAGACTAAAATTCGAAAATATTTTCGAAACACTAAAAACCAAGCCGGAAAAAAATGGTGTCTCCAATGAAGTCTAAGAGGCATCGCTCTTTTGGTTTAAGTTATTTTAATCTTTTATATGAAGAAACGTCAATAAAAACATATACTAGAAAAACAAATAAAAATATGACGGCTTATGTAAATTTAAAAAGTTTTAGTATATGGGTATTTCTGCATGGAAAATTTACTAGAATACTAAAGATATATTTTAAAAAAATTTCACATTTTCTACGTACCTATTTTTTAAAATTTATACGATGTATTGGATGATTAATTTGAAGGAAAATATTATCAATCATATATATTTTTAAATTAAGATATCTATATATGTCAAAAAGTGAACCATGCGTATTTATTTCATAAAAAAGTGAAATGTTTTTTTTCTTAATATTTATTACATTATATACATGGTTTAGATTTTTTCTGAATTTACATTTTTTGAAAATATATGCACATTATTAGATTAACGCTTAAAAACTAAATGATTTTTTCTATAGATACCTATTTGTAATCAGTGTCTTTTTTAGTATAATTTAGATGAATAAATATTAAATTAATTAATTAATTTTGACAATAAAGAAGATGTTATTGTCAAAATATCGAGTGTATGGATAGGACAATCAAATAAATGATGGGAAGTCACTGTAATAAATTTTTCTGATTGATCTTCTTAAATAGGTAGAATTACAATTGCCTGTAAGTTTTGACATTTATAGTTTTCATTGAAAGGCCGTCAAAGTGAAATTATTATATAGGTATGGGAGATGTCTACACGTGTTAGCGAGCGTGGATACTTAGAAATACCATAGGTATGTAATATATAGCTGGTAATCACTTAATACGCTGCACACACTACTATAATGGCGTTTAAATTGCAGTTGCATTGTGCAGGATAAGATACGATCGGTAATGATTATTTTTATGTGAAATTATACGCTTAAAAATGAAAAAAATCCCGGTATTGAAAAATACCTACTCATATTTTTTTTACGTAATTTAGAAGAATTTAGATTTAAACAAATTTATGCGAATATGAAAATATTTTTATTTACGCAATTAATTAGCATTTTAAGGAATCCTGAATCCAAATTTTCGTGTTACACGCTTGTATGCGTGATTTTTCAATTAAAATACCGTTGAAAAGGCAATGAAACATATGCAAATATTGGATAACGTCAAAAGTCCGTGACGCTTCGAAAAACATTAAAAAAAAACTTACTTTCAAACTCTTCTTCATAAATCATTTGTCCATATAATGATCACTGCATGCACTAATTCGTGCACTTTGAATTTCCAAATTGCTAACGGAATATTCACACGGAAAGATTGTGTTTTTACATCCGTCGAATCGCATTCGACCGCATCTCGGAACGCATCCTAAACAGCGCGGCTCTCGGGAGGAGCCAGCTCCCGAGGAAACCGTGACGGGGACACTACGTGATGCACCGTGACGTCACGTCGGACCGCTTCGAGCTTCCGGCCGCAAAATGCAGAAGAAAGGTTAACATCACCTTGGGGACAACAGGAAACAGCGAAGAAGACGAAAGAAAATCTCCCGTCGGAAACTCCTCGAGCCGCCGGTGCCTGAGGCCTGACAACGTCATCTGGGCAGCGCACCACCGCGAGGATCGCAACCCGGCCGACAACCGCGGCGCGAAAGTGCCGCCAATCAACTGTCACCACCGCCGAAACTCGACAACTCGAATCGGCGCGGGCGGGAAAGCGAACACAGCCGCGGCGCGAGCGAGCGCGCAATTCTAAATTTAAAAATTTCGACGCACTGTTTTTTTGAGCGGGTTACGTAATACGCCACTGCCGGTGCACTCTCGGTGTGATTTATTTACCTTGTTACATACAAAAGTGTTTCGGCTCGGCTCGGCGACGCGGAGGACCGGCGACTGGCAGGGCTGCCGTCCAACTGTCTGAATCGTGTCCGGCGCCCCCCCCCCCCGCCCGATGCACCGCCCCGCCCCCGCCCGCCCCGCCCCCCCTCCGCCCCGCCGCCGACGCAGGCGCTCCGGGCGGTGCAGTTTTTCTTCGGCGGAACGGGAAATGCAGCGTAGGATTTTCCGATTTCTCGTCGCTGGGAACTTGACTGTCGGAACGGACTTGTGCCCTTTACGGGCGCCCGTGACGTCCGATGTCGTAACGCGTCCAATTCTCGCGACGTTATTAAACGCGCGCGACGATGGAATACTTCTATTCCGACATCTAAAAAAGTATAAATTAGTCGGAAAAAAGTTTTTTGCTAGAGATAATATCGTATTTCTTAATTAAGGTTCTTAGCGTCACCCAGTTTTATCAAACGCTTAACTATCGAAGAATGATTCCGTAAGTCAGACGTAACCTTTATCTTTGGTATAGACTTATTTTCTTTATTATAAACCTTTTCCACGGCACGAACACCGCTGATATAAATAAAGATCGATCAATAAGATTCATTTCGTGCATATACGAAACTCGCTGCAATGATATAATATGAGAAAAATACAGTCTGTCTGTCCCCGTAACTTGTGTGGCGTCCGTTATTTCGTTCGAATTCACGGCTACAAAAACAGCCGGAGATGGGGGCTCGAACCCCGGGCCGCTAAACCCGAACCGTCCGATTGACGCGTGTTGCTACGACCGCCTCTCGCCGAATCGCCAAAAAGATGCTATAAATATAAACAAGGGCTTAGCTAAGACGCGAACCAATGTTAGGTCATTTTTGTGTTGCAGCTAGTACAATATAAAACAAGTTAAAATAACTAACTGAATTTTATTTATAGGTATTAGTAGTCGGAAAAGATACCATACGTACACTTCGTGCCTTATCTACATTCATACATCTTCTCCTGCATGGTTGGCGACTTATTTCACGATCTTTCAGTATACCGTTTTTCCTTTATTCTTCCTTATTTATTATTATAAGTTTCTTTCAGCATATCATTTCTCATTTATTCTTCCTAATTTATTATTACAAGTTACTTTCAGTATACCATTTCTCCTTTATTCTTCCATATTTATTATTATTAGTTTCTTTCAGTATATCTTTTCTCATTCATTCTTTCTTATGTATTATTATTAGTTACTTTCAGTATATAGTTTCTCCTTCATTCTTCCTTATTTATTATTATTAGTTACTTTCAGTTTAATGTTTCACCATTATTCCTTATTTATTATTATTTCTTTCTTATTCATTAACCCCGATGATCTAATCGCTAAATCGACTCTTTTTTAATCACGCTAAGACTACTAAAATCAGATTTTTATTGAAATTGAATTATCACTATATATATATTGGTGTTAATTATCTTTCAAATATTCAAATTATTTAAATTTTGATGTCGGAACAAATGTATAACATGTGATAATAAAAGATACACATGTTATTATCAAATACTTGATACATGCATTAGAATTAGGCAATGCCAGCCGAGTTCTTCAGTCTACCAACACTCATTCTAAAGATCAACCAATTGTTTTCTTCGAACAAGTTTTTAAGAATTCTGACGTTGTCCCAGCCATATTTTCTCAACTTAATATCGTTAATATGTAGGCATGAAACATGAGTTGTCTTATCATTTTTATATTAAATAATTGTTTAATTAAATATTTTTGATTTGATTGTCATCTGAATACGATACATTGATTAACCCCTACCTCGTAATTAATTTGAAGGTTTAAGGTGAAAAATATCCTTCACTCATAATTCATTTAGGTTCATTTTTCTTTAAAATATATTTTATTTTTAATCCTTCTTCGTTTTATTTTTATAAAATTTTACTATTTAAAGTGTTTTTATGATTGTTTTTTTCTCTTTTATGTATGTTTTATTCTTATTATTTCTTTAGTTTATTATTATAAAACGTGTTTTATGTTGTGTTCATTTTTCTTGTGAATATATTTTTTTATTATCTCTTTGTTTATTATTATAAAACGTGTTTTATGTTAGTTATTATATTATATATTAAAATTGTTTCACGTATAAAATACTAATAATAATAAATAAATAAAAATAAATGAACAAATTGTGTCGCTGATATCAACAATGAGCAAATATTATGGAATTCAGATTTTTATATATTTTTCACAATAGTAAGATTAATCTATTTTTATTCAGTGTGTACAAATTTCATACATAGCTCACTATTACAATATTCATTATTTCTAAAAAAAACATAAAGCAATTATTAATAATTATCAATAATTGCAAATGCGGGTTCGTAGCAGCGGGATCCAAATGAAACACTTAAAATCAATGAAAACTTTTATTTAATACGCAAAGTTACTGCACACAAACCTAACTGCAATAATATTCTGTAATTCATTCCAATTCTATGATCTTGTCACTATCAAAATACCATTGTTCTTCGTGCGAAGCTGCAATAACATTTATAGATTTTTTTTCTCTCGTACCTTCCCGCAAATTCCCGTGCATTCTTCCAGTTTCCAGTTGTTTTTAAATTATTCGGTAACGTATTTTTGATGTTTATAGCGTTAATTTTGTAGTTGGACACAATTATTAATTTCAATTAATTAAAAACTTTGCATTAATTACTTGGAGTAACTATACGTCTACCGGATTCGATACCACTGGACGGACGCATTTTGTATGCGGCGGACGCATTATGCATTAAGTTTTTAATTAATGAAAATTAATAAAATATTCTGTATCATATAGAGTGTTCGAAATACTTTCGATAATGTGCAGTTCTCTTGATTTTTAGAATCTCGTGACACAATCAACGTCTCAATTAATAATTAACACGGAAGTTGTACTATAATTTTAATACTTTGTAGCTGATTCTTGTCTTCATGACAGATTTTTTAATCATATCCTTGCAGTGTGCCGTCGCGTCGTCGTGGCTCTAAATTAATCATCATCAATGGCTCATCAGCCCGACATGGACCCTGAACTCTTCAAGTAATTGTCGCCAGTCCAATCTGCGCTCGTTCATAGCACGATATTGTCTTTTTGTGCACCCTGGGTAATGCCGTCCAACCACCCTAACACGAGTATTTCAACACCCCCCCCAGCCAATGGGTTTTGCTTCAATCGCATTCTTCATTGGTCGGTCCAAATTCATAACTTGAACGTGGCAAACCCACCTCGGCCGTGCTATCTTTAATAATTATTTTTCTTGTGACGTGTTATGTTTATTATTTATGCATCTTTGGGAAAGCTGATAGCAAATCTTAAAGTTAATAAGCATATGATAAAAAAAATAAACTATGCCAGCTATTAACTTTCCACTGATGATCGTTATTGGTATAAGCAAAGCGTTAAAGTTAATTTTTCGTTATGAAAGATGGGAGTATATGGAAACATAAATTGAGTGAACTAGTTTGGGTACAGTTGTAAAATTAATTTTCGTTTAATGTCCCGAATAGTCGAATTAAAAATATAAATGTGGTTTTAATTTAAGTTAAATGACTTTGTGAAAGTCTTTGGGCCCCGATCCTACTAGAACAAGGGGATGAAGATTATTTATTTTATTTATTTATTAACGCCCTTCAGGGCCTTTTCAAAAAATAAGGTAAAGTGCACATTAAAAAGTGTATATTAGATGAATAAATACTTTAAACAAAATTTCTAAAAATTGTCACATAGTGAATGCCCAAGAAATACAAACAAGGAAAAATAATAATTAAAGTAGATGGCAAATACATAGCAGTAACACAATACAAAAAGATAAATAAACATAATATAAAGTAGAAAGCAAGTATATAGCAAAAGCAAAAGCTTAATGAAAGTATTATATAGTAAGTAATGATGACGAATTTGTGGATATGTAGATGAATCAGTTTTCCTTTTTTAGTTGGTTTTGCAAAGAGGCAAATGACCATCTATCGCGACTAAGTTGCAGTACGCTGATTAATTATGTGCAACGTGTATGAGATTTTCTGAAGTTTGGACACTGAATCATCCCCCAAGCCTCGAAAGCTTTCCTAACATGCGTTCTAAGAGATCATGTTTCTCCTGGCAGAGAACGTGTCCAAAGTAAACAGCCCTCATTAGTTGGACAGTTTTGTTTTATCTTGACTTATTCATGCATCTTAGTGCATCTTCCAGGCTCATGAAGTCTATACATTTAAGCATGAGTTGTACCTACTGACTTCATTATTGTTGTACATACTATGGATAAAGTTAAATTTTTATCTGACATAATATTATGATATATTTGAACCTGAATAGTATGGTTGGAATGTTATAGAATATATGTTTTATTTAAGTTTTTTCAAAATATGTGCTCTTGTACAATTTATGTTTCAATGCATTGATTGCACGCCACTGACTTTTTAAACTGTAATACCTATCTTGGTTATTTATTTTACCCAAAAATATTATCAAATTGTTACCTTGGACGGCAATGTGCTACTCAGACGCTGAATCTATATTTTGGAGGCAGATTGGTTTGTATTTTTATATATTTAGAGGTTAGCATATCCTAAAATACTGTGACTAATAAAAATTTGAGAAACAACTAAGAGAAAAATAATTTTATAACAATATTTTTATACGTATGTTCTGAGAACACAATATCATCCACAAAGGGATAATTATTAATTAAGATTAATTATATAAGTCTTACAGAGAAAAAATATACAGACATCATTACCAGCTGCAAAATCTGTGTTTACTATGCCATTAGAAGAAATATAGATTTCTGTAGCATAGTCCTTTTGAGAACATGAAAAAACTGATTAAGAACGTATACCTATACAACTGTCATAAATCTGATAATTTGTTGATATTCTTTAGGTGGAATTAGTAAACATTGTGTAAAGTGATCACTTAAGCTAGCCCTGTACTACTCTTTAAAGACCTTCATATACGTTTCCCATATAAATGGTTTCGTTTCTTTGAGACTTCTATAATTTATATTAATAAATAATTTTACAACTTTACGTTTTTTATGTTTGTTTACTACGGTTATAAATTACAAAAAAATTGTTGACTATTAAATTCCATTTAAATTAGTCACGCTAAATTTTTGAAATAAAATAATAATTATATATATATACACTTAATTATAAATACATAACTAATGATTATTCTCATTGACTTGTATAAATGTACTCCATGCAATTATTTCGGATCTTCTGTATTCATTGGTAAGCGAAGCCATCTCGTTTTAAAAAACATTTATTTTTATAAACTATGTAATACTTTTGTTTTGTAAATTTTATTTTGTTTACCTTGAGAAAATCATAATTGCTTACATTCCACTGTTGCACACAACTGATTATCTTGACTCCTTTAACACATACCTCAATCTAGTTAAGGAGACAGTGATTAACTTTTAAGTAAAACTAAAAACAATAATGAAATACAGAGTAAAGTTAAAAAAAAAGTTAAATTGTATTATTATGTACCCCCTATGTATGATTTAATAATAAATAATTAAAAATAAATAATGTTATGTTATGTTTATGTAAAGTTTTTAGGCTTTTCTTGAAGAGTTCCTGGTTCTCCATAGATCGCAACACTGGAGGCAGCTGATTCCACATAGCTGGGCCCGCAAAGCTGGAAGCACGTTCCGCAACTTGGTGACTCCAGGTTTTCTTGGTACTACCAGCCTGCAGAGTGCCTCCGATTTAGCTGACTGTAGTGTGAGCCGTCTTCCAGTGATATTGTCTGGGATACAGAGGTCGATCAAATATTGTGGTGCTTTTCTTTGAAGACTTTTGTACACGAAGCCAATGTAGCTGCTTCAGAATTGAGGATATCCGCGAGAACTTTGATGCCTTAAATATAAGCCTCGCCTCAGCATTCATCACTGACTGAAGTCTGTCAAGCTGAGTCCTAACCTGTCCTGCATATATTGAGTTACAATAGTCCAGCCGCGAGATGATTTACGCACTAATCAGTGACTTTGCTGCGTCTGGGGGAAGGCATTTTCTTACAGACTTGATCTGTCTTAAACCATAGAAACCAGCGCTGACAGCTTTGTTAATCTGATTTCTAAGGCTTAGATCTTTCTCTACGTTGATTCCCGGGAGCTTTACCTGTTTTATTATACGTCAATAATTCAACAATAATAAGAAAAAACATATGTCAATAAAAAAGTTAAACAATTAATCACATTGTTTTAAAAATAAATTTCAGGCTCACAGGGTGGTATCACCGTTCAATTGAATTTGAAAAGTGCATTCAGATAAAAACTAGATAAAAACTGCATCATCTGTGCGTACAAGTTCAGTTGCACCGTGTCTGATTGTGAAACGGAATAATAATATTATTTCAGTACGAAAACATTAAACAGCGTTAAGGCTCTCGGAGCGCGAGGCGTGCACCCGAGTGTGCGCCGGCCCTAATCATGACTCCATTGTTGCACGCAATTATTTCACGAGTCGATAGATCTTGTTGGATCTCTGCACACCCTGTACCTCCAGCGCCGCTCGCTCACGACTCTCGATCATGACTCATAATGTCCTTTACTCTTCCAGCAAGGTTACAGAGTCACATCTTGTCGGTTCCCACAGTGCGGGAGAAATGCTGCGCAGCCAAAACTGAATCAACAGCGAGGTAAACCACACCACCTAGCGCGAGAGAGCGAGGCAACTCCTCGCGAATCTTTCCAACCGAGCCAAACGGCATCAGTTCTTTTACGAAACCCTCTTCAACTGTCCACAAAAATACCAGCGCTCAAACAAAACGACGGCAATGTAAAACTTTGTATAAAAAGTTCCTCCAGTTTATTTTGTGTTGTACCCTAGAATGCTCACCGTGGTGCTGGCCTCGCTCGAGATAAGGCTGTATTTCTCGTGCTTTCTTGGAGGCTAGCTGCAGTCGGGACGACCCAGGAGGCGATCTAATTCGTCGTCGACAGCACCAAGGGGCGTAACTCGAAAATTCAAATTTGGTTCCGTCAATCGAACTGTTCGTTTTAGTGTGCAAAATCATCGTAGTTTGTACTACATATTATATTTAAATTTCCTTGAAAAATAGTTTTCAGAATATTTTGAGTATGATCAAGTTTTTCTAGAACACAACACTGGATTTTATCCCCAGGGGGACATGGACCCTCGTAGCAATTTCCGGTGATATTAGATAAAAATATGCGATTTTACCAAAGCTTGGATTTTTTTGTGATGTGTTTCGCTTCTGTAATAGGATCTCATGGTATGTTGAAGCGTAAAATAAAATAAATAAAATGAAATATAGATGTCTCGTAGAGATAAAGCTATTTTTATATAGGAAAGTAGGTACGAATGTCTTTCTTCGGGTGTATACAGGGCTTACGATCTGTCATAGGGCTGGCTAAAAATAATGGCGGTAGTAAAATACGACTCGTATGAAATAAATTTAGCACGATTGATATCATTACAACTTCCAAAAAATTTATAGATTTGATAGTCGATAATGGGTGGAATTGGAGAACGTTTTATTGTGTAAGGTAATAGCTTGATTGGTATACCCATTGTCCACTACTTTTGGCTATTTGAAATTATTGTAACAACTTTATTAGCAAAACAAAAAAAATGAAAAATAATACCAGCTATACTGGCCACCTTTCGAGAAGAAATTGAAACAACAATTACAATGAATACTGTATTGTGATAACCTGAACATTGATACTGATATATAATCCATAATGATACATAGCATCCACTTTTTTAATAATAATCTGAACCCTAAGAATACAACATTTCAATATTGATCCATTAAATTTGCGACTTAAATGTTGCTCTGTATCAATAATTGTAACATATCTGATTTTGTTTGCTTGTTCGCCACTTGCACCGCACTATACGCCTGATCACTGTGCATGTAATGTGCCTATTTCATACATAGTCGCATCGCATTGATATTGTAGCGATGTTATACTGTAATGAAAGTTCAACATTTTGTAAAAATTAAGTCAGAAATATTGATAAAAAATGCAAACTTTGATGTCGCATATCTCCGTAATTATTAGGTGATGACTTCTAGAACATTTTCGACTCATAATTAAGGCAGGAATATATCCTGCGAGGTTATTTATGTTTTCCAAATAATCCTGTATATTCTTGTTGCTAGAGAAGGCCGAAGACACTTTGGTAATTGGAATAAGGGGTTATTATATATTATGATATTTGGTAATTGGGTATATCGGGTAATTGGAATATGGGGTTATTATATATTATGATATTTGGTAATTGGGGTATATCAGGTAATTGGAATATGGGGTTATTATATATTATGATATTTGGTAATTGTTTTCTTTAAGTTTTCTTTAATTCCTTCCTTAGATAATATATAATATTATCGCAATGTTGATATCACAGATAAGATGAATTATAGAAGTCCCACAGAGACGAAGCTGTTTATATGAGAAACGTGTGTGGAAGTCCCTCTTAGGATGGCTCAGGGCTTACAATGTGTTACAGTGTTTTTCAACCTGTGGGTCGCGACCCTTAGGGGAGCCAGATAAAAGTATAAAGCAAGGGTACACTGCAGCATACACTGCAATTAAACGACATTCTCATTGAAAAAAGCTGTGTATTTATTATTTAATAAATTGTCAAATTGTGGTTGTATTTTTGAGACTTTCAGAATCAAATCATTTTCTAATTCAAGCCTATTTCTTTTATTAGATATTATTACCATTGAAGAGAACGTTAGTTCACATAGGTAAAAAGTGACGAATGGCACTAAAAGCACACTCTTGCCAGCTCTGAATATTTTTCTCTCCCCTTCATCCAGAATATGCACATCGTTTGCCGTTAGCAGCTTAATCCTTACAAGATTTTCTTTCATTTTCATGGATGACAGATCGGCCAATTGTACTAACACATCCAAAAAAGTATTTAGAACCCATCTTTGTCCATTGGCAGCTTAAGAATCCAGTTCTGGAAAATAATTCAATTTTTTAAATGTTATTTAAATAACTAATATTTTATTGTTGACAGAATATTTTTTCTTGTAATGGGGTCGCGTATTCAAAAAGGTTGAAAAATACTGCTCTACACAATACAAAAACACTGTTCACCAATTCCATCGTAAAAACATCTACACATATACAATTTTTAAAATTTTATACATAATGAGTTCCAATTCGGAATCTTTCGTATATTTGATTGGACTATGCTAGAGACATCTCTAGTCCTTTCTCATATATATACACAGAGATTTCACAGTGGACAAATCCAGCAGTTATGTTGTCAGAACTTACATATAAAAATATTATTAATATCACAGCTTTAAAATAAGTTTTTTTTATTGTATTATGTTCAAGGATGTATATATTTTTTGGCATTTTCTTTATATAATGATGTGAATGGATAATGTACAATGATTGAATGGTTTAATAAAGTTAGTGAAAATTTCATCAGGATTAGATTAACATTTAAGTGAGTTTGAGTGGTCAGAACTCGCATCTAAACACTGGTAGAGTGCTCGCCTAATGCAGGAGTGATTAAAATGCAGAAACAGTATGCAAAGTCATTGGGGATAAAATAATGCGATTAACCTTTCCATTACTAACGACATGGGGTTATACACAGACCCAATCCTTTACATAAATATGTCTTAGAATTTTTAGTTAAAATATTATCGCAGTACCATGGGTGTAGAAGGAAAATAAAGCACTGAAAACAATTAAAACTTATTACTCACTGGATACGAATTTTATCTTCCGATCTTTAATTCACACTAACTGTCACTAGAATATTCCACACAGGTTTTTATTTAATTCACTGCACTTTTGTGTATCGCAAGATCGTTCTCCTCACGTATTCATGCAAGTTCGCAGCTAAATATCCACCGCATCGCTTATCTCTTGACTACTACTTTCATTATTAATGTCACTCTACGACCATCAGAGGGTCAATAATGACCCGCTGATGGTCTGTCTGCTAAAAAATAAAATAAATAAATTTACTCGTTTATGGTATCACGCGGATTCCTAATTCGCTATCTTCTATGGTCGCTTGTCAAATAAGCGCGCAGTCTGTGCAGTACGATGCCCTTGTATTTATAGAGACCCAATTTTAGACGTTTCGCGAAGCTGTTGGACTATGCCAGAATTTTTGTGGCAGTTTCCAATTTAATGTAAAATGTGTAGAATGCTGCAAATCCTTGATTGCGTGTTTCTTTCTGTTTCTATCATCTTGTGATAATATTTATTTAATGAAATCACATTTTGTTGTGAAATTGTTATTTTTAGAACATGGTTTTACGATATCTAATGAATCAATTACGAATATACGATACAGAAAAAAAAATCTATAGTCACCAACGTGATGGCGAATCTCTGAGACATGATATGTAAGTGGTGGACGATAAAATACGAGTTCTCTTATTTAAATAGTGTCAAATCAGCATACTTTTATTTTTAATGTTATTAAATCCAATAAAGTTTTTGTATGTTTAAAAAATGCTAAGTATTTACAAAAAGTAGAAAAAACACTATAGTTAATTCTCTAACAATATTGCCACAGGACGTGACTATGGGAGGCAAATGAAACACAAAAAACAATTAAAAGTTGTTATTAATTTACCAAAAAGTCACTACACAAAGTGTACACGAATTAAATCGGAGCACAGCTCGTTGATTTACAGTCACTAAACGTTTCTAGAATATCTCACACACGTATGATTAGACTGTTTCTTAATTCGCACGAATTACGCTGTTTCTATGGTTTCGATCACTTTCGAGAGTATTCTGTTCGATTTCGCATTAGGAAATCTTCTCGCTAGATACTTCAACTGCTATCTGTCACTCGGTTCATAACGCGCTGGCCACACTCTTTTCGCTACAGTTTATCGCCGTAGCGAAAAAATGACGCCTTTCTATGTCGCACTTGTCAAACGCCATCAATGACTCTCCGCGCGGCACTTGCTATGCCTTTTTTACAGAAAATGTGGTTTTCGCGATGCCTTGAGAACTTTCTTTGCATTTCTAGAATTTACTCGACTTTTCAGTGTTTACGAGAATGTCCTCGTCGATTCCAGAGTGTTGTGGAGTCTTCGAGAGATTTCGAGAGATAGTTGGAAAAAATCACGCACTTACTGTCCTATGTCATGCACATGTTGCACGATGCCAAAATGCCGCCGGTTTTCAAATACTTTTTTGATAAATAAATTAATAAAACTTTATTACAGTATGTGGGGAGGTTTGTGCAGTCCCACACATTCCATATAAGAATACGTAAAGGTATATTTAATTATCAATCATGCGATATATAAAAATATAAGATGATTTAAATATATAAATATAAATTATTACATGCGAGTACACAATAGGTAAGATATAACAAGAAATAAGGTATATAGCAAGAATTATTCAAATAAATAGGGCATACAAAGTAAGAAAGAAGTATTGCGAAGCGAAAAAGTAAGTATTTCAGCATTAATTATTAACATAAAATAACACAATTATTATTTATAACATTAAAAAGACAACAAAAATGAATAATTTTTTATTATTTTTATTATTTAATTTTCTATTTATTTTCTTTACATTTTGTAATATCTAGTCCCACAAAAAGTCTAAAAAGAAGTTTGTCTGCCGGTTCATTTTTACAATTGAACGTTGAACTGTTGCTAAATATTATTCACATTCAAGACAGAAGAGAGAAAAAACAGAAACAATCTAAGTACAAAAAACAAAAAAAAAGAAATTTTAAGTACAAAGTCAAAAGTTTTAAGCAAATTAAGAAAAGAAAAAGGAAAAATATATGTACACATCACTAATTATTCATTGTCATTATCATAATAATACACTTCACATCATTTCAATATTAATATAGTTCATAATGTCGTTTATTAATAACCACTTTTTAAGTTTGACACTGATTTTGGAGTTTTTAGGCCTGTCGGAAAGGTACTTTGTATTTTGTTCAAGAACATTGGAACTCGATATTCAAGTATCCTCAGACCATATTTGTTTGTTATTCTTGGAATTGTTAAAATTTACTAATCTTACTTAATCTACTAGACACTGCCCTAAGGCTCGTACAAATTTTATGTATCTGCTGATCCCATTTGAAGTGTTCATCTATGAGTAGACCAAGATAACCAGAACCATTACAAGAAGGTTAAAAAGACGTTTTATATACCATGGTTGATTTTTATACAGAAATCTTCTCACATTTCTCTTCATCATTCTGACATGGGATGCACAGTATAATTAAGTTGTAAAATGTCTTCATCATTTAATATTTTATGATCCATAATACAATTTCATCTGAATTAAGACAATTACGTGCTGAATGCGCATTAACATCCCGCACTTTTTTTGCGAACACTTATTCTTTGTGATTTACTTCAAATTCGAGAAAATAATAATTTCATTTCATTGAAGAACGTACATAGTGGTTATTAAATTGGGTGAAAAACTGTGTTATCTTTACTTGACTTTCATTTGTATTTTATCATATTTTATGAGTGATTCCGATACTCTCGAAACTCGAGAAGTAAAATATAGAATTATAATTAAACTCAAGCAGAGATGACACAATTCATGTTTTCCACCCGATCAAATGATCATCACGAAATCATACAACGTTACAACCAAATTCACCAATAATATAATATATACTAGTCGTACACCCGTCAAAAATCATGATAATAATTGCAGGATTTTGAAGCTGAAAGTTCATAAATGATGGTCATTCGTTTTTTTAAATCGATCCTTGCGTGTTGCCTGTATACAGGGTTATTTGTAAAACATTAATAACCTCGCGGGACTATACTCCTGCCTTGATTGTGAGTCGAAAATGTTCAAGCTATCATATCCTAATATCAATAGTTATGGAGATATGCGACATCAAATTTAGCATTTTTTTTCAATATTTCTAACTTATTTTTTGTAAAACGTTGGACTATCATTACAGTAACTAATATCAATTACGAAAAATTCATTCGTTTCAATACAAGTTAAATAAAATGATTAAAACCCCGAAAAAATTCCAATTGGAATGTTTTCCAATTGGAATTCGAAGGTTTTTATTTTTTTATTTGACTTGTATTGAAGGGAATAAATTTTTCATACTCGATATATCAGTATTGTCCTGCGAGGTTATTAATGTTTTACAAATAACCCTGTATATATAAACGATTTTATAACGAAACAATAATGAATTATTTCAGGAGCAGGAATGCCAGAATTCTGGACCCGCCACTGCACAGCAACCAATTAATGTCCCTTTCACGACTACAATACACCTCTGCTATATTTAAACAATATAATAATTGAGTACATTATTTCCTCAGAGGAAATTTATAATGTGATATATGTTTTTCTGCGGTGCGGAACCTAATTTGAAATGAAGGCGTAATTTGACAGCTGACGTCACTTCAGACTGCCATCTAGCGGTGCTGCAGTGAGTGTGAGTGCATTTAATTATGCAGGGAACTTAATTCACTTAGTCGCATACGCGGCTCGGAGGTAAATATTCAAGCTGTCACACCTTTGCCTCGAAAGCCCGCGAAGGAGAATTAGTAGGCGGCGGCATGATATGGGAATAAAATAAAAAAGGACAAGTTAAAAAATGAAATTATTGTTTTATGCTTGCCACTCCGTGACAGGTAACGCCTCGCGAGAGCTGCGCAATTGAGGGATTAAAAAAAATCAAACAAAAAAGCTTAAAATATATTTTTTGATATTAGATAAAATCACTGAAATTAAATCAAACATAAGCAAATACACCATTATATCTGTTATTTTTTTTTAATACTAACACAGATTTAAATCCAGCCTTTCTCATCTGTCCTCATCTTCATCCTCCCATCACTTTTGGATGTATTTAACGGTTTAATTTTGTACTTTCCTTTTTGCGGAAACGGGTTGTTTGATTGGTGGAAAACGCAAGAAACTGTGCCTTAAACGAACTTTTACTTTAATCCAACTTGATACAACCGGGTCTTAGTGGTCTGTTGAAACGAGTGTAGAATTTGAACCTCTTAGTCGATAACATATATATGCATGCGGGGGCGTGCAGTGAGAACAAGAAGCATGACTTTTCCTAAGCATATATTTTGAAAAGAAACCCAAATAAGAGATACATCTTGTATTATTCGTATCACAATTATTAACACATTATACAGATTTTAATATATCACTAGCTGTAATCCATCAAAATTGATGGTACTTTTACATGTCGGTTCCTAAGGAATAAGTATTTATTTATTTATTTATATATGAAAAAAAAAGAAAAAAGTTGCATTAAAGAAGTTTAGGACGTTAAACGACGTAACGACGGACGGATGGACGGACAGACAACGAAATTATTATAATTGGGATAATAATCTGCAAGATAATATTTAATTTCGTTTTTTTTCTTCCAAATATATGGATGTTTAAATAAAAGACATGCTTCTTATTGTCACTGCACGCCCCCGAGCACGCAACAGATTTATCAGACATAATAATTTCGTTGTTTCTCCGTCCGTCTGCCTGTCTGTCCCCGCAACTGCGTGTAACATCCGTAATTTCGTTCGAATTCACAGCTAAAAAAACGGCCGGAGATGGAGCTTGAACCCCGGCCACCAAACCCGAACCGGCCGATTAACGCATGTGGCTACGGCCGCCTCTCCGCAGACCGCCAGAAAGATGCTTTAAATACATATATAAGTGCTAGAGCTTAGCAAAGACCCGAAGCAAGGTTCCGTCATTTTTGACGGGTTGTAGCTAGTACAGTAGCCGGCAAACATCTTGAAATTCTACGGTGTAGTGGGGGGAAGTTTGCGCATGTACCTTTCCAGCAGCGAGACCCAAATTTCGTCTTCTGCGCATTCCCCCACCACGCCAAATAATTTCAAGAAGTTTGCCGGCAACTGTATGTACGTTAATGTCTTCGCAAATGTTTTGAGACTTGCCACGTAAACTTTTATGCAAGCTTCTAGTTGCAGTCAGCCTGCATCGTCACAAGAAAGACTCAAATAAATTCCATTGAAATTTCTCTAAACAAGCAGAAGTCGAATGCTGACCAAACTTTCAGATAGGTACCTACATTTATTAAGTGCGGTAAATCCAGGTGGTATTACAGGAATCATATTGCGAATTCCAAGACATTGCTTTGTTTGGATTGGGTATTAAGCATGTTTTATATTTCAATTTGCAAACCGTGTGACAGACCACCGAGGCTGCTAGACAAATTGTGTGAAGAACGCAACATTGATCGCAGCTGTGGCGACAGTATTTTAATTACTATTTTTCTTTCGGGAATTTCGTCGGCATTATTTCACGTTGTATTTTATGACAAATTTAAAAGACTGTTGCAGATTGTTTGGCTCATGAAAAAATGTATGAAATTTAGGTACATGGAAAGATATTTTATAAAATTTAGAATGACGCGTATTGATTGAATTTCGACTGCTTTCTAAAAAAGCGAATCGATTTTATTAAAAAGCGGAAAATAATATTTTATGAAATTTTATTCTTAAAGTAGGTAATTCAATAATTTTTATATTTCCTAATATACACAGAATAAGATATAAATAAATTCAATTTTTAATCAAAAGTAAGTAGGTATCACATATTTTTTAATTTTTTTCTTAAAAATCATTATATTGTTTTCATCCCTAATATCCCCTGGTGGTTTCATATATAATTTCATCCGCACTGAACATCATAAAAGTTTGCGATCTTTTGACATAATGTTATAGTATTTATTCATTGACAAATGTATTCTTTACATGAGGGGTATAGAAACAAAACCGTCACTGCGCAAATTAAAAGATTCTTCTGTTTCATGATAATATTGTTAATCATGTAAAATATATTGTTAAAAAATATTATCTGGTAAAAAGTGGCAGTTTAATATTTGATAATGGCTCCTGAAGATACGATTTGTTTTAAAGGCATCATTAGAAAAGCATGTCGATACCATTATCAATTATTGTTCGATTAAATAGTGGGACATCTTTAACTCAGTAATAAACGTATAAAAAATAAAATAAAAACCACTATCATGTTTATAGAGAGAATGATCATACAAAGAATGTTAATCATTTGGTTAAGAATATTAATAAGTCTTAAAAATTAATGTGTATAAATGCTTTTGATATTTTAATACGACTGCCACGAGACTGTAGATTAGCATTCTTGACACTTTACATTTTATTTATAAAAAATCACTGGAAGGGTCTAGAATAAACTACTAAACCCACTAAACGTCTGAAAATCCTAAAATATATATAAATGTAGTTAGAATTTTTTTGTGACGTTTCAGCCATTACACAGTAACAGATTACATTAAGTACTTCCATGAAAATCAGCACCAGCGACGATAATTGTGAAAGTACTTTTCGAACACAGGCTTTCCAGAGTGCGAACACATATATAAAATGTTCCACGTACGAGTGATTTGAGCGAAATTTTGTGAATTAATAATTGTGCTCCAATCGAATTCATATCCAGTGACTTAAATTAATCAATAAAAACGTTAATTAATAACACATGTTTGATTTATCTCACACCATCACGATCCTGTGACATCATTATTTCTTAAAAAATCAACTCATTAATTGTATAATTTTAGAATAATTTTTTTTATGACCATGCCCAAAAAGTGTCTAGATTGTTTTTATAATTTTTCGAAGCAATAATGTATGCAGATTGTTTGTTTGGATATGCACGGAGTGTACGAGCATTAAATATATAAACAGAGCTATATTGATTACCTAGGCGGTACAATCTACGTATATTATTGGTTATTGAATTATTTTGCTTTTTTTTGTCAAAAAAATGTATAAAATACATTTTTGTGGTTCGGAAAAAATGGGCAATTTTTTAAAGAAAATATATCGAATTTCAGAATATTCTTGGCGCCTCTATTCCGATGCAAGATTTTTGCTCTCCAGTTTGAGTGCCGTCAGGTAACGGTGACACTCTTTTCGGCCAGGTCGTGGCGTAAAGAATTGATTTTCTACAAATAGCCCAATCGAGGCGACAAAATGTACTTTCACCTGGGAAAACCCAATAGGCTAGACTGCATCCGATTTTTTTGATATACTAACTGTGCCCGCAGCTTTGCCCGCGTGGAATTCAGTTTGAGACTATAAAAGAATCAGCGAAAAATCAATATAATTTAAACTACTCGTCCAAAAAATGTTGTGTAAAAGGCAATTTTTATCCACATAAAATTTTCCTGACTAAAAGCAAATTTATTTTGATAAGAATTTAACATTACCTACTTAAACTACCCCCAACATATTAAAAACAATTTAAATATATTTTTAATTCATATTTTATCAATTTCTAAATTAACCTTAACATATAGATCGTGGATTTTTTATAGGCCTTTGTGAGTTCTATAACTTCTCTTTAGAAAGTATTAATTTATTTATTATTTTAGTTATAAAAAAGGTCACCACGTAAAGTCCCTTTATTTTAACTGGATAATATATAGCAACTACTTTGAAAGAAACATACTGTCGATTCTCAAATAGTGATAGTTACTATATATATCTGGTTTTCTCATAGGTTTGCTGTCTCTCAACACTTGATATAATGTTTTATTCAATTGATTATATGTGTGTAATTAATATTTGTATATAATTTAATTTACTAGGTTTTTTCATGTGTTTATGTTAATTTATTGTTATATTGATTGTTAGGAAGTCTTTTTTTCAAAATTTTTTTTAAATAGACCGTTTGCACACAAAAATAAATAAATGACCATCTAAATAACATCAATATTTATATCAGGTTCTACCTATTGATCTCTGTTGTCTTTTAATAATTTAATGAATATCAAAAAAGAATATAATTAATAAAATAAACTTAGTTTTCACCACTTTTTTATACAGAAAATATCAAAATGTTGTTTCAAGGCCTATGGCCAGGATATAATTGTATAACAAAAACTAACAAAAATTAAATTCAAAAATCGAAGTACCAAAATAAATTTAAAAGATAACTATTTGTAAAAAGTTTTACAAATAGTTATCTTTTAAATTTATTTTCATGTTAAGTAGGTACTTTATTATTATTCATTTTGATTGTCTTTTCTTCGATTTTTTAATTAAATTTTTGTTAGTATACAATTGTATCCTAACGTAGGGGCCATAGGCCTTGAAACATGTTGATATTTTCAATATAAAAAAGTGGTGAAAACTGAGTTTATTTTATTAATTATATTAATAATATCATCACAAAATTATTGTGCTATTTTTGAAGAAGAAGTCAAAAAAAATCTTTCCCTTTTGCGATATATCTCAAAATTGCATCAATATGAAGCCTCCATACAAAACAATTTTCAAAACTATGCAAGGATAAAAGTTTAATGTTTCATAGATTCTTTTACCGTCCGGGGCACACAACTCTGAGGGTTATGTTATATTAAATTTTTTCTTCAAATTTTTCTAATTCCCTGTGTAGCACAATTTTATAAATAAAATAATTTACACTTTATTTACACCAAACTTAAATTGCATGTATCATTTTTCGGGTAGATCTATTGTCCTGAAAAATGAAGCATCGCTACCGAGACACGTTTAATTTTTAAAATAAAATTAAAACATGGTGAAAATAAAGTGTTTATAATTTTACTTATATTGTATGTTTAATAATAATTGATAAATAATGATTAGACTCTGTAAAAAAGATTGTGAAGGTCTGTTGTGGTCTCTTACCTTGGGTTGAAACCCAATGAGATAAATATAAAAGAGTTGATATAAGTAAAGTACCATGTACAAATCTTAAGAATTTAATCTGGAAATAAACTTATAAATCAGCACGAAATTCATCGAAAGGCACAAAAACTCATCTAAACAACGTTCGATTCGACAACGAAACTCGCCCGAACCAAAGATATCAATAATTCTTTATTCTGAGAAGTTTGACAAACTGAAAGCGTTAAATTACAAACATTGCTACTGGGGAATTCAAATTAATCCAATTGACTCTGCGATGTATCTCCAAAATTCTTATCTGTGAGATTGTCCAGAGGCGAAAATTTTATCCGCGAACACGGAACGTCAAAATTAACATATGCGTTAAACGTACATTGTAATATTCCAAAATAAGGATGTTTCATGACAGAAGGCATTATGTATGCACTTTTTTTGGAATATTTAAATAATTTCTATAGAAACGTTTTTGCAGTATGTAAAAATTAAAAATTCTGTTTCTATTCATAAAATATCACTCAAAAAACAATTGTTATCCGTCGTCTCCAAGAAATAGTCTGCATACAAATGTTGCATAGAACAACATAGTTTATGTATGTAGACTGTCAATACGAAGAAAATATTGGGTTTTCTTTGAAAAGTTTCCCAAACTTCTCTGATGAAACTGAATTTAGTCGACAAGTTTACGAGCAATCAGTAGATTTATTTTGTATTAATATTTCATTAACTTTCTTGCTTCATCATCACCAGCCATTGCCAGATGTAGGACTCCCCGAGACTCTTCCACTCGCTTTAGTTTTTCGCCAATCTTTACCTTTTCGTTTTCAATAATGATGCCGTTTAATATTTTTGACATTTTAAATATAATATTTTTAACATTTAAAATTATATTGAGCAATTTGAACGCTTGATAGGTACTCTCTTAATTTATTGTCACTGGTCACAATGAATGGGTCTCGTTTTGTTTGTCAAAATCAACTCTTGTTGCCGCTCATTTCCTGCGTAATTTATAACCTCTCGAGTTCTAGAAACTTCCCGCGTATTTTGCTCCTCACTTTTCACAAATTTCAGAATCACGTACGGCAATTTGCTAAAAAAATACTTACTAATACAAAAATACCGTCGCGTTTATTGCTTGTCTGTTGTAATCTAATAAAATGGCAACACAAAATTTTGATTTTGAAAATAGAATCACAAACTTTTTGAATTACGTGTTGGCATTAAAGTGCATATTAGTCTTTAGTTAGAGCAACACGCATGTGGAGAGTATTTTGTGAAGGGGTGGGGGGTAAATAATACTATGGTCATGGTGTTTAGTGAAACTTACATGCTAACCTGACGAAGATACGGGTTATGTCTCGAAACCGATAGACAAAAAAATATTTTTTAGTGGTTATATTCTAATATAAATAATATTTTGTTAATGTTTTAAATATTAAAAGTATTAATTATATTATTTTTATATTTGTTTAAATTGTTTATTGATTAGTCTTGCGACAATCTAATATTTTAGCGAACACAAACCCCTCAATTAAAATCTTTTGTTTCAAACAATAATGAAATCTCTCATCTATTTATGACGTTTGAATTAAGTGGATATTAATAATCTCTGTATATACATAGATAGATAGTTGGCCTCTGGAGATCAAAGGTACCGAAGAGAGATTGTCTCTCCTCGATGTGTATCCGCGCAGATATCCACTAAATAATGATGCACTCCGTTACTCCTGTAAGAAGCATTAAGCACCGCTGGAACCGCCAGTATTTTGACCTCTGGGTAAAAAATGAATTTGCACCGGCGCGGCGCGGCGAGCCGGCGCACGCAACAAAAGGCATCGAAAGTCTTCCAAAACTAGTAATTTTCTTCCACAAACGGCGAGCCGCAAGACAAAGAAGTCATAGAAATACATAGTTAAATGCATCGCGAAGATAATGGACGTATTTGCGAGTGCTACAAACACCGAGTGACGGGTGATGCGACTTTTCCACCATTTTTCAAAACTTCTTCGATAATGACTAGCGATGGTCAAAAAGTTATTTTAACCGGTTATTTTCGGGACAGTTATTTGGGATTTGTACCTGATTGTACTGATGATTGGTAACTAAGATTATAACTGTCGTATAGTGCCGATGGATGCCCACTGAATTCGACGCTCGCGTCTTAGCCGAGCCCTTGTTTTAAAACGCGTTGTATATATGTGGGTTATAAAAGCAAAGGCAGCAATATTCAAAAATTAAAATGTTTTGAAAGCATTCACCGAGAATTACTACTTTAAAATGTACTGAATTTTTATTTATCTATCTATTATTTATCTCTTCCAAATTTCTTGTAAATACTCTTCTCATAAGTATTTGTCTGGTTCCTAATCCAATATAAGCAAGGTATTTTTGCATAAATTCTTAGATGTTTTATTTTTTCAGAATACTTGGCCATGACCACATAGCATTGAAAATATATTAGGAACATAGTTAATTCTACTCTATTCTAGCATTTTCTCATCATTTTGACTCTACTAGTCAATACGTGCCTTGTCTTTAGATCATGTTTTGTCAAGTCTATTGGGTCTAGGAATTTCATGTATATATTTAAAATGTTTTGTAAAATTGAAATTTAAATCTGTCACATACAATCATCAATAATTACAAACTAATCTGGTGTGTTCATGCAATCAAATTTATAATAATTTTAAGAGGTCTTTAAGGGGGAATACCTACCCACGAAATTGAATTTTTTTAGAAAACCCATTTTAATAATGGTATTGGTATTATTTCTACATAAAAGTACATACTTTTAAGAATATGTTGAATTTTTTTTATAAAAAAATATTGGCGGATAATTCTTGGGTTTTCTCTACTGCCGAAAAATAAAGGTCCTACGCGGTAACCACTCCCATTTCCTCTGTAATCATCATAATAAAAAAAAACAAAAAGATTATCAAAATTGACACTATATTCTAGTCTTCGACGAAAGTATTTATGAAAATATAGGTTTTTGACAAAATGGCGAGTGTTTGAATTTAAAATAGCGTTTTTTAGGGAAATTTTCGGGTTTATTATGCAAATAAATAAAACTAAGTCACTGAGAAAAAATCTTACTACAAAAACAAGATAATTATATATAAAATAACCACTACAAATTTAAATTTGATTGATACAGTGGTTGCTGAGATATTTTGGTCACCGATTTTCAAAATATGGTTTCGAGTTAAACGCGTTTGAAAATTGAGCAATGAATAAATCATGAAATAAAATCATCGATTCCAAATCCATAATATAAGTCCTGCACCTTGCTTAAAATTACAATATCATGGAGCACTCTTCAAAAACATAATAAAAACCGGTCTTACGTTTCTATTATGAAAGAGCCCGACTGGCAGCTAGCTGCGTGTAGCGCGGCGCGTAATCAACAAAGATATGCCACTATTATCAACTATAACTTTGTTATTTTTTTGTATTTTCGCTTGAAATTTTCAAATCTCAAGCTTTAAGAAAATGCATAAATTTAAAAATCGAATTTTTCGAAATTTCTAGGTAAGTATTCTCCCTTAAAGGACTTAGAAGTTTAATTCAGGGCCATACTAATTAAAAAATGCGGGCGAACCAAGAACTCGCGTTCTAAGGGAAAGATTTTTGTTTCGAAATTTTGTATTTAAATTTTGCTTTTTAAATTATGAAAGTACAGTAAAAATTATTATCATCGGCGCAGAAGGGCCAACATAATCTTGTGTATCAACGGTCCCTACGTATATTGTCGAATCTGAAAAAATCTTTTTTCGTTTTACTTAAATCATCCAATTTACTCTATATTTTCGGACAATGTTGAAAGAAATTTGAATTTTCGTTTGAAACAAGGCATATATTAAAGGAAAATTAAATTATTTTTTAATAAAATCCACAAATTAAAAGTGAATTGAATGGTTTAAGATATTATGTAAAACGAAAATCGAATTTTCGCAGATTCGGCAGTATACGTAGGGACGTCGATATGTGTAATATAATGAATAACATATTATATTTATAAGTTGAAAAGTGTTGAAGATCAAATATGATACCTGATATAATATTCCACAATACAATGAGGTGAGAGTCTTTGATATTGTTTCAATCCTTATATTATGGTGGTGAAATGAGTTCTGAATACCGAGTTAACTCAGAAGCTGTCGATGACAGTGTAGTATGGAAATTTGTATGAAAGGATAGAAAATCAAACAATTTTATTGTTAAATTTTTAATTTTTTTTTTATTCATTACAACAATTACAAAAGACAACAATATTACATTGAGAAAAAAACCGTGAACGCCAATGTTGATTTTTTAAACTATATTCTGCGTGTAGTTTTCTGTATCTGATATATCTGAACTCTCTGGCAGACGTTTCGGATCCCATTGTAGGGTCCGTTATCAGGTGTTACGTGTTACAACACATCGGCCCTGATGATGGACCTTCCAATGAGATCCTAAAAGTCAGCAAGAGAGGTCAAATATGTACAAACTAATGTATGTCATATTCGTCCTGTCATCGTCATGTCATCGTCGTCATACATGTCATACGCGTATATTTACACTGCAATTGAACTCATTTTTGTAAGGGTTGTTTTGTCAAAGGCATAGAACTTTAAAATTAAATCAAACATTAAATTTGTGGCAACGGCCACGGTATTAGCATTATTGGAAAGATAATTTAATAATAAATAAAAAAATAAAAAAAGTCACAATGAAACATAACGCATAAAGTCGTCATGAAGAGTCTCAGAGACGAGTCTCACGTGCCACATCAGCGCGCTTAAAATTGAAATAAGAATTAAAAACATTTTTTGATTTCACTGATTGCCTTTTCCCTTTGAGCGTTTGAGAACGTAACCGGGCGACGCCTACGACCGCCGCTCGTATCGCACGAGACGCAACAAAGAAAAAAAATTAAAAGAAATAAAAAATTTGAAATTCAAATTGCGGGTGTTACACAACTTCTGCTGTGCAGTCTATTGGCGAATAGATGCGCGTCTGACCTCGAATGTGTATTGCGCAAGGCGGCTCGGTTATTATATTTCATACAAAATTGCGAGCCGACCACTTTCGGGCCCGGCGCGTTGTATTCAACTTATCGCGGCATTTAGCCGGACCCAATTCCTGACATGTGATTTACATTTTATTTTTTAATAGACAAATTTTCAAAATATTATTACAGATATATTATTATATATAAATATATATAATAATATAATTAAACAAACTAGTTTAGTTTATCATTTTACCAAAAGTAAAGTAGTGATAAACTACGTTAATTTGTTTAGTTACATTACAGACTCTAATAATATATTTTTTTTATAATACAAACCTACCTTTTATTTTTATTATGTAATATTTTTATACTTTATTTTATTTAATGGGAGACAGATAAAACATGTATAAATTTTACATAAGTGATGTTAAAAAGTAATTTTAATAAATTTTAATAATAATCGATAACAAATAATAAAACAACTGTGTTCGTTAGGTTTGTTTGTATATCTTTGTATATTTGTCACTTTTTTTTACATACTTTCTTTTTTTAGCTATGCATATCTGTTAATCATATATGCGAATTTTAATCAGAATCAGAATAAAGATAATCAATATTTGACCCACTTCCTGATCAACAATCGCTCTGAAATTTGCCAGAGAGACGAATTCTGGGCAACAATATAATAATCATTCATAACTTTTACAATATCAATTAAACTATTAAAAAAAATTGATTTCCTGAAATGTTATTTTATCAGAAATTGTGAGCCGGGGACATCCGTCAGTGTGTACGTGTAAGTGAATTTTGACCTTTGAAGTTAAGTTAATTACAATATTTAAAGTGACTACAAACCAAAAAGTGGAAATAATATATTATTTAAATAATGACTAAATAAGAGAAAACATATTTTTTACAGATACGGTACTAAGAGGAATCGCAATATATGCGTATATTGCGACATACAGTCAAAAGCGCGGTACATATTTTAATAATGCCTCCACTAATGCCAAAAACGCCAAAATAATAAATATGGTATAGGTCTTTTCATATTATAAGCTTGCAATTGAGTTAGTGTGGGTACAGTGCGTAATACGCGCATTTTATCCACACCAATTGCAAGCTTATATGAAAAGACCTATACGTATGACTTTTTATAAACAATCTTTCTTTTAATTCCATCTCTGCGCTTTTGATTTTACTGTGATCGCTTTTAATACTGAAGTTGTTAAAAAAATGTTTTCTCCTCTTTCATTATTCTTTCATAAATTCTTTTTTGATCTTATATGAATTTCAAATCTATCACTATTTAATTGTCTTTTCTGTTGAGGTAAACTTTTAATCCATTAAAAGGTTGTATACTTTTAATCCATTAAAAGTGAGTTGCAATTGTCCTGTTTTTGTTCTGGCTGGAATGTTACGATAGTTTTGAGGTGTTCTTGTGTAGTGTTGATAGTTTTCATTTTTTGTGTGTTATTTTGTGTCTTTCTCTCGTATTTCACCATTAGCAAGCTTATAAATAAATTTTAATCTTTGTTCTGTTTCTGACATTGAGTCTGTGTTGTTTGATAAAGGGTTTCAGTCGGTGTCAAAATTTAATGCTATAAAGCATTTTTTACGTTTTAATTTTATTCAATATTTAGCCACATAAAATGCCAAACTGATGAGGGTAGAAACACAAGATGGAAGAATCAAAAGGAATCATGCATTATCGAAATCTCTCGAACGATCCAAACAAATCTGGACTCGAGTGAGTTATTCTCACAAACTCTGGAATCATCATAAAAACGGCATTTCATATAAAAAGGGATCGGCCTATGGAAATGGCCTGTGAAAATCCATAGACAAGTGTGCGGCAATGTAGCCAGCATGTGTATTCCAGCAATAGTAAATCAAGGAAATACCTAGCGGCGGGCGAGAAGTTTTCTAGTGCGGACCTGAGCGATTTTTTTGATGTATATGAGAGACAAGTTATTCAGGAGTAATAATTAATGCGAATAAAGAAATTGGATAATTGGTGTGTGAAATATCCTAGAAACATTTTGTGAGAATATTCTAATGATGGTTTGTGTAAATTTATAATGGAGCTCCAATTAAATTCGTGTTCAGTAACTTTCAGTAATTTTTTTTCTATTTTTTCAATTACAAATTTCCAAAATTTTCATACGCGAAATTTGCGTATGAAGATTTTAAATGGTTTTTAGTGTTTCATTTGCCTTCCACAGCCACGATGTCACGTGTCAACTGTTTTTATTTTGTTATTATGTAGAGGCCCATTTTAGTGTATGATCAAGGTAGAGAGTCAGATAGAAAATTTAGGGTGGAAAAATTAATTATCGTAAGTATCAGGAGTAAAATTAATGGATCGAGTGAGAAGTACCGCGATAAAGAACATCTTAGGTACAGAGCCCCTACTTTTACTTTTACCAACATAAAGGTTAATTTAAAAAAAAAGAGTTTTCTTGGGCACTTCTTGCAATTACCAGATAGAGAAGATGAATTCCTGCAAATCCAGAAGGAGAAGGCTAGTGGGTCGCTCCAGAATAAGCTAGGACACACCAGCGAATGGATGAATATTGAGATTTTGACCTCCGATTCTCTTAAAATAGGGGATTATAATGATGACTACCTATCGCGTGCTTCTCCGCAGAGCTCGACAGAGAGGCTAGAACGCCACATCCCTATGTCCTGCACACTACATTTGCCTCTTCCACTTCCTATACACCCTCTTATGCACGCTCTTTTGTTGTTGTTGTACACACCGTTGTTGAAGTTCTTAATAGGCCATTGTCGATTGTTTGGTTTACCTGGTCATGCTAGATATTTCGTGAATGGCCTCTTTTCTACTGCCTTAAACATTCTTTACCCCCCTTTCCACGCTCATCCGTTCCACATCTAAACTTAACTACAGCCAACCTTACATATACATTTCCTGTTCTATTTTTCTTATTTTTCACACTATTACTCAAAGACGATGGTGATAATTAATGATGATGGTGTTAATAATACGGCAGGTATACATTTTTTAAATTAATGATCCTGCATACTCCTTTATCACCTGTTGCTAGTTTCATAATCTGTGGATAAGCACGTTTAGGATTTGTTATCTTTTGAAATATTTAATCACCAGCAAGTTAACAGCATCTGTAATTTTCGCGAAATGTTCACGAGATGTTGATTTAACGATTCGTTGGCTCCAATGTGCATCAAAAACTACTTTTTTCAAGTAGCAAGAGTTCAGAACAACAATTTTGTGTAATCAAAAAAGTAATTAATTACATATAATATATATACATGCACCCACACATTCAAAAGATTTCGTTCGCTTTAAAATTTAATTATTGTTTATGGACATTAAAATACCTTTCATGGCATGCAAAAAAGGGAATCGACTGTTAATTATAGTTGAGAGAGCCAGGAAGATTTAGAAGTTTTCGTGGAGTGCATACTTGGAGTGGAGATATTAGGTACTAGTTTAACGGTCTGATTCTATAAGTTTTTGTATGATATATGTGACTGTCTAAATAGGTGTGACTTTTTTTTTGAAATTGTGCAAGATGTCTGTTTGTCTCAATTTTTCGGTCTTGGTCTTATTCCATAACTTCGGTCCGGCCACCGCGAAAGCACGATCATTGAAGTTAGTTTAATGGACGCGATTTTTTTCAACTTACATACTTGTATTGGATTTTGATGCTGAGCTATGTGTTAGCTGTCTATTATTTGCGGAAAATGAAATGCAGAAGTCGGTAATATATTGAGGGGCCATGTTGTGAATAGTCTTGAATAGTTTGCACAACTTATATTCAATCTCCTCGGGACATTTAATCCAGTGAAGGTTTTGGAGCTGTGAAGGATAAGACACTTTGACACTATTCTCAATTATACAGAACCCGATAAATAAAAAAAAAGGAATTTAATAAAAATTGGAAATATTATTTCCTGGCGTATCCTAGTGTAATGCAAGTAATTCGGATGAATTTCATTACACAAAAAAGTATATTGCTCTCAAATTCCGTAAATCAATTGTAGAAGAAAATGAAGTTCATGATTTCTTTTGATTATCTTTCGCTCACATGGATAGCAAAAATATTGTTGAAAAGTCGTTTAGTCTTAGTATATTAACATATCTCTTCGCATCCAAACAAGAATGACAGGTATCTTGCACACACCTCCAAAGATGTACAATACTTTATTTTTTCTTCAAAACTAGAATATGCTGGACGAGGTTTTTCAACGGCCATCAGAGGCGACTGCAATTTGTAAGTATTTAAAAAGTGTATTCAAAGCCGAATAAAAAAAATATTGCCTATTAGCTTACGAACGTTCAAGCCAGTTTTTTTTGGCCATTTTTTTCCAAATGGCATCCTCTGAATAGCCATGCATATGATTTGCGTTTGGAGCGGCGCACATTTTTTGCGCACTGCAGAATTCAAAGGCGATATTGGTCTTCTGTTGCGCTCGCATCTTAGTCTTGAATAATTATATGCAAGATATTTTAGAAATTATGCAAGCGTTATTATCTCGTGCGGTAAATTTTTGGATGCTTTGAATTAAAATAAATGCTGTTCTTTTAAAATTGATGGATGTCTTTACAGGGATGTGTCAATTATTTAGTGATGAGAAATATCAGTAGATTTCTGCAGACATTTTGGTATGTCGATTTCCAGGGCAATAGCTTTTTTCAATTTTATTTCCCAATCTTTCTTCCTGTGAATTTGATAAATTTTCAAACGTTATCATTAAAATAATTTAAATTGATGGAATCATACCATGTTTGACGTACATGAGTTAAGTTATCCCAATTATAATAATATCGTTGTCCATCTATCCGTCCGTCCGTCAGTAAAAATAATTTCGATTTTTTTACGAATTTTTTTTTCGAAATACTTTTTTTAGAAAAATATCATTTTCGAAAAATAATTTTTTCAGATTATTATAAAAAGTTTTTTTTGGGGTATTTTATTTAAATAACTAAATACTTATTCTTTAAGAGCAGACATGTAAAAGTATCATATTTTTTGACGGGTTAAAACTTACAACTATGTAGTATATTATTATACTTGATATATTATATTTTATCAATAGAAGATAGGTTCTGTCACTCTTAAAATTCGAGTAGAGTAATATTAGTTGTCCCCAAAAAGGGGGATTTATTTAACTGGCTAACTTTGTCAGTCAGTTGCGTCTTACTTGCCATATCGAGTGCATGCTTTTTTGACGGAAGTATTTTTTTATTACATATTTTAAAACACCTGAAATTGTGATTAAAGATCGAATGGCTGCAGAAATTGAAGTTGGTTCAGAGATATTTATTAAAAAATTAGCTAATAAGATTGGTATCCGTAGTCCAGTGTTCAGATATCCATTTAAAAAATTCTATAATTCAACTCAAGTAGAGTAAACATCAGAATATTTTGAGTTTGTTCAAATCTTTCAGAACAGTGCTGGATTTATGTCACAGAGACATTATTAATCAATTAGTGTATATTATAGATATCTCACAGAGACGAAACTGTATTAATTATGGGAAAGTAGGTATAGAAGTCATTTGGGTGTAACAGGACTTATGACCTGTCTTTTGGTTGGCTTAAGTGATCACTTTACACAATTGTAACATTCGCCATTTCCACCCATGATAGAATATACCATGCTTATTCATTTTTTGGAAGTTGTATATATGTTCAAATTGCGTGAAGCTTTCATATATGAGTTGTAAGCGCCTTTTCCATGCGGCCTGTACAAAGTCATTTTCATTCCCCTAAATCCCCACAGATGTCGCTTATGAGAAAATCTACAATTGATTTTACGGAATTTTGGGAGCAATATACTTTTATTATGTGTAATGAAATTCATCCGAATACTTGCATTACACTAGGATACGCCAGGAAATATTATTTCCAATTTTTGTTAAATTCCTTTTTTTGACCAGTATTTACAATTCAGAATATTTTGAGTTTGTTCAATCTTCTACAGTGCTGGATTTAGGGCCGCATGAAAGGCTCTTACAACTCATATATGAAAGCTTCACTCATTTGCACAATATCATTCCAAAAAAAAAAATGAATAAGCATGGTATATTCTATCATGGGTGGAAATGGCGAATGTTACAATTGTGTAAAGTGATCACTTAAGCCAACCAAAAGACAGGTCATAAGTCCTGTTACACCCAAATGACTTCTATACCTACTTTCCCATAATTAATACAGTTTCGTCTCTGCGAGATATCTATAATATACACTAATAGAGTAAACATCGTTTTATTACATCTATTAAAATGATCGTCATGAATAATCTCACCAAGTTAACGCCGATTCCATTAAAAATGGGTTATTATTATAGTTTTTAGATGGATTTTTTTAGTATTGATTATGTTAATGATACAACATTTATTACCAAAGCAGAAGAAGAAACATCTTCGAAGAATCGGACACAGACGTATGAAACTCGAGATAAATAGAACCACAACCAGTCACGATTGTCAATCGAATCAGAGCACACTACCTACAAACAGTGCACAGTAAGTTTTGCAGATCGTGAATGACTTGCTGTATACCTTCCGAACTGAAATTAAAAGAAAAAATGCAATTGCAATACGGCAATGCAATTTCTGGATACAACTGGGAAAAATAGGTAACCGGAAATTTTTAAAATTTATTTATTTAATATTTTATAGAACATAAACAATTTGCATACATAAGAAATATGTTGTTTTCAGAAAGTTTTTGCCAAATCTTTTAGTGTAGTATAAATACAAAAAGTAACAAAGAATTTTACATAAGATATAGATAACCTCTAGTGGTAATACAGCTTACCTTTCTACTTTTTTTTTAATAGACCCACCCTATCCCATAACTGTTATGGAAGTATTTACTTCCTTACCAGTTCCTCTCAGCAAATCATCCCGTGAGTTGATTTATTATTGATCAAAGTTTAACTTCGACTTTCCATCCCTTTCTGCATCTGTTTGAGTTTCGAGTTTATTTAATAAAAATAATAATGTACATATCATCAACAATCTAATAAATAAAAAGAAAACAATACCTTGATCTCTTATAATGCGTGTACGTGCTACTCGATAGCCCGACAGAGAAGCAGTAAAGGCGACCATAGTATTCACAGCCACTCCCAGAAGGGGAGAAAAGACGTCACAAATATATTTTGGTACCGCCACCGCGACCACGGACCAGTAGAAATTCACTCTGTCCAGGTCACAACAAACCACAGGAGAGCGTCATAGAGATTACTCTCTCAGCTCTCCCCGGCAGCCGGTCTTCCTAACATCTCCCAGCGGGAGACCCATACTCTAATGAAGTCTGAGGTTTCTTTCACAGTTCAGGAGATCGTTATTCCGGGACGAACGATGACCTATTCCCACTAAGTCCTTAACCATATTCTCTCGTGCGTCTCTCAAGATGATACATTCCCAGAGAATGTGCTCCGGCGTCTGTCGCACTTGATCGCAGACACACCACGGGTCGCGCGCAAGTCCCAAATCAAAAAGCTTGCTCAGAAATTGCCCGTGGCCCGAGATCATCTGCATCTCGTAGTGATTCATGGCTGGAGGACCATCTCCGACTTTCACTCTCACCTCTACCTTTCTACTGCAATATAACCAGTCCATGCCTAATGCACGCCACTGAAATATTGTTACTTTGCTCCACCTTTCACGGTAACAAGAACAGCATCAGTTAGTCACAGTGTTCTTTTTTGTGAGAGTTCTATATAAATGATGTTATCATTAAAGCATTTTATAGCATAGCAATAGTCATCAAAAAATTAATTTATTAGTCTAAAATAAATAAACCGTTACTTTATTAAAACCTTAAATATAATGGATGGAAGTTTGTTTAAAACTGTCTAAATGCAAGTTTGATCAAATATAAAAACTAAAACCTTTCTCTGAATTGATATTTTAGCTAAAAAAAATATCAACCAATTTCTTACATAATTTTGAATCAGTTTGTTATTATTTTATTGGTATTTTTTAATTTTCTATGTAGTTATCTAGAAAAAGAGTGAGCCCAGTAATGACTACTATAACATTTACAAACGTATATATAATTTCCGAAACAAATTTTTAGAATTAATAAACACATTAATTTCAATCAGAATAAAACATACTTGTCACCCTAATTTATGAAAAATTATTTTAAAAATTAGCAGAAGTGCAACCCCATAAACATTGCAAGTATTAACTATTTATAACGTTCCTGTATAGTCCCATTTAAATATATGGTTACCGTAGTCAGATCATGAATCCAGGGCGTGGAAAATAAATTATCTTAGAGGAGGAGTACCGTGTAAAATAATATCTTAGGCACAAAGCCCCTAATCAATCCGTAGAAAGATCTCAATTGAGTTGGCTTAGACACGTCTTGCAAATACCAGATAGAGAAGATGCATCTTTCTGCGAGAAATGGACCGCCTTAGACTACGTTAAGATAGGCTTTGTCGACACGTCCGATACTATTAAAATAAGAAGATGATAATGATGATTACTAACTATTGCGTGTTTCTCCACAAGGATTGATATTGAGGAGTTTGCAATTCTATCCTCTCTGTCTACCCTCGTCTATTTACCATATACCTTCTCGCTCTTCGGTTGTCGAAGCTCTTCAGAGGCCATTATTTGGTTTACCTGGTTTACAGATATTTCGCGAATGGCCTCTTTTCTGCTGGATTAAACACTCTTTACCTTCCTTTTCACGCTCATCTGTTCTAAATCTAAACCAAACTACAGCTAGCATTACACACACATTTTCACTTCTATTTTTCCATACTATAGGTTCACAATATTTTTATAGTTGGGTATGTTTTAATAATAATAATAAAATATTATTATTAATATTAATAATAATAATAATAATAATAGTAATAATGATAATATTTATTCTAACATAACCAGGTTGTAAGTACAAAACGTGGTCCGCCATATAAATTACACGTTAGACAGAAAATATAAAAAAGGGAAAAAATAAAAAAAGAACAGCTATTAAATAATTTATAATTTTGATAACACAAATAATTGGATTTTTCTCAGGGATTACGACCTATGTGACCTGGCTTAAGTGATACTCCACTTTAATATTTAGATGTATCATTACTCTTCGGTTCTTGAAACTTTGTTGAAGTTGTTAGAATGTTTGTTTTACGTGGTCATGCCAGATAATTTGTGATGGCCTTTTTCTGCAGCCTTTTAACTTCATCTCTCCAATTTATGAAAAATTAGTAAAAAATTTAGCAGAAGTAAAATCAGACGAAGAAAACAAACTAACTATAAATCAAAGCAATTTACACCATAGAAAAAATGCATACTTTTTCGCCTAGCTTTGAGTAAATACCGATAATGAAATGGCCAATATTGCGATACAAAATGGCGCAGCCAAAAAAAAAATAGTGCAGATTTGTTATAGGTTTTTCAATCTGTGTGTCGCGAGGGTTCTCGTTGTTTGTCGCCATGTTTTAGCGCATAATAATACATAGGATCAAATCTTATACCAACCAATACCCATGGCAATTATTGGTACTACTATACATATCCATATACATAATAATAATAATAATATTTGGATGACTTATATAGCGCCGTTTTCGAGAATACTCACCTCAAGGGCACTTTACACGGAAAAATTATTATCTTACAAAACAACTTACTGCTAAAAAAGAAGAAAAAACTTATTTACTATTACTTATTCACTAGATGGCATGCGAAAAATGGAATTAAAATTGAATACTATAATAGTTGGGAGTGCATGAAAGAATTAGGTGTTTTCGCGGAGTTTACAATAGGAGTGGAAAACATTAGCTAGCATTGTTGTGGTCAGATTATATAGGTTTTTGTAGGATTGTCTAAATAAATGCGTCTTAAATTGTTTTTTGAATTGTGGTAAGCTGCCTGTTTGTCTCAGTTTATTAGGTAGTTTGTTCTATAACTTTGGTCCAGCCACCGCGAAAGCACGATCACCGAAATTAGTTTTGTGGACGTGATTTACTTCAGCTAACTTATTTGTATTAGATGTTGATGCTGAGCGAAGTGTTAGTTGTCTATTATTTGCGGAGAATGGAATGCAGAAGTCGGTTATGTATTGAGGAGCCATGTTGTGAATAGCCTTAAATATTGTAAGGCAAAGCTTATATTCAATCCTAGACTAGACTACCAATCGGTGGCCATTGTTCGGCAGCCTCTCTACACGCGTGTAAACTTAACGCGACATTTTTTTTTTGTTTACATCATTTGTACTCTACCACCGATTTGCCACATATGCGTTGTTGTCTAAAGCTGTATACTTCTTTCCAATTAAGAAAGACAATCGAATTAGTATGTGCGTCGTACGCACGACTTACATATACTAATTCCATTGTTTTTCTTAAATGGAAACAGGTATACACATCTTTGAGTAAAGTACAAACATAGGATTTACATGGTTTATGCATGAGAAGATGTAGGACATTGCAAGAGGTAGAATGTGCCAGGACATAACAGTGTGCAATTCTACCTTCTCTGCCTGCTTCTGCGAGCTGGTTAATTAGTTAGTTGGACATAGTTTATGATGTCTATCTGATCACCACCTGCAAACCCGTCAAAAATGACGGGTTCGCAGGTGGTGATCGTGACGTTTTTGCTAAGCCGTAGTATATATTTATAGTATATTTTTGGTGGTCCACCGAGAGGCGGCTATAGCATCATGCATTGAGCGGCCAGTTCGGATTTGCTGGCATGGGGTTCAAGCCCCATTTTCGGCCGTTTAATTTCGTTTTTTAGCCGTGAATTTGAGCGAAATTACGGACGTTATACGAAGTTACGGGGACAGACAGACAAATGGACGGATAGACGGACGGACAGACAAATACCCCTTTTTCCCGTTGCTTTTAAAACACTTGCCTGGTGCATTTCACCGCTTTAGAAAAAAAAAGTTAGTTTGTTAGTCCTGTCAAGTGTGGCGCTTTATTATAAAGATTGAAAAACACTGCGTTATAGATTGAAGATTTGGTCGTATTTTTTTGGTTTCCTCTTACCTCGGAAATCCCGGAGAGCGACTGGTCTTTGCAGGATAATTTTCCGCGTCTTGGCGATGCTAAATACAAAATTACGTGAAAAAGTAACCTTGCATTTTTTTGGCAAGAATTGCAATGCGAAACAATGCAACGGTGTAGTGAGTCATCTTCTAAGGAAGTATGTAACACTTTAATACCTTACACATATTTTTGGATGCAATCAATTAACACACGTCTGCAAGAAGTCTGTTTATACAAAAAATAATCGAAAAAAGTGTTTTTAGTCTAAAAAAATACTTAAATGGGCTATATACTTGTACCTATTCATATTTTTTGTATGGACACCATAAAGTATAAAATTGTACAGAGGTGAATAAAGGCGAGGGAATTGGGATAAAGTGGAAGTATGTCCCCCTCGAATATACTAGACATATTTATAATGCAAGTATAGGTATTAAAGTTACCCGTAGTAAACAAAACGTATTTATACAATTACCGTTGTTTTTCTAAAAATTTTGTTTTGTTAAAACTTTCCAAACCGACACTCTTCAGGTAAAAACATTTTTTTTAATAAAGCGCCAATTTTTATTTATTCAAGTACTGAGACTTATACTTTATATCGATAGCCTGCCATAGGAAATTCAAAACACGGTGAATATAAGGAGGTTTAATCAGGAATGCAAAAATTTTATTGTAAAAAGTTTTAAATGACTAGATGGAATTCCAATATGTTTGAGTGAAATCATGTATTAGCACACACAACATTATGTGTGGAACTAAATAAATAAAATACTTTATAAGAATACTTCGTTTGACATTTTGATACAAAATTTACAAGGTCATAGTATTTTTCTAAGTAAGTCAAACGTAATGGAACTAGTCGTGGAACTAGACTATGTAAAATTTCGTTGATTCATGTCCATATATTTTGGTGATCTATGGTGGACACGAAAGAAATTTTCTTAATTCATTAAAATTCTTTATCTTTAAATTTGACTGTTGTACCAAAATAACACTAAAACACCAAATTATGGGAGTATACGATTTATTTAATAGATACCGAATGAAATAGATTTAAGTTTTATTATAAAAATTAGGATAAAGCGCAAACTTTGCATGTAGATTCCGACCAAATTATATTCCAAAAATGTTAACAAGATGTTTTATGACGTGTATTAAAGCCAATTCATTTTTAATGTTCGGTATGAATTACTTCCACGATAGTCTAATTTGAAAAAAAAATGCAAATTTTGAAATCACTTATCTCCATAAATATTTATATTATAACATTGATATTTTCTTTAAATTCAAATATCTCCGGGTGGAATTTTCAATAAATTCAAATACCTTGGGGTGGAATTTTCTAGCGACGAAAGTCAGGAAAGTGAAATAGATAGAGGAATCGGAGCTGCGACCGGCCTTTTTCTTTCTTTATATAGTTCGGTGATAAGAAAATCCGAGCTAAGTGTCAATACAAAACTTCAAATCTGTCTAAAGGTCCACCCTAATATATTTATGGTCATCACATTTGGATCCTAAAGGAGAGAGTAAGAGTCAGGATCCAGGCTGCCGAGATGAGTTTTTTAAGGCGGGTAGCGGGATCACACTGATGGACAGAGTGAGAAGTGCCGACGTAAAGCACTCACTCGGCATGGAGCCCCTACTCCTACATATAGAAAAATCACATATGAGGTGGCTTGGACATGTGCTAAAATACCAGAGTAATGAATACCGAGAAGTATACTCTTGGCAACCCCGAAAGGAAGACGACCGGTGGGTCGCCCCGGATTAAGCTGGGAGAAACAACAAAAAAATGTGTATGAAAACGGAATGGGCCTAGATTGGTTGACTTGTACGAAAGCGGCATAAGACAAGGAAATACGGAAGCACCTTGTCGAGTCTTTGGACCCCCGACCCTATTAGGACAGGGGATGAAGATGATGATGATTGTATTGATGTTAGTATATTTTTGGCTCATAATTTAGACAGAAATCTACCGGCAATCTCCGGACTGGCTCTCTTACATCCTGTATACGAATTATCGAGATTATTTTATTAAAAATAACCCAACCTAACACGCCCCTCTAACTGGTGACATAAGCATACACATTATTTTATGATCATTATGTATAATTTATTCAGTGAATCTATTTTGGTGCTTATTTATTGAGTTCGGTAGCAATTAACATACTTGTTTTTACGCCTACATATAGCATTTGCATTTTGGTAAAAATATTATTTTTTGGTGTTATTACTAGATTTTATCCCCCGGAGGATATCATTAATCAAGATATTTATTATAGTTTTCTCATAGAGACGAAGCTATTTTTTAAATGGGAAAGTAGGTATGGATGACTTTTTGAGTATTCATAGGGCTTACGACCTTTCGTACTGCTGGCACACAACTCACATATGAAACAAGTTGTGCAAGTTAAACATATACAGGGTTATTTGGAAAACATTAATAACCTCGCAGGACTATATTCCTGCCATGATTATGAGTCGAAAATGTTCAAGCTATTATGACCTAATATCAATAGTTAAGGAGATATGCGACATCAAAGTTTGCATTTTTTTTTTCTATATTTCTGACTTATTTTTTATAAAACGTTGGACTATCATTACAGATGCGAACATGGAATACGTGTCACATCAATATTCTTACTATTTTCAAACTAAGCTAAACGCTTGTGCTATGAAAATAGGACTAACTTGCTAGTCTGGGCTGAGATTCGAACCCGCATTGTTTTGGATACTGCTGCTTTTGCTTTTATACCCCACATATTATGTATAAAATTAATGAGTCAACAAACCTATGAGAATAGCAACTATCACTATCTCAGAATGGACAGCATGTTTTTTTTAAAGTAGTCGAGTTGTCATGGAATACGTCTACAAACCCACTGTATATTGCTCAATCTGTATAGTCTAGAGTCTAGACTCTAGACAGTGATGAGTGTATGTGGTAGTTTGGTAGTTCGTAATCGTAATAAAATATAATTTTTATACTCAACGTCAGTTCGCGAAACATTGAAAATGATTGACTGCTTTTTCCACATTTCCATTGATTGTGGTTTCTCTTTCGACAATAGCTTAGTTTATTAAAAATTTACTTGGAATGTTAGAAAGCTTTTATATTAAAAAAGTTTTTTTTTATTATTCATTCTATTTTTATTTATATTCTATTTATTAATTCTCAAAAAAGTTTTTTCTTAATACGAATATAATTTTTATGCTATTATAAATAAGAAATATTAATTATGGACTTAAATTTAGAAAAAAAATGTGTCGTCACCTAAAGATCGTATTAATACCTCTCTAATACAATCTGTGCTATTCTGAAAATAACAATAGTGTGTTGTCAGATCTTTATCCCAACACTTAATAGATGAAAATAAAAATAAAATAAATGAGACATAGGTATACATGGGTATTCGGCGTTCGTCGTTCTTAAATAAGAAGATTTGTATATTTTCAAATATCTCTTTCAAAGTAAAAACCTTTATTTGTGATATCCGATTTCTCCGGTATGGTCTGACAGCTGCCCTATGCCGCAAACGTTACTTCACAATTCTCACGTTTCGACTAAAATTACATGAAATAAGTACTAATGCTATATTTAAAGCTTACATAAAAAATATTATTTCATATGCACTTATTAATTTACTCTCCCTGATGTAAAATTATGGTAAATTGTCATTGTCACATTGGACCATGGAAAAGAGATAATATTGTTGTATTGACGTTTGACGGCTAACCGTCATTTACTTTTTTCTCCCTCTGACCACACTACCGACGTATACCTACGTCTCGTTTATTTTATATTTTTATTTTCGTCTATTAAGTATTGGTATAAAGATCTGATATCCCAATATTGCTATTTTCAAAATAGCACAGAATATCATTTTTTACACGCACACAGTGTAATAAAGATCAAATTAAAATTTAAAAAAAAAACAGACAGTGTCGTTTGAATTACATTCTCATTGCCGTTATTGAAATTATGACGTTCGGTGTTACTTCACCAATTAAACTGCGTGATTTTTAATGGTACGACCGACCGACGGAGTCAAAGCGAGGCAGTCCTCCGCCATTGTGCTCGTGTCAGAACATCGACGCATTTGCACTCAGCCTGCGTCGGCCATGCAAAAAAGCCAATTGAAAGGCATTCGGCCAAGTATGTGACTAAAAAACCGCGAACCGGTTTGATGCAAACAAAAAACAAGCCAATTCTAATACCATCCTAATACACGTTGCAGGAAGTCATCCGCGTTCTCCCGCCTTTTCGGCTAACGGAGCGTTCTGCTACACTCCATTGTGCCGCGCGGGGTTGGCCGAGAGACGGCCTCAGACGCATCCGGTTGGCGGTTTTTTGTTTCGGCTGCCTATTTCCATAAGTGGATCTTTTCCTACCGCGCAACGCATAAACGTACATCACTATTTTGATTTAGTTCTTGGATTTTTATGGTCGTTGAGAATGAGTAATCAATATGTATGCATCAATATTATGATTCAGCTCTAGGGATATTAATCCTATATAATATAAGATATTAGGAATGAATGTAAAGCTGATCGTAGCATAATAATAGAATAAAAACAGGGTCGCTCAGATGGTTTGGGCATGTTGAGCGAATGAATGAGGAAAGAATGGTAAGAAAGATATATGATGCAAGTGTTGACGGCGCCAGAAAGAGAGGGCGACCACGGAAGACGTGGCATGACCAGATTAACCAGATACTGGAAGATGGTCCTGTTAGAAGCCTGAACAACCGTCGAGCTTGCATGCGAAGATGTATGAATGTAGACGAGGCGAAAGTTGTATGTCAGAACAGAAGAGTATGGCGCTCTATCCTCTCTGCCTATCCCCACGGTGAAACGGCGTGATGGTAAGTTAGTTAGTTAGTTAGTTAGTTAATATAATATGTACTAGATGTGCTCGCGCGGCTTCACACGCGTAGACTTTTAGTAACTTTTAGTCATATTTTAGCAATTTATGTATTAACTTTAACATAAAGATATACAGGGTGTCCCGCATCTCGACGTCAAGCCGAAATCGGGTGATAGGCCAAGTCATAATAGTCATGTGTTTTAAAAATTATAAACAAAAAAATCTACACTCTGTGATGGTCTTTTCAATCCTGTTGCTAAAAAATCTTTATTTTTTTTTCATTTTTTTATTATTATCTATGTAATCCTGAACTTCTGTAAACTTTCCGAAATTTCTTCCTGCTCCAGCTTGGAAGAAAATGTCACTTTTTGACCAAACAAAGTATTCAAAATCAATACTTTGCCCAGTTTTAACTGACTGTTTTATTTTTTAATTTTTTTTTTAAATATTTTTCTGATAACTATTATGACTTGGCCTATCACCCGATTTCGGCTTGACGTTGAGATACCTGACATTCTGTATGTCGACTTGGACTGTTTTATAGAACTTTTTGAGTTCTACAAATTCTTTTAAGAAAGCATTTAAATATCTCTTACGTTAAAGCAGCATTCGTAAAAAAACGCATTATTTCGTCGACTTTAGTTGTAAAATATGACAACACGTAAAGTATTTTTATTTTAAAGGGATAATATATATAGCCTATAACCACTGAAACTCCATTCTAAATATTGGTGAAAGAATTTTTTAAATCGGGTAAGTAGTTTCGGAGATTACCTCATACATCCAAACATATAAACTTTACCTCTTTATTGTATAATAGTATAGAATAGATGAAGAAATTTGGGAATAATTATAACAATTCTCAGATTGCTAGTAGCAGGCGCATGCCATGAGTATATTGAATTGACATATATTTTGGAAAGAACATTGAAACAAAAATTTTATATGAAATTTATATGACTTATTATGAACATTATTTATGATATATTAAAATCTGAATAAAATAACTAATAATTATTTATTATATTACATTTCAAATATAATTAATAAAATAAAATTATACAATAATAAATTATCATACAATCTGATAGTAATATTACTATATATGTTTTTTAATTCGAATTTTTCCAAAATATGTGCTTGGGTTAATATTATGCTTCGATATTCTCACTGCACGCCCCTGGCTAGTAGATATGCATAAACAATAGATTTCCTTACAAAACTTTTAATACCTATTGAATTTACTCACCAAGTTTGACAGCAAAATTTATCACGAAAACTACGTAGTATATTTGAAATATTTATGCGCTCATATGATATCAATAGAAAATTATATCAATAAATGATAAATGATATCAATAAAAATATGATATCAATAAAAAAACAAGGGATGTCGACGCAAGCACTTTTTACACGCCCAGCTGGTGAACAACAAACTTATAATTTTATAATGTGTCATAATATATTTTTTTATTATTTATGCATTATTATCATCATACTTTAATAATTAAATTTAATAGTATTAGAATGTACCCCTGTTTAACTGTATAAATGTAGGATATTATAAATTACATTGATAAACAATGTTTAAATCTGATAAGCATATAGCAATAATTATAAAAAGACAAGGCATATGCTGCGTAAATACAAATAATTTATCAGCAAAGCTAAAATACGAGTTGCACATACATTTATATATATTAATATGCAGAAAAATGTATTTTTGAAATTTTCTCTGCCATGAGAAATCTATAACAATAGAGATCTATAACAATTATTGCGGAGGGGATGATAGAAGGCAGTTTAGGCATAGACAGTAAGTGGTTATCATAGTTGCGTATACTCAGAAAGTGGCTCTATGTCGAAAATGTCAAAGATCTTATATGCCTCGCGCAAGATAAATATTGCTACTTGATCACCAACCTTCGATTGACCACAGCACATGAAAAAAAAGTACATGCCTACAGAAAAAAGATATGGGCAAATTTAAAACATACATTTCATATACAGAGAAAAAATAAGAGTAAAACTAAAACATAAGTTGCATATACAGAAAAAAGATAACAGTAAAACTAAAACACTTAAATTGTAAGAAAAAACATAAAGCAAGAATAATGAAAGTTACGGGCAAAATAAATATACAAGTCAGAACATGAAATAATTCAGGGAAACATCTAAACAAATGTACTCAAAGTATGGTACAAGCACATATAATATGAGCGAGCTTAACCCTGATAATAGACGGTTTTTGAAATATTGCGCAAACATGGTTACCTTCTCAAAAGTCTGTTGGATGGACACACCTCTCCTTTTTATGTGATTATTATATTCTAGGGATAATGCCACGTTTTGTTTACGGCTTGCTCAAATGACAGACATGTATTCATTTAACGTCGTATCCTTCAGAGCCCGACGACTTTACGGCGCGGAGCATCTGACTTTGTAACACTAAATGACACCTCCATGAAGCTCCTTCATTGGTCTTTAAATAATTTTGAATAGATGAGTTCCGATCCTCTTTGAATGCGGAAGCTTTACCTGATTTCATAGCCCATCACTCATGCCAACGCCATATTGCCTTATCGATATATTTAACTGTCAATACTCACAAGGGCTGCATGATAAAATATTAAAGAGTTAAGGTTATTATAACGGTCGTTAGACATATAAATGTGTTAAATGAAGAGAATATTTTATACGAACCGTATATTTCACTGAGAAGCAAATCTCAATGTTTCGCTGAAGTCTTATCCAGCGTCATCGGGAGAGCGTCCTATCACCGCGGGGGTGGAGGCCGAACTGATTATCTCTTCCGAGGTCGTAAATTATATGCACCTTGTTGTGGAGTGTTCACTTCTTCTACGATAGAGGTCGCTAGTGTGTAATATGTACTAATTACATCTCGGGGCTTTTCTCTGACGGGCTTAAAGGTGAAATCAAAGTCTTGAGAACAGGGCGCTAAATACTTGATAGTTCGTACCTGTCATCTCTGTTGAAATTAGGATGTGTACAGATATTTTATACGGTTCGTATAAAATAAGTTTCTGTGTTTAATGACTGATGGTGCTACCGATAATTTGTATAGCATTGTTTAACCCCCCATTTCAAATGAAGCCTATCAAAATTTCAGGAATATTTATAGAGCAGTAAAGTTTCAATAGCTTTTGAAATTAGGCAAGTTTGTGTTTCTTTATACCCATGAAAAATAACAGTATTGGTCAGTGATTCGATTCTTTTTTTTGTATGGAAAGACGTGTGAGGGAATGAAAGTGAGGTTGCATGCTGTTTATAATAGACAAAGAGCCAGCGAAAGCCAAATATACGTTATATCATCAAACCTAAAATATTTTTTCTACATGTACACTGTAGTGTAGATAAAAAGGTTTGGATATTATGAAATTTGAGTTCGAGGGATTTTGGCAGATAACAGGTAATAATACAGGTAAAATGAAACGTAAAAATAACAAACCTTATTTTCTAATATGTTTAACGAGACATACTATACACTCATATTAATGGTTGCCAAACGCTTTTCACTGGTCATTTCTTCCGCCAGATGCATTAAGACTCTATTAATATTCATGTCATTTACGTTACTGTAGCAAGTCTGAATTTTATATATTTTATTCGGACCACTAATCGACAGTAATATATTTTAACGTTTTACTTACACATTTTTTTGTAACCGTATTACCAGTTATCCGAAAAATCCCCCGAACTCAAATGTCATAATATCCAAACCTTTTTACCTTCTATAGTGTAGGTATAACTACAGAAAATATTTCTGGTTTGATACTATTGGTCGCGCCAGTATTCATATGTATTTTTTAATGATATGTACATCGAACGCCTGGGCATAAGCGAGGGTATGCAGGACTTACCACCTGATGTCAATACTCCGGTGTGCCGATCGTCAATTTGGCTGCACGACCAGTCAAAAATCGGGCATCGCTTGCGCAGTATAAAAATCTGTCGCTGATTAATTCACCGTCCACGCCAGTTATCATACCATTGTTCTTAGTTATTACGCGCCGCTGTCTTGTTATAATTATTCGCGAGAGTGAATATTTGCACGATGAATACGGAATTCAACAGTTTACAGTCCATTTATCACATAAGTATCGAATTTTCTGGCAAATCGAAGATTCCAGAGGTGAGTCCCTGCATTGTCTTGTTTGCGTACGAGCGTTCGCACCTTGTACTGGACGATCTCGCTGCTCTGGAAGTTTTCGTATAGCTAGAAACTATTAGAGCATACGAAACTATAACTGCCGCCGATCAACTATAACGTAAGTCTGGCGGTCGCTGGCTGCTACTCTAAGGACTACATACATGTCAATCTTCACAAAACATACATCTGAAGCAGTTACATTGGCTTCGCCTGCCAGAGCCGATAAATTTCAAACTCTCTCTGATGGTGTACAAAAGTCTTCAAAGAAAAGCACCACAATATTTGACCGACCTCTGTATCCAAGGTAAAATCACTGTAAAACGGCTCACACTGCGGCCAGCTAAATTGGAGGCGCTCTGCAGGCTGGTAGTAACAAGGAGACCTGGAGCCACCAAGTCTGCGGAACGTGCTTTCAGCTTTGCGGGCCCAGCTATGTGGAATCAGCTGCCTCCAGTGCTGCGATCTATGGAGTACCACGAACACTTCAAGAAGAGCCTAAAAACTCATTTTTCGGGATGTCGCACCTGTAAAGCGCCCTTGAAGCGTCTCTTACGCAAAAATGGCGCTATATAAATTAACATAAATATAAACATACAATCTTCAGACATCTCAATCTATACAAACATGAAACTTTATTTTAGTTTATTTATTTATTAACGCCCTACAGGGCTTTTACAAACAAATAGGTACGTAAAGTGTACATTAATATAATGGATAGTTTAAAGAAAAAAAAATAATGACAAAAAATACGAGCGAGCCTTACAGTAGTCGCGTATGATGTGTAACATTTGACATCTCACAATTAAAAATATACATTAATTATCATCAAAATTTAATAAACTAATACCTATGTATTTATTAATTAGTAAATACAAGTAAAGAAAATGTATGTGCTTTTATTTATTATTGAATTTTGCCCCACTAGGTAGGTACCGTATATCTACAGACGCATTTTTATTTAGAAATGTGTTTTGTCAATTATATGTTTTTGTTTATTTTGAAAGACGGCGGTAATGTGCCGCCATACATATTGTTAGAAAACTTTGAATAAATATTTAAAAATAATCACATAAATTATATAAAATTTGATAATATAAATCATTAAGCGTATTTATTGTTTACTTTAATGTAAAAAAATAAGTATTTATTGGTTAGTTTCGAAGATATAGCCAAAATATATCAAAGTTACAATATCTACACGCTTGACACCGGACGCGAAGCATTTATACAAAATTAGAAGCATTGGCTGTTGGAAATGTGCGTCCTCGCTGGGATGGCACTTGCTGGACATTGATTTGTTTTTAAACAATGATTTTTTTCATCGTCAAATGAAATTGCGTGCGCCTCCCCGGCTTTTTATTTCCTGTTACGCATTTCCGTCCTTTTTCACAAAATCACTGCCACAGATTACAGAGAAGTGAGAGAAAAGATGTTACACATCAAAAATAATAATGACATAAATTGGAAATCAAATACTTAAAATACAAATACAAATATATAAAGATACAAAGCAGAAGCATAAGGAAAACATAATATAATAAAAATTCAAAAATTGAAAAGTAATAATATAGAATGAAAAGCAATTGCTTAGCAAGCACAAGCTTAGAAAGACATAATATAATAAAAATGTTACATAACAGTTTGTTACCTCACTCAATCAACAATCAAAACATATACAAATCAATTATTTAAGTCCAATTTGACAAATACTAGTATATTTCAATACACCTTTTAAAATATATTTGAATATTATAAAGATGAAACACACGCGATGAAAGATACTCTTTCAAGAACGGGATTTGTTCATATTTAAAAAATTTTATAAGGCGATATATTTTCGTCCTGGATTGACCACCGCTGGCGTCGGACAAATCGCTCGCGCCACCAGCGCGGCGCAAAAGAGCGGCAAAACGTGTTTTGACCGATAGGTTATTGAGGTTAGGTTTTTGTGCATGGCCGCCGCGGTAAAAACTCTAATGTGCAAGACTGGCACCACGCATCGGACAAGTCGCGAAACGGCGCAAAAAATATTCCTCTACTATTTATAGTTCGCAGCGGGCGGATAAAAAATGTATATGCATACCCGCGCCGCGAAAATAAACGACACTTCGTTGCGCCGTGAGACGCCGCCTCTCACGACTCTGCTGCGTTCGGCAAACAAGCGACCAATCAGCGTTGGATATTTTTTTTAGAAAAATGTTGCTATTCGAAAAATTTTAATGAAAAGGAATAATTTATTATACGCGTCGTTTTGACCAGTTCCTTCAGCAAAATACCGAGTTTTGCTATAAATGGTTAGCATTAGAATATTTTGAGTTTGTCCAAATTTTTCAAAACAGTACCTAATGGATTTTTGTCACATGAACATCATTAATTAATCAATATATCGTCATAATCGTAGAATAACGAGTTTGAAGTTTTATTTACATAAAGACACTTTAGGTCATAGCTCGATAACTACAACAGATTTTCCTTTGAAACTTGGGTTAGTTATAGTGGATACCTTTAAAACCTCAAATATAGTCAGCGCAGTACAACGACGTTTTTACGCATGCTGAATTGTTCTACGATCGCAAATCAGAACCGTCGTTATGCCGACTTCGTATAACGACGGTTAAATTCATGAGAAAAAATACACTTTTTTTATACCATTAGATGGCTTCTTTTTTTCAATTTTTAACGATCCAAAAAAGTCAATATGGAATTATTGCACATCCGTCATTGCTCACAGGTACTGGAATCTCACAGAGATGAAATTATATTTTTATGGGAAAGTAGATACGGAAGCCTGCATTATGATAGGTCGTAAGCCCTATGAACACCCAAAGATTTCCATACCTACTTTCCCATAAAAATATAATTTCGTCTCTGTGAGACATCTATAATATACTGGTTAACATTATTTTCGATACATTCTTTTTAACTGTGTTACTAATTTTTCTTTCTCTCTCCCAAAATCTGTTTTTTGTTTGTTGTTCAAATTTTGCTCAGACGCATTATAGAACTGCCCTAGGCCTATTTTCCTGGCTGAAACAAAGTGTACGGAAAATGATGGTCAGAGTTTAAGCAAAATAATGAATGCAATTTACAAGTCCAATCAGAAAATATGAAATGTAAATAATATGATTAAATTTTAAAAATGTATTGTGAATAGTGTGTTGGTCTAGTGATTAATAAATTTGTTGCTATTTTTCTCCCTGCACTCTCAAACCTTTCTCCGTCCCAGAAAGTGTGTAAAATAGAATAAATCGTTACAAATTTTGCTTAGTTGCACTCTAGGCATATTTTCCTGCCTGAAACAAAGTGTGCACAGAATGATAGTCTCCAGGATCCAGGCAAAATAATTAATGTAATTTACAAGTCGAATCTAAAAATATTAAATGTAAAAAAAATTGATGCGATTTCAAAAATATATTGTGAATAGCTTGTTGGTCTAACGATTAAGATATTTACCTAGTAATCCAGTGATCGCGGATTCGAGCTTCATTCTGGCCTCAGATCAGAAATTTTGTTCTTTTTTTATAACACATGCGTTTAACTTATTGAAAATTAATGTGACACGTATTCCATGTATGGATAACTGTTGAAGTCGTTCCATCATTTCGTAATAATTATTAAAAATCCCAACAACATTTCTTTATTCCGAGGCTGAATACCAGCGACTGTTGCTTTCTGCGGGCGAGGAAAAATTCACGCATACGCATGAATGTCTTACATATTCTTATGAGATATTAAAAATAGATTTCCTAAATAATCTCTCATAATATGTGGAAGATGACAATAAGATCGCCGTAAGACAGACACGAAGCCTCCAGTACCCTCTAGAACAACCTGCAATTATCTACAACATTTGGGAGACGCCTGGAATAGCCTAGAAGCGACAGAGACCTTCTCCTAAACACTTGAAAGGAAAATAATCTTCTCGAGGATGCGAAACCAACATGTAAATAGCGGGTCTAGGCCCCGGCGTAAGAGCTTGTTTTGACATTTCGATCGGTGTGAAGTGAGCCGTGGACGCGAAATATATTGAGCGAAATAATCGAGCATGTTCTTAACGATAGCGCCAAAATAAATAAGTGCGATCTATGTGCGACAATTGGATGGAATGTTCTAACCAGTATTAAATAAGTATTACCCAGCGATAATAAAGAGTACATAGTCGAGTAATAAATTGCGAAACAGTGTAATTTCAAGAAACGTGTTTTAATTTAATTTGTGTTAAATGAGATAAAGAAACTATTGATTAATTAATAAATCGCTAAGTAATTTCCAATGTTTTCATTTGTCTTCCAAAGCTACGATCAGTGACAACATCTTTACTAAAGGACGCATTCTATGCTTCATGTTTTTGGGCGGAAAAAATAAAGTTTTGTTGTTTTTTGAACACGCTTTGTATGAAGTACGTAATTATTGGATTCTTATTTATTGAAATACTTATCGTGCGTGACATAGTGGTGCCAATAATGTACTTAAAAATTACTGCAGCTAAATATAACAATCTAAAAAACATAAGTGACGATAAAATCGATTTATTCCATTAAGTTTTTTGAAACAGTTCATATTAAAATATCGCGTTATTTTATTATACATGGAGTACTGCCTGAGTATGTTACACCTCGCTGCATCGTGAAATTCCCATGAGAATTTCAGTTTCAGCGCGATTTCCCGCTATATAGATGTATAACATCTTAAACAATTATTTTTTAAATACGTCTTATACAAGTACAGGTGGCTGGGTCATGTGGAGAGAATGTCCGAGCATCAAGCACCAAAGTCCCTGCTGAACTCAAGGCCAATAGGGCGAAGGAGCTTAGGAAGGCCAATATTAAGATGGAGTGACAACGTCCTCAAATACATCTCTGCCTTGGAGCTTCGGAACTGGAGAGAGCTGGCACTAGTCCGAGATGAGTGGAGGAAGATTATTGAGGAGGCCAAGACCCACCAACGGTTGTAGTGCCAAGAGTGATGATGATGATGATACAGGTACTGATTTTTTAAAAGTATATTAATAATTTTTTTTTTTTTTTTTTTTTTTTTTTTTTTTTTTTTTTTTTAGAGATGTGAACACGGAATACGTGTCACATCAATATTCTTACTATTTTCAAACTAAGCTAAGCGCTTGTACTATGAAAATAGGACTAACTTGCTAGTCTGGAGTGAGGATCGAACCCGCAACCTTTGGATCACGAGGCCAGTGTCCTAACCACAAGACCAACAAGCTACTCAATAATTGGTACTTGATTTGTTATTATCAATGGGGTTAAAAGGGCAGCAATTTTTAGTTCAAACAACATTTCTAATTAAAAAAAATTGACGTGGGTTCTTTTCGTAATAGTGGCGGTTTTATTTTAATTTTTAAAAATGTTTTAACTTAATCTGTGTCAATGTTTTATCATTAGACAAATAATTATTTAATGAGGGTTTTTTTTAAATTTAATTAGCGTTTTTCAGACTTAACTGTTATCTCCTCGACTCAGTTATAAATGTCATCTTTTGTTTTCGTTCTAACATGGATTATTAATTTTTGTAGTCTTGAGTTATAGTCTCAGGTTAGATCAGTAGTCATTATGTATATATTTTTAATATGTATCTTGAACAATTTTAAAATGTATTAAAAATATAATTAATTCAGCTATCCAACTAACTAACCTGCTAACCGTCACGCCATTTCACTGCAGGGGTAGGCAGAGAGGATAGAACGCCATATTTTTAAATCTTGCAGACCACTTTTGCTTCGGCTACATTTATACGGTTGTTGAGGCTTTTAACAGGGCCATCCTCCAATACCTGTAGTATCTAATCATGTCAAATTCATCATTGCTTTCTAGTATTTTATTTTATACCCCAAACCCAGCGAATAGTTGATTTTTTTATCAAAATAAAATTGAATCATATGCAACTTGAAGGGTAGGCAACCTTAAATGTTTTCATGTGTGCGTGAAAGGACACATGAAAACAGATTTTTATTTTTTCTTACGGATACTGACATTTTTTTCAGCTGTGTTTCCTCGCAGCGGACCACCGCCCGAAGCCGTAGCGGCTTGCGATTGAAAAATAAAAAATTTGATTCCCATACTCAATAAACACGCAGCACGTTAAAAAAGGCGCTGCAAAAAATCGCGGCCGCATCTCGAAACTTACGTAATATTCCACGCTTTTGTTTTTCGCGGGAAACGATTTTTGGAATTTTTTATTAATTTAAGAATGCAAGCCGCCCGAGACGCTTCCGAGAATGCCGAGGCGGTCAGCTGATTCCCGGAATGGATGAGGCGGAGTCATTCAGGTGAGGAGTCTTCGGAAAAGTCAGGTAGGTTTTGCGCCGTCTCAATGAATTACGACAGAAAACACCTGTCGAAATTCGGCTAGTCATTTCGCACCTGAAAAAATTTCGCCGCGTTGCAATTCGTGTGAAAAGCGCGCTACCAAAAAATTGTGTATTTGATACCCAGAAGATATTGAACCAATTTATTGACAAATGACTTGTAAGAATTAATGGTATTATTTAAGAATGTGCATTTTGTGATACGATAAATTAAATCTTTGAAAAAAAAATAGTCTTCATCTATTTTTATATTTGTAGAGATTCCTTAAAAAGCTGTACGTAAACAGCATTATGGCAATGAGCAATGAATACATTGTTTCGTATAAATATATCCCTTAAATAGTAGTAAATATGCTTTAAATGTATATTTCCCTTAAATAGTAAGGAATATGCTGTATCAAATTAATATAAACCGATACAACTACAAATAAGTGCAAAATTTCTAATAAAATTTAATTATTATTCTTAAAAAATTCATACAGCTAATATAACGTCGCTGTATACATAATTAATCCTATGTGCCGTTTTAGTACATTCTGAGATAAACGAATGAAATTGTTTTAAAAAATAATTGTACACACTAAATTTATAAAAAATATTTTAAATAATTACTAGGTAGACTTTCCAGATGAACGGCAATGTTTTTTTTAGTATATCTCCATTATTTATATGAAAAATAGACAAATTGATTCGTTCATCTCAGAATATACTAAACGGCACATTGGCTTTATTGTATATACAGCGACGATAAATTACTTACATTCATATGTTATTGAAATTTTTTTAATTTTTTCGATTGAACTTGATTAATTTAATTTATTATGTATTCAAGCATCCATGTTATGGAGATATGCAAAATCAAGTTGAAATTTCAGTACAATATTTTTCATATACAAACATATACATATCATTCAATACAATATCAAAACAATACAACAACTTTTATCTACGAGTATTATGAAATATTTATTCACTTTAATACAAGTCGAATAAAATTGAAACCTTGCAAAAAATGAAAATAGAAGTTTTTATATGCGTTTTATCATTTTATGTGAGTTACACCGAAGGCAATTATTTTTTCATAATTGATATAAGTTTCTGTAATGATATTGCAACTTTTTGGAAAATATAAGTCAGAAATATTAAAAAAAAAATGTAAACTTTGATGTCGTATATCTCCATAACTATTGATATTAGGTCATGGTTGCCTGTACATTTTCGACTCATTATCAAGGCAGAAATCTACCTGTAAAATTTTTGCTACTAGCTATGAGACACTCTGTATATTTTTTTATTGAGTAAGAAATAACTCTTAAATGTGCGAATGTCAAATCATTCTATTCGTTCTAGTATTCACAATTTACTATTTGTTAATATAGTAATGTATGGACTTGTGACATGTTTTTTTCGTCAATATTAGAAATGTAACCTTTTTTCTTAATTAATAAAAAATATTTTTGAATCGTTCGGTTGGTTTTCTTACAAAAATGTTTTAAAAGAGACTATTTCTAAAAAATAATATTTTTATGTGCGTGATTTTTTTTAACCCGTTTTACTCAGCTGTCAACTTTTCAAATTCAATGTAATAAAAGGTTCGTTTTTATTATTTTAAACTTAGAACTACATTTTTTTTAAATCTTTGTCAGTATTGTTCATTTCAGCTATTTAATCACAACATCCTGTGCCTTGATGAAATAGCTAAAATGGAAAAAGGAATATTGTCAATTTTTTTTTAGCCATCGTTTAAAAAATACCTTATGAGTAAATTTTAATTTTATATTTTTCTACACATAAATGTTTCCATACGTGATACAAAAAGAAAAAGAACTTGTGAGAAAATATGTTGAATCTCGCTCACATTGCCAAAAGATCGTTATAAACTTAAGGTTTAAGGCGAGCAAAAGGTCATGCATTTACTCAACAATTTATTTCCTTGCATAATTTATTTATAGCATCGTTAGCGCCCGATGTTTAATTAATAAATTTAATCTGTATACAGTTTGAGATTTTTTCAAAATTAATATTGTTACGAGATGATAGCGTCAAAAGGAATTATGCACTATTGAAATCTCTCGAACAATCCACGCAAGTTAAGAATCGACTGGGCTTTACTTGTAATCGCCGGAAGTATGTAAAAGAAATATGGATAAAGTACTGAAAATGTGTAGAACGTTCTCGAGGCATCGCGGAATCAACGTGTTTTTTATAAAAGGCAGGGACGCGGGCGGCGAGAGATTGGTTTTAACAGTGCGACATAGAAGTCCACAGACAAAGTGATATCGTGCGCAGTGTAGCCAGCGCGCGTCTGTTCCAGTGCCAGTAAATCACGAGAGTACCTACCGGCAAGCCAGAAGTTTTCTCATGCAAAATGTGAATTTAAGAACTTTGCTTCAATTAAATTCGTGTCCAGTGACTTTGTGCAATTAATAAAACTTTGTTAATTTTAATTGTTTCGTTTGCCTTCCACAGACATGATCCCGTGTAAATATTTATATTTTTTTTTGCATATAAAAAGCAAATAAATTATGGGCTCTTTGATGGTCGTTTTATGTTCCGTTGTTTGGTTCTTCATCAGGTTTACTTCACAAATTGGTGTGTAAAACTATCCATAAAAATTTCCAAACGGCAGCGAAAATACTAACCACAAAAGCATTACAGTAGTTAAATCTTGTTAGAGCCTTATTATTATAGGAACTTAAAACCTTCTGTTGTAAGCGGTAGCAAAAAGGTTACGGTTGTATTGTTTTATGCACAACAATCAGCATATATCATACGTTTATTGAGCTTCTTTGCCGTTTCTAAGGCCAACATTTACGTCATCTTAAATCAAATTGCACTAATATTTGAACTGAAAAATCTGTAATTTAATAATAATTATATTTTTTTATTTTTTTATTTATTTAATTAATACACAGTACAACGTACCATTAAAGAAACAATATATATAAACATGTTTAGATTGATAGGTAATAATAAAAAAAGGAGATAAGGTATAATTCTATCAAAAACAATTAATAAAGTGATATATAAAGAAAAATAAAACATTACTTAACATAAAGTATAACAAAATTACATCAAATGAAATAATAGTTATCAAATCAAATATGAATGTCAACAATCAATAAAACTACAACAAATTAAAATAATTATGTCTGAAATTCAAGAAGCAACAAAATTACAACAAAATGAAATAATTGTAAACAAATCAAATCTAAAAATCAAGAAGCAATAAAAATGACAGTAAAATAAAATGAAATGTAAAATTCAAAAATCTAAAAACAAGAGATAGACATGACATCAATAACCAATTATAAACGACCGAATTCGTCCAGAAGAGCTTTCTTGTAGGCGGCTAGTGTTTCCGAAAAAACATCCGATAGGTAGCCATACTCGTTTCCTAACCTATGGAGCCTTCTAATAGGTGAGCTATAGAGATAATTTACACTAACATTGTCACAATGAAACGATATACTTTGTCTAGTGCTCCTGGAAGGGATGTGATAAAAAATTAGCTGCGTTAGTTCTGAACTGTTGTAATAATTATTTACGATTTTATACAGTAATACGAGGTCAGCAATTTTCCTTCTATCGGATAATCTATTTAGTTTAATTAGAGACAATAGAAAATTATAATTTATGTCCATTATTGGTATGTGTAATTTAAAATTAACAACTCTCAAAAATTTGTGCTGCACTCGCTCAATATTATTGGAGTGAACAGTATAATGTGGAGACCATACAGGAGAATAAGATTCTAATTGAGTTCGTACTAGAGACGTATATAATAATTTAATGGAATTTATAGTGTTAAAGTCTTTTGTAAGCCTGAAAATAAATCCTAGCATCTTCAACGCATTATTAGTGATATTGTCAATATGTGGAATAAATGTTAGTTTCTCATCAAATATCACACCTAGATCTCTTACAATTTTGACTCTTTCAAGAGGAATGTCATTTAATGTATACGTAAAATAGAGGGGATTTTTTATTTTAAAAAAGGTGATTACTTGGCATTTTTGAATATTCAAATAAAGTTTGTTAACATTACACCAGTTGATAAGTGCATTTAAATTATTCTGCAATACCAAACAATCTTCTACACATTGTATTCTTTTAAACAGCTTTAAATCGTCAGCAAAAAGTAAGAATTGAATATTATTAAAAGAATTTACTATATCATTAATGAAGAGAAGAAACAGAATAGGTCCCAGATGTCCCAGGTCCATATAATCCCCAATGATGAATGTTTCGTGATCGCTGACCGCCGATCGCAATAATGAAGTGTCATTGGTCGAAATTGGCGATCGAGGTATTCTGCTCCAATTGCTGGTCAGGATTTTAACTTAAGAAATCCGAACCAGTTGAAAATTAGAACCACGGAGATCCGTTGTCGTTTCTCTCTTGGTCGTTTTTTTGTACGTTTCTAAAAAATACGACGAATCCGATGTTGAAAGTTCAAGCCTTTCGGAAATGGACGTGTAGCTTTGTTTCCGAATTCGACGTAGCCGTAGTTCAAGTTAAAACCTTTCGGAAATAGATATATAGCTGGACTTCTTTTTGATTCTCTTACACCCACCGTATTCACCGTATCTAGCATCGACCAGTGTTTTCAAGCATCGGGTGCATTGACAGTTGTCGACAGTCGTAGATGTCATCGTCAACGTCATCGGTTTGCGAGCGTTTTCCGCCCAAATAATTATTTGATTTTGTGAAAATAAGAGAGTCCGATAACGTCAGGTCCGAAGATATCAGAACACATACCCACTGGACGTAAACCCTCCTTTTACCGTCTTGCAAAAAAAAACGAAAATAATCAGACTCATTATAAGTTATTAGATTAGATTAAGTTAGGTTTGGACAGGTTTTGTTTGGTTAGACGCTTATTTTTTATATAAGGTGAGGATTGATTGTCAGGGAACCTTTTTTGCAAATCAGTTGATGTCCAGAGGGGTTTTAATGGGAGTTTGTATTCAGGAGGTGTCCAAAAGTTGCTCTAGAACCAGATCCGAGCTGTATGGTGGATGGTCCAATTGCTTATTTATTTAAGATTTGTTTCTATATCCATAGATTAACATCGTATGTTGGCATTCGTATTTTTGCCAGAATCGTAATAAATTTAAAAATATTTATACTTATACATGAAACTAAATACTATACTGAAAATTCAGGCTGATTTCAGATTATGCCAGAATTATCAGTGAACTTGACAATCTTTAAATAGTTATTTTCGATAACTGACATTATCGCGATACGATACTTTATGTCGGAAGTGTCGTTATCGCACGACACGTAACCTTTAATCGCTATTAACTATTTTATCTGACGACACTGAGATTAAATCAGGTGGCAGGTTAGGTAAGGTTAGGTTTTTTATATTGCTGCCAGAGGCATTGGTAATTTGTACGAAAAATGCTTGGTTCGATATCGGTTAATATTATTTTAATCAAACCGTAGTTATTCTACTTAAAAAGCGTAAAATTTGAATGAAGTATCAAAAACTCTCGAATATGTCATAAAATTTGCAGTTTGTTCTATCAGATTTATTTAGATTTTTTTCTTCCATACAAGCATATATATTTTGAGCGTTTTTCAGTAAATGCGTTACCATTAAAAATAACATTCCAATTTTAATAATTTCTTTATCCGTCTATCCGTCCGTCCGTCTGTCTGTCTGTCTGTCCTCATAACTACTTTACAGTATTTTTTCTTTTTTTTCCATTTTTTACGTAAAATTTTTTAAGTAGTTAAAAAAAATTAAGTAATTTTTTACTTAATTTTGTTTTCATTTTTTTTACTAAAAAATTTTACGTAATTTTTAAATACATAATTAAAAAAAAAATTAAATAAAATTTCTTACGTTATATATTTTTTAAATATATATCCTTTTCTATTTTATATAAATAAATAAACACTCATTACTTAGGGACCGACATGTAAAAGTACCATCATTTTTGACGGATTACATCTACTTAATTAATAAATCGCTAACTAATTTCCAGTGTTTTCATTCATTCCTCCCTAGCCACGACACGTGACGGTATATATGTGTGTATATGAATATTTATATAGCTTTAGATAGAGTCATTTCACACGGAAGAAATACGAGAGGTATAGTTTATTTTTGTTTAAAAATTTCTAAAATCATCAATAAATATTATATGAATCGAGGGCATCAGAATACGTTGTTCTCAAGGTGAAAAATAAATTACCTGGTTCCATACAAAGTAGTACGCACATTCCCAATTCGGAGGAGGTAATAAAAAGTGGATTATGCTTAACGATGTGTCATTGTTACAATCTAGAATAAATTGTTTTGACTGACACACCAAATACCTTTCATGTGAAACCTTTTTCACTCAATTATACATAATTTTATCTTCTGTTCTTTTTGCATTTAAATTAGTTTTAATAGTAAAATTTGATCAATTGTATTTACCTGCAGACAAACATCTAGCAATGTGTTTTGTGGGTCTATGAAGACTGTTTTATGAGCGAAAGCTCTCATATCGACCCTACTCATAAGTCGCCAGGTTGATATTTTTTTCACTTATGGCCTTTCCCGTGCGGCATGGTGTAAATGGCGACGCCGCAAGGTTCGGGCCGCAAAAGTCCATTCACTGTACCTCTCCCAGAACTTAATACAATTTCTATATATATATATTTTTTTTAAATAGAGATGTGAATACGGAATACGTGTCACATCAATATTCTTACTATTTTCAAACTAAGCTAAACGCTTGTGCTATGAAAATAGGACTAACTTGCTAGTCTGGAGTGAGGTTCGAACCCGCGACCTTTGAATCACGAGGCCAGTGTCCTAACCACAAGACTAATAAGCTACTATAAAAAATACATAAAATAATATAAAAAATACAAAGCATAGAATATTTACGTTCACAACACTAGGTGTACACCACAATCATAGTACCGTTAAACTTTCACCAATATTTATCACGTGCGTGTTAATCTTATCAAGGACTAATTGTGCATGTTAGTCCTTGATAAGATTATGCCAGGTTTATGGGTCTAGCTAATTATATTATTTTGTCATTAAAAGTAGTTAAATACGAAAAAAAGGTCTTGCAAAAAAAAGGCGTAAGATATCCCTTTCCTGAAATGGTAACTCTGGCATAGTAAATCATGATTTTTTCTTTCAGCATGATTCTTCCTTTCAGCAAAGTCAACCATGATTTTTTTAAATAAATTAGTTTTAAATTAATTTATGGAACAATAAAACTACAAATAAAAATCAGATTATTAAATACTATAGAAACCATCTTACAATTTTCCATAGAATTAACATGTTGTGTATTTAAAAAGTGAAAGGTATAAGTTAAGAACAAACCATGAAAGACAAAGAATTAAAGACAAAAGGGAAATCAGGAATGCGGAGGAAATTACAGATCTACTTAGTAAGAAGAGGAAGAAATAATAAGAAAAAGAAGAGCAAAAGAAATATAGCATAAAGATATCAGATCAATACAATCTGCATATTAATTAGCATTAATTAATATGCAGATTGCAAATTTGATTCTTTATTCACTGCCTTTCGACCACATGCAGGTATAAGTATTTTACAAATATTATTAAATTCACAAATATAGCTCCTCTTCTTCTTCTTCTTCATGTGCCCTGTCGGGTCTCCCCGACGTCGGCGATCATCTGGGAGAAAGTATCCCTGTCCAGGGCAGTGCGGAACAGCTCTTCCACGCTTCTTATCCCGGTCCACTCTCGGATGTTTCGAAGCCAGGAATGCCGCCTCCTTCCGCCCTGTCTGCGACCCTCATCTTCCCCTTCATGACGAGCTGAAGGATGGAGTACTTTTCGCCTCTCATTATATGAACAAAGGCTAATTAAGGCATTTTAATTAATATAAGGCATTTTTAAAAAACACATTGATCCACAAAAAAAAAACACCAGATAAAATGCCAAATTATTTGCATTTGCGATACAGATTTTAAAATACATACTCTTAACACCCTTGGTACGTATCAGGAGTACATACATGAACGCGATAAATATTTTCCTATCCCAAAACACGAACGTAGGAAAGTACACGTAGTAATATTTCGTTGCACAATTAAATCGATCAGTGTATGCGTGACCAATGAGATTTGCAGCTAAATCCATTTCGACACGTCACACTAATGTGTGTTCCGTTGCCACGGAGACGCGGACGGACGCAACACGGGCGGGGTGGCGCGGGCCGGGGGGGAGGGAAATTGAAATGACGCGCTCCGCTAATTCTCCACAGACGAAATATAAAAAATATATTCAAAAAACGAGCATCGGGCCTCCGCTTCGCGGTGACGTAAAAACATAAGGTAAAACATTAAAAACAAATATAATTTAAAAAAAAAATTAAAAGTAAAATAAATTTTAATTTATTTCTTTATATGTCCACTTCAACATCATCCTTGGATTATATATACTACAGTAAAACCCTGTTAATTCTTACTTCGATAGTTAGAAATTCGCCATAAATAGAAAATCATCAACTTCAAATCTCACAAATCCCAAAATCTTAATTTCATAGCAGGTTAACACCAGTAATTAAAAAATCTCGGTAATTCGTAATTCGAAATAATTTTTAGTCCTTTGCGCCATGAATAAATACTTTTTAGTTCAAATAATTCGAAATTCTACGAAAGTAGCGCCACTAAGAGACTTGACACTGGTTACTCTTCGCCCGCCGAATCAAGCGTCCTCCAAGAAAATGAGAAGCAGTATTTGATGTTGATGGTAAGTCGGTACGTACCGAAATGATAATTGTACATAATACGAACACATTTTATTTTCGTTTTTATTTGTGAAGAATGCGTCCACCCGTAGGATTCATATTTTTGTGTTGGCACGTGACGCATAAACCATCCTAATGTATTGTGTAACATGAGTGTGCGTTTTACGTGTGCGTGGTGCGACAGCAGTAGGATGAGTAGAGGGATACAGGGTGGTGAATTATACTCACGAGTGCAAACGGTGGTTTATTGACACAAAAGTTTATTTGCGGAGTACAATACAAAGTGCGTGTGCTACCCGCATCGGACCTCCCGTTGACGGAATTTGCTACGTGCAGCTAGAATTCACAGCGGGCCTTAATCTCCAGATCGTGCATCGACGTCATTTAAAAAGATAAAGATAAAAAAATGATATATACCACAGATCAAACAAAATATTGGAAGATGGTCCTGTTAGAAGCTTCAGCAACTGACGAGTTTACTCTTCTATATCAGAAAAACGGATGTAGGCTCATTAATCGCCGATAATTCACCTCCACAAGTTGCCAACAGTTCACCGTCTAAAATTCACCTCCGATAAACCCAGCATTTACAATTCGACTGCTTAGTTTTAATTCGGTGAAATTCCAAAAACATTTATATATTTGGAAATATAAAAAAATATATAATCAAAAAAATATATAGGAGTATTTAGGAGTTTAAATACGGGTAAATACATCGTAAAACAAACAAAAAATAGTTTTTATGCTGCAGGTTTTTCTTGATTCTTTGGAATATTAGTAGTAATACCGAAAAATAAGTTTTTTTTCTATTATTGTCTTCTGTAATGTTGTGTTTGTCACACTGAGATGCACCAGAAAAATGATGAAAGCAGGCACCACATAGGACAGATATAAAGGGCATAAAGATTAGAAAAAATATTTTTTTCTTGTTCAATAACAGCAACATAAATTTCTGGTAACATGTTTCAGATCCAATTCAAGTGTATGATACAATAAAAGTGTATGATACAAATAAAAAATCGAAGTACAGAATTAAAAATAAAAAAAATAAAAAAATGTATATAATTAAAATAACAAATAAGTACCAATGTGAAAACTAATTTAAAAGGTCACTATTTGCAAAACAAATTGGTTATATAATAATAATAATAAATAATATTAAATTTGCTATCAACATTTTTTCTAAATTCTAAAATTTTCAATTTATCTGACTGTAATCCTATGCTATTTTTATGTCAAATTTCTAAACTCGTTTGGTTCCTAAATGGTTCGTTTCGAAAAGATGATTAGAAAATTCAGAACAGTTAGAAAGTTTGCTTGCCAAAAAAGCCGCCATCAAGACCATTTAAAAAATGACTGGTAATCAAGAGATTAAGGCTAGCCGGTTGTCTACTTTACTAGTGCTGACTGTGCCATTCCTCGGTTAAGGCTCCAGAAAACGCAGCTTGCGCCGTAGAGTTGTATGTTCCAGACGTAATTAAACACCGGCAGTACGACGTCTCACGAGAGGAATGAATCCACAAATACGACCTTTGGCAAACAATTTGGAAGCGCAGTACTAACGGCCAACACGAGGTGTATCCAGCGCGAATTGTTATAGTGTTCTCGCAGACGACCGTACTTCGACCAGAGCACGAACGAAAAATATTGTGCTGTAGATATTCTCACTTGTGCAGGAACCAGTAATTTTGTCAGTCCCGTAAAATCACGTTAGATTGATGAAAAAGGATAACATGATGGATAAGTTGGGAGGTAGTAGGGTAATTAAAATGATGAAAAATCGAGCTATTCGAATAAAACTATAAAAAATAAACTCGAGTACTACTTTGTTAATATGATGAATAAATTGATAGCTGCTACACTAATCAGAAGAATGAGTTGGAGCCCACAACGCTAATCAATATATATAAATATTAGGTCCTTACATATGAAATTGGCGTTTAGTATGGGTGGAACATAAAGCCGATTTTTTTTTATTATAATATATTTATTTAATCAAAGTATGTACCATTGCTATCTATGCACTTTTGCCATCTCATAGGTAGTTCATCGATCCCTTTTCTAAAAAAACCATTCGGACGGGAATCAATAAAATCTTTGCAGGCGGTTTGGACTGCCCTATCGGAGTTGAATTTTTTCCTTTGCAAGAAGTTATCCAAATTTCGAAAAAAATGGTAATCTGTTGGGGCAAGGTCCGGAGAGTACGGTGGATGTCTTAGACATTCCAATTGAAGCTCCTCTAATTTGGTAGCCGTCTGTTGTGCAGTGTGTGGTCTAGCGTTATCATGAAGCAGCAGTGGCCTAGAGCGATTAACCAGCCTCGGTTGTTTAGCAGCTAGCTTTTCCATCATGGTTTGCAATTGCTGACAATAGACATCTGCCGTAATCGTCTGGCCAGATTTAAGAAAGCTGTAGTGAACGACACCAGCACTAGTCCACCAAACGCTCACAAGTAACTTTTTTGGATTCAATTTTCGCTTGGGGCATGGTCGCCATACACATCATTAATCCTTCGAGCCGTTTCTGCAGCACTGGTGCCACGGTGGAACTCGTACTCGTAAATAACGCTATATTTCAAGTTTTTCATTTTGTAAACTGAGTGACGCAAAGAAAAAAACAATTGAGGAAAAAACAAATGAATTATAATTTTCAAAACACAAATACATGAGTAAATAGCTGTATAAATTTGGATTTGGAATTCCTAACCAAAGAGAAGATATTTGAGATCAAATTTGCCAGTACGGCAAAACGCCAATTTCATATGTAAGGACCTAATATTATATAAAGAAACCCGTGTTTTCCTATCCGCCAAGTTTTCTCCACAACCAGCCACAACCATCCACTGGTGGTTATGGTGGTGGATAGCCCTTGGTGTCACATCGAAAATATGCGAGTTTGATGGGGGTGGCTGTGCGTGGGTGGGAGTGGGTGACGAAAATGTGCTTTCTAGCACATTTTTTTGTTATGGGAAGGCAACGCAAATGCTTCAGATTTGTTTCAAAATAGGCGCGCCGTTTGTGTCGGTGAGTCTAGAAGGTATCGGAAAAACCTGATCTGGAAGGAGAAGGTTCTAGAAAATTTCCGAAAGTTCTATAAGGTTCTAAACTGAGTGGCGGAATGTGTCGGTGTGTCTAGAAGGTTCCTGTACATTCGATAAAAAGGTTCGCGAAAGTGCTATGACGAACCAAACAGTATACTAAAAATCTACGCGTGCGAAGCCGCGCGGGCACAGCTAGTATGACGAATAAGTCGGAACCTACTGCGTTTGATGAACTAGCTGTAAACCGTCAAAAATGACGAAACATTATTTCGCGTCTCTGCTAAGCCCTAGTATATATTTATATTAGCAGAGGTAGCAAAATAAGTTGAGCCGCCGTTTCGGATTTGCTGGTCAGGAGTTCAAGCCCCATCTCCGGTCGCATTAATTCTTTTTTTTATTCGTACATAACAGACAGACAGAAGGATGGTCAGACGGTCAGACCAAGACATTATTATGTTTGATAAGCGGAATCTACTACGCTAATATGGTGAATAAGTCGGAGCCTACTACGCTAGTATGATGAGTATGTCGTTACCTGCTACGGTAAATGACAAATAAATTTGAACCTACGCTAATATGATGAAGTTGGATCGACTTTGCTAAAAGTCACGTGTATAGTTTAGAGTTTAGACTATAGAACTCATATTATTTGACATATGTCTAATACGTACCTATATACGTTTAGAGCGACCCAACCAATAATCAAAAAATCAGGATCGACTAAAATGAAATGTTACAAAAGTGATAAAGACATAACGGGTAACAAAATGTGTCACATCAATATTCTTTGTATTTTTTTTTAATATTAAGGTATACGCTTGTGCTATGAAAAAAAAATGTGCGATAAAAACTTCGTACGAGGTTCGAACCGCTGACTACTAACTAGATCATCAGAAGATTGCCCTAACCTCCGAGACCAATAGGCACATAATTTAATTTAAATTAATACAAAACTACCTGCTAAATTTTTTGAGTTTTAAATTAATAATTCATCTAATGATTTTTCAGAAGAAAAATCAATAGATTTTACCTAGTAGTGAAAGAAACACTATAAAATCTGATTAAACCAAATTATTTCCTTATTGCTACCGTTAAGTTTACGCTGTTTAGGTACAAATTGGTAAAGTTAAGTTTTTATTGCTCAAGTTTGTTGAATTTCTGCAGCAGGTTCCCAAATAGCTGCAGCGCCTTATATTCGTGCCACTAGCTTTACTTAGCGATACGCATGCACACACAGTAATTAGTTAATATCTTGAATGGTACGCAATATACACATTAAAAAAAAATACTCATAACTTGTGAGCTAGATGAATCACGCGAACGACACTATAATATATGTATATGTAGTTGGAATTATGTTTTGTTGTTGCATTCATTAATATTTATTCTGTTATATTATCTCTTTCTCCAAATGAGTAAACGGAAATGAGTAGCTTGTTGGTCTTGTGGTTAGGACACTCGCCTCGTGATCTAATGGTCGCGGGTTCGAATCTCAGCCCAGACTAGGAAGTTAGTCCTATTTTCATAGCACAAGCGTTTAGCTTAGTTTGAAAATAGTAAGAATATTGATGTGACACGTATTCCGTGTTCGCATCTTTATTTTTTTTTTAAAAAAAAAAAAAATATGCAAATTGAAAATTATTATATTCAAGAACACATTCATATTTGTGAAGTTGTAATTTTTCAGAACAAAGTTCTGTGAAATTTTTAAAACCAAATTAATTAATCAATTAGGACATAGAGAAAAATCTAATTGACGAAAAAATATTTGGCTACTACCGGGATTCGAACCCGGGCCACCCCTTTCCGGGTTTTTTTCTCTATGTCTTTCTAATTTATTTATTTATTTATTTAATACACGGTACAACGTACCATTAAAGAAACAATATATATAAACATGTTTAGATTGATAGGTAATAATAAAAAAGGAGATAAGGTATAATTCTATCAAAAACAATTAATAAAGTGATATATAAAGAAAAATAAAACATTACTTAACATTAACTTAACAATTGATTAATTAATTTGGTTTTGAAATTTATTGAACTTATTTTTTTAATATAATCAAACGTAATGATATCGTTGTCTGTCTGCCTGTCTGTACGTAACTTCCTGTAACGTCAGCAATTGCATTCGAATTCACGGCTAAAAACGAAATCACACGGCTGGAAGCAGGGCACGAACCTAGGACGCGCAAGCGGCAGGCGGCGCCGTACGCATGTCGCTACCACCGCCTCTCCGCGGACCGTCAAAAATATACTATAAATGTAACTAGGGCTTAGCAAAGACGCGAACTATTTTCCGTGATTTGTTTACGGCTTGTATTGTAATATTAGTGGAGTGGCAACTAATTTCACAATGCCCAGGCAAACATTTTCATGTTTATTTATATTTCCATAATATCATTATTTACTTAAAATACTTATAAAATAGTTGCATCTTGATAAGAATCTTACGTTAGAGCTAAGAGTCATAAATGTACGCTGTAATTTTATTTATTTATTTATTTGTTTATTTATTTATTTATTTATCTTAATTATTTAGTTCTATACATAATGTTGTGTGGGCTAACACATGATTTCACTCAGACAATCATTTAAAAGTTTTTACAATAAAATTTTTGCACTCCAGTTTAACCCTCCTTATATTTACCGTATTTTGAATTTCCTTTGGCAGGCTATCGAAGATTTTTATACCTTTATACATCATACAATTTGTGAGATTTTTTTTATTTTTCTTTGGTAGTCTTATGTTGTCGCTTCTTCTCGTATTGTAAGAAAGAAAATCCCTATTCAGCTTAATCCTGTCATCAAAGTATTAGGGTACGAATCCATGTTTAATTTTAAACATTTGCGCCATTACATTATACTTTATTCTTTGATTTACGGTTTCTAGTCCTAGGGCATTCAACATTTTATTTTATTTATTATTGTTATTTTATGTTATTTTAGTTCTCCTATTACACTTCAATATTATGCGCATCGCTCTGTTTTGTACTATTTGTAGTTTCTTTAGCGTTCCTTCGTTGCTTATAAATAATATACTTTTTATTTATATATCTTCTTATTCTTCCAAGTCAGGACATTTTTGCGATTTTCTTCACAAAATATTCAGTATTTTTGGTGAATGTTAGTTTTGAATCTATAATTTCACCTAATTAATTAATTAATTATGGGATAAAATAATTTAAATTATCTAGCAGACTTCATGAATACTACGTTTATTTTTGGTGACTGAATACACCTCTCCCTTCTTTAAGTAAGCAATAAGCAAGGGAATATTACGCCGCTGCTATAAGTTGTGATGGTCAAACCGTTATTTTAATTGTCAGTCTGATATAACTTAGATATAGCTGTTGTCTAGTACCAATGGTTGCCGGTCGAACTGCGAAAAATCAGTTACCAATCATCCACACAATCAGATACAAATTTCAAATAACGGTTATTGTGTAACCGGTTAAAATCAACCATCACTAGACAGAGGCAGCATGTATCTTTACGCCCTGTATAAATAGTAATCAGCGTTTGATTCACATTCTCAAATAATTTAGCTAGGCAGTCTCTTCAGGTTGATTTTTTAATCATGGCTTTGAATAGTTGACCACTCACCAAGCGGTTGCGAGCATTATTTATTTTATTTTTGCAAGATATTGCATATATTTGTATTAATTGATTAATTATTCGTGTCTTATATGGACAATATAAAGCGAAGAGAATTGTACATTTGCTGTTTTTTATACCTCATCAGTATTTACGCCATTTGGTATCGTTAGTGACGGACATTATTACATAGAGTATTTTTATTACACATAAACAAATTTTGATGGTAATGCAAAGATCGTTTTATCATATTATGAGCTTATTATATTATTTATTATATTAATAACTGTTGATTAGAATTAAAAATGTGCGTATTCTCCTGTTCCAATAAACAACTCTTAGCTTTGATGGGACTTGACAAATTTGTTTTTTCGTAAAATAAATTGTAAAAAAAGGTTTTAATTTTTATTTAGCCTCATGCTTAAATTAAAAACTGTGCCTAACTACCATGGAGTAATAGCTGCGAGCCAAGTCTCTGACATTAGCACTTTTTATCGAGATCGAAGTGATTTACAATATCATTATTGTTGATGTATTTCTTTTATGAAATCATAAAATTGCACGTCGCTCAGCCTTGAAGTGCGTTTATCCAAAATTATTGACGGTGTCTGTCCCGACCATCTATAATTTCTGCAACAGCCATTTTTAGACAGCGATCAAAACCATCGCCATCTCGTTCTAACCTATCGAAACGATAGCTAAATGCGAATCAAACATCATCAAACCGCCAATATTTTTTTACGGACGATTACGTAAAAAGATTTAATACTTTTTTTGATGAAATCTATTCCAGCGACCGACGAAAGTCGTCCTTTTTATAAAGTCGACGAAATTTACGCGATGCATTATTTACTGCGCTCTTTTTTCGTTGATGGTCGTCGTACATGCAACTATCGAATTATTCGGATAGTGCAATTAACGGTCTATTTTCGGTCAGTTTTTTTTTGCTACCATTTTTTGAAACACCGAAATACAATTAAAATTTACCAGACGATTCCATCTTAAATTGATTCCCAGCAAAAAATGTGGTGCATTTTTAGACTGCTTCAGTTTTTCCGAGTTAGTCGGGTGCGAAAAATCGCATTGTCAACCAAAAAAAATTGTAACGAGATCTTTTGTAACGTGTTCAAAGTTGTTAGTGTTTAAAATCATTGTTTGAAAAAAAATGAGCAAGATTAATGAATTAGCAACCAAGGTGCAGCGCAGAATTAATCTTTTTATAGATGATTTTGTATGATGAAGCATTTTTGAAATATTAATCACTAACAGACTAAAGGAGACATCATGATCGTAATGGGCAATCAGCTATTAAACCTATCTATAGCGTCTTTCATATCAAAGTGATGCAAAACAGGGCAATAAGAATCATATTAAAAAAAAAGTTAATCCACCAGAATTGAAGAAATGAGAAGAGCACTCAATTGGATGGAAATAAAAAAAACTTATTTATAACGTTCTCATACTTGTACATACAATTCTCAGTAACAAAAAGCCGAAATATTTTTTGAACAAAATTATTGTATATAGTAGTGATTTATATAAATAGGAATAGAATAAGATTACCTTATAAGAAAAAAGTGTATACACAGAGTTGTCTGATGTACAGAGGTGTAAATATATATGATGAGATGCCGAAAAACATGAAAAATATAATTAAGATAAATAATTTTAAAAACAAATGCAATAATTATTGTAAAAATTGTATAGAATTGTAGAGCATAGAATGTATTATATATTATATTGTAGATTGTACCATATATTAGATTATATTAAAGATTAAGATGTATTATATATTGTACAATATTATAGGATATGTAAATCTAAATATGTATGTTATTGTGGATGGTATTTTAGTAATAGATTATAGAATATAAAATACTGTTAAATATATAGGAGTGTGTTACTAACTCAAGAAATAAATAAAAAATAAAAAATCTGTATATCTTAAAATAAAAAAATGCCTTAAAATTCCTCAATTCCCTAATATAGGATGAACCATAATGAGCTTTTGCCCTTTTTAAATGGTTCCTGCGCGGGAACCGTGCAATGAAAGTAGAAAAATAATGTTATTTAAAAAACACTCTATAATAAAAAAAAAAACTAACAAAAGAGGTGATTTTTTTAACAGCTGCAGTCCTAAGAGCGATCAAAGCATATGCGTATTTCAATAAAATCAAAAGGGTGGGAGGCTTTATTTCACGTTTTTGATTTTAATGACATACATTGTTCATGATAAAACAAATATTGTAAGCCACTATATACAGATTTTACAGAGGAGTCAAAAAAACTGCATAATATCAAGAATCATTGGTTTAATTTGGTATACATATATAATTTTTACATTCTTTATAAATTCTTTTAATTTTAATTATTTTAGCTACTTTCATAAGAATTATGATTCTTTTTTTCAGTTTTTTTTTAATATTATGGCTTACAAGTAATTGTTATATCAAATACTCCGTAAGAATGTCTATGGTTTCAATAAAAACACCCAATTTACATATTACTATTTATTCAAAAATCACCATGTAAAATAATAATATGAAAAAAAAAATTTACCGCCACATTATTTTGTACTTATTTTTTTTATATATGATTTTAAGTAATGGTCCAATGACTGACCCTTTTTGAAGGTTTTTCAATGATATTAATCTGAAAAAACAAACAGTTTAGATACAATTAATTTAAAAAATATATTTTAATATTAGGTTCTTAATAAAATAAAACGACTATTTTATTTTTATTAAAAAGTGTATATATATAATTTGGGTTGGACTACGCCTGTCTCATTAGAAAACTATATGTTGAGACAGGCGTAGTTAAATTAGCTGTACAATAAAGGTAATTTTATTTTATTTATATTTAGGAAACAAATAGTGCAGTTGAATACAAAATGTATGTAAATAGATTTTCTTAATGACAAGTGAAGTTTCCTGGGGTTTGCCGATGGAATATAAAGTAAAATTAAACATAATAAAAATTATCAAACGGTGAAGATAGTAACAAAAAGGAAATATATAAAATTAAATTAAAAAATAAATTTATAACTCATGAAGTGCCAAAAAATAAAATGAAAAAAAGTGAAAACGAAAATAAAATTAAACTAGAAGATAAATTAACAATACGTAAAGTACCAAAAATTAAATGGTGCAATAAATATGACATATGACACTGCATAAAGCATTGCAAGGGTAGGAAGGGGAAAGGTAAAGGAGAGGAAATATTTGTACACACATATACGCACGCATACATACACCCACGTACACAAACATACATTCTACATTCATAAAATCTAGTTTCAAGTTATTTCTTTAATGTTCTAAGGCAGCGTTTCTCAACCTTTATTGGCTCGCGTACCACTTGGTAGTACAGCACGCTTAATTGTACCACTTCGTAAAAATGATTGTATTTCGAGAAATTCGTTATTCTATTTGCATTATAAATTTTATAGGGTGACTATATTTCTCAGAACTCAATTTATTGAAGTTTAAAAAAAATACCAAAGGTTTTATTTTTTTCTGATAAAAATAAGACATTTGAACTTTACATATCACAATGTTTTTTTAAAAATGAAATGTGCCGAAGCTCATTTTCTTGACGAAATTCAAAACCAGGACATTTAAAGAAGTATTTTTTTAACAACTAATTTTTATTTAAAAAAATTACATATTTGTAAAAAAAAAAATGAAATGCGCCGCAGACAATTTTTCCAAAAATTACCAATATTAATAGAAAATATATGTATATAAAACTAATTAAACACGATAAATGTAAAAATTCTTCTGATGAAAATGAAACAATTTACACATTCATTTTTAAAAATTTACAGCAGCGCCGCAGGCGAAATTTTTGTTTTAAATATAAAAATATTAATGAATTTGTATTTAAAAATATTTATAGGAAAAATACAACGGTTTAAATGATATTTTTATGACTGATTTATTTTTCACTTTTTATATCCGCCATTACTGATTATTTTTCGAGTACCACCAACTATCCCCTCGCGTACCACAGGTTGGGAACCGCTGTTCTAAGTATATCAAGTATATACTTAGAACAGCGTATATAAACGAAGTATATAAAAATCAATAGGTAACCACTAACTAGCTTTGGTGAGAGCACCAATTTTTTGTAGGTATTCCCATATTTTTAATCCATGATTTCATTAAGTATAATTAAATTAAATAAATATATTTATCATCTTCGCGTATTGCATTAGGATGTCTTATTGGTAGTTTTGTATCGTGAGGAGTAATATTATTTTCAAATTTTGCAACGATTTTCCGAATACCAAGCACAGTGGTACGATCATGCGGATCATTAGTTTGACGATGTTCACGTATTCACAAACACTTAATTTCATAATTTTTTCAGATAATTACCAAACATTGTGCAAGCGTGTACTTGTACACCGTAGTGAATTAGATACTAAAAACAAAAAACGGATAAAAACTATGGTTGCTATATATTTCAAAATTATATCATTCCAATTGAAAAACCCTTTATATACGGGTTGGTTATATACTTAAAACCCTTAATATAGTTGTATAAAAATCAATCGATGTCAAATTAAACAATGCAAGTTATGTTTGTTTAATTTTATTTAAAAAAAAAACAAATAGTTAACAGGTCATTATTGACTCTAATAGATGGTCCTAGAGCAACATTAGAGTACAAAGTAAAATAATATTTTATGAACATTTCGAATTTGATATAATAACACAATTCACTTTTTATGATAAATTAATAATAAATAATGGTTTAATGATAAAACCAACTTGTAAATAGTATTCAGAACAAAATACAGACTGTCGCAAATCAATAAATAAAATTCAGGAATGAGTTCCAGATAAACAAGTTTAACACAAAGCACTTTTTATGATAAATTTATAATAAATAATGATAAAATAAATTATAAATAATATTTTACAAATCAATATGTATAATTTAGGAAAGAGTTCCAGATTATCGATTTTCAGTTAATCGATAATAGTCATTATTTAATTGCCGTGCGTCCAAAAAATCCAAGAACTGAAATTTGATTACATTCTAAAATAGTAAAAATATCAACACACGAAAGGAAATCAGTTATTAAAAACTCGCTCTTTGGCATAAAAATAAATTTAATATTTCAGACACTGATGTAATAATATTCAACCTATTAGGTAACATAACCGACACAATTCATTGAAATGTGCAGAAATAATTAAAATTATGTTAACCACCAAATTTCGAATCAAATTTAATTAAAAATTTATTCGTTTAATTTTTGAATAATGTGAAAACTACCAACTGAAACGGGTTCGAAATAGGAACGATGTAAAATAATTTGAATTCGCAACAATTAAAATCGAACGAGAATAATAATTCTGAACGGCGTGCCGGAACAAAATAAAGCGCGTTTCGACCTTGGCGCAAATCGTCGGTTCCTACGCGGTGCAGCCGAATGTGAATCTAAAAGAGGTAAAGGTCGCATCGCACCGCGCGCGGTCATGTGCTGGCGAATATAATTACGTCAGCGGCGTGCTGCTTCTCTGGTTTTGACTCTGGAGAGTCATTTTCTCTGGTTTTCTGGGCATTCTTTTTTATCATCCCTGATGATGGATCTTGCAACGGAATCGAAGCGAACGGGCCAGAGAAATCGTACACACACGGGAGAACAGAATTCCCGTGAGTCCAAAATCTCGTAATTACAGACGGGATATTTGTCGAACGAAAATAACTGTTAATTTTTTTATTTCATTTTAGGTTATTTTTCGTATTTAACATTTATTATTTTACAAGCTTTTAGTCTCATTCGTCTATCTGCTAGGTATAGGTACGAATCCCGGATGAAAATACAATAATCATTCATTAGTTTCACAAAATCGATGTTAATTATTAAAAAAAATATTGAAAATGTTGACGCGTTATTTTATAGAACATTATCTATGCCTGTGACATCTGTGCTTAATAGCAATCAAATATTGGTTGCACACAATAGTAAATTGTATAGTATAGTAAATTTTGATTGATTATCACGTTATTTTATTGCTATACGCATATACTGTGATTGCTCTCCTTTTTAGTATTTTTTTTATAAAAACGTGTTTTTATTGTATAAAATATTATTTTATTAATTAGCTGATGACTTTAAGGTAGGTTTTTGTTGTACGTCCACTCAATAAAATTATGAAGTGGGTAATATGTTAATTCAAAGCAGCAAAAACACTAACAGCAACAAAACATCGAACTCTGGCGACGTGAAATTATCGCAGCTTATTTTGTTTAGAATTTCAAGGTCAACGCGATTATTTTCAACTCGCAAAATTATTTATGTTACCAGTCATATTACTTTTAAATTTCCATTGAACTGTAAATAGTACTTTTAAAAAACACGTTGATAAAATTTATAGCTATATTTTTTCATTTCTGCTGCATTAAGTAAGTATATTAGTAGAGAAAATTTAATTTATCCGATACAAATACAAAAATTAGAATCAAAGACGAATTGCAATGAAAGTAAATTATAATATTGATAAAATGCTCCGTGCGTCCTTCTAGATGATATTATATAAAGACTGAAAATATCTTATATCAATAATACATTTAAAAATATCTCCGTGTTAATGGTGCTTTAGGCATCCAACGAACAATAAAAAAGCCGAAATGCCATTATGTAAGTGTGTTACACACTGCGGATAAGTGTGCATCTGACAAATGTATTAAAACTTTGTGAGTGTGTGTGTTATTATTCATTGTCCGCGTATATATCAGTTAGGGCATACGGTGTTGCGGAAGTATATCAGATTATTTAAATTATTTTATTCTTTACTATAAACACAGTTTTATAGTTCAGGATTGCAATATTGGAACAAATCTACATTGGTGCAGCGGATCCGAGTGACGTCTGTTTGATGAATGAGAGTGACAGATGGCCTGAAAGAACGAGAGAGCGAGTGGTATAAAGCGATAGGCGACATTTTGTGGGCTTATTGTATTAGAACCGAACTATTGTCATCTATAATAATTGTAAACCATTAAATATCTGGAAGCCACGAAAACGAGTTTCACTGAAATTCCGAACATTCAAGGTTCTTCTCAACACACACGGAAGAGAACATTGCAATTAATCATCATTTTCTTCTTCTTTGCTTTGCTTTAGGTGGAGCAATATGAATTGCTGATAATGATGACACAACAGCCAAAAGTATCGGGTATCAAAGCCATCCGTATCATTCGTAGATGATGCGGATGGCTTTTGAAAAGAAAATTTTGAGACTTATATTTGGACCGGTTCTAAATTATGGATTTTGGTGTACCTTGTTTCAGGAGCAAAGCGTTTCAAAATTCATAAAATTCGGTGATTGGGTCGTGTGGAAAGAATGACTGCACAACAATAATACCGAAGTCCCTGCTGATTACAAGACCATTAGAGCGAAGTACATTAGAAAGGCCAAAACTAAGATGGCGTGGTATGTATTCAAAGACACATGTATCTTTCTTGGAAATGCATTTTTTTTCAATATTTCTGACTTATTTTTTGCAAAAAGTTTGACTACATGAACTATTTCCAATTTATGCAAGACTTTTATCTTTTTTTCGACTTTTATTAAAGCGAATGAATTTTTCATTATATAATAGATATAAGTTACTGTAATGATAGTTCAACTTTTTGCAAAAAAAAAGTCAGAAATATTGAAAATAAAATGCAATCTTTGATATCGCACATCTCCATAACTACTGGTCATGGTTGCTTGAAAATTGTCGACTCATTATCAAGGCAGGAATCCACCTGTAAAATTTTTGACATACACTATGAGACACCCTGTGTATTATTATCATATAACTTGTTGATCTACAACACTTTTCTCAAATGATTTATTTTGATTTATACTCGTTCTTTTTTGTGTATATATGTCATCTACCTACATAATTTTCATAAAATATTCATACATTATTGTTATCAAATGTTACCCTAAGGACCACCTTACGGGGTCACTAACGACAAGTAGACCTCGCGTTTGTTAAAAAATAAAATAAAATATATATTAAAATTAGTATTTTCGAGGCACCCGGTGCATTGTACAGAGGCGTGTTATTTATTGCAGTGTGCGTGTACCACTATTTTCGTGCCTGTGTATATTTTCTAAGTATAATGAGAGGAACAAACACATTTTTGGTGGTGCGTTAGAAGTTGGCCTGAAATTGGCAGATCCATTAACATGGATGCTACATTCACATCATTATTATTTTTTAAAGTGAAATATGTTTTACTAGCTATAACCCGTCGAAAATGACGTACTACGAGTTACATATATCAATGTTTGATTTTTATGACTTTTATCATAAAAAGTGTAATGTGTAATTACATCGTATTCAAGATGATCATAAAATATTTATATTTTGCACTCTAACGTCACTCTAGGACGATCTATCAGGGTCAATTGACCTTTTAACGGCCTAATTGTTAAATTAAAAATAATATATATTAATTTAAATTGAATATTAGTTAGTAGTTTTATGTCCTAGCGGTTCGTAAATCAAAACGCGTACCTAATTTTCTTCTGTAAATATTGTTTATACCTACATAAAAATTTTAATAAACGTTACTCGAAATTTTTATTACTAAATAATTCTATAATCACAATATTTTTACTACATAAATTAGTGTTCTGTGAACTTTGATTGATACGGAGTATTTTTTTAGAAAATTGTATTTATATTTTGGCCGCGAGTTAAAGATGAGAACAGCGCCACCTAGCACCTTGGTAGCATTAGTGATGGACATTGTTATAAAGAGAATTATGTGTTTTGATAATCGACTCTTCGTGAAGGTTAAAATTAGAACAAAGAAATAGCGCACTTGAAATTTTCAGAACAATTTATAGAAAATTCGTGGGATGACTGTACTAACAAGAACGCTGTAAGGGGTATTTAGCAGAGGCGTGCAGTGTGAAAAAAAAGCATGACTTTTTCCTAAGCATATATTTTAAAAAGAAACCGAAATAAGAGATATATCTCGTAACATTCCAATCAAAATAATTAATGTATTATTCAGATTTTTATATTTCATGATATTCTGCCAGTAAATATTTAATATAGATTTTTTTCCTAAAATATGTTTAAATAAAAGTCATGCTTGTTGTTCTCACTGCACACTCCTGATATTTAGTGCTTTTTAAATACATGTAGGAGCATATTTTATGCCGGGGTGGTTCGACTCATGTGAAATGTTTTTTTTTAAATATGACCATCAATCACTAAAGTGCATTAATGGCAAGCGAGCTATGATTCATTGCCTCATGTATTTTGTAAGCAGAGCAGAATGACATTTCCGGTAGATATCTTGACGATATATCTTTATTCATTTATATATTTAATTATTCTTATTCAGGGATGATAATACAATTTGTGTGAGACTATGATTGTCTCACTAGAAGAATCTGCGTTGAGACAAACACAGTGAATTATTTAGTTTTTTACAAGTATCTAGCATACAAAATAAAAAGTAGGTATCTCCTTAGTTATGTTGGGTATGTATTAAAATAGTAGTATATAAAAAAAGGAGTACAAATAAAGTATTAATGATTTTGGTGAATGCCAATTCTATCTGTCCGTATTTTAAATCCAATTTTTATTTGATCGTTCATTATCGAATTATATTGATTTAAGATTTGCAGTGTGCATTTAAATAGTTTGTGCTCAAAGTTGTTGAAACTTATTTGCCCATATGTAGGTAGTATGTGTTCTTATGTGTTTGTTAGTACAGACGCGAAGGAGATTTGTGTGTTGATAGGTGTGCAGACACATAGAAGAAAAAATTAAATCAATCAATAATATCAAGTCGTTAAAATATTAATATCATTCATTAATATCAAATTCTTAAAATTAATCATAAATATCAAGTAAATAAATCAGTAAATCATTAATAAATTTAATTATAGACGTCTCGCAGAGACGAGGCTATTTATATGGGAAACGTGTATGCGACTCTTGATATGATGAACCAGGACTTATGACCAATATGAGCTAGCTTAAATGATCACTTTACACAATGCAACGTTCGCCATTTCACCGTACGAACATACACACTTTATCAAATTTTTGAAAATTGTGTTAACGTTCTAAATCAGTTTCTGTCGTATATCCGAATGGACAATGCCAGAGACATCTATACCTAGTTCTTGCCGTGACGTGGTAAATTTAGTAAATAATTATTTATATCCTACATGTGTGAAGTATTTGTAATAATTGAGGATAACATTGTACTACAAATTTCCTCGTGTTCAGTGACTTTCTTTGGTAAAAAATGAAACTAAATTAATTTCCGGTATTTTCACTTGCCTCCTAAAGTCACGTCCCGTGACAATATAGTTGATTAATTAATATATTTTTTTAATATTGACAATTTAATACAATTAATTTATGTACCTCCACCTTCACGCGCTGGACGTAATTTTCTAGCCGCGTTGCGTCGCTGTGTGTGTGCACAATACGTGCGGCCCACGCCTGTGTGGGTGCACTAGCCGAGAGAGACACGGATGGCGTGACCTCCGCCGAACATTTGACAGCTGAAAAAAAACGCTTCTAATGTTGCCATAGAGAAAAAAACACGATTCGGCGCTAGGCGGGTAGGTACCGCGTGCAACAACCGCATTGTCTGCATTTTTATTTATGGCGGGTCATTGTGGGACGTCCCTTCCCCCCGATAAAAGTATTGATTAAGGCTAGGCATCGATCGGAATTATTTAAATTAGTAAATGTCTTCGAGCGAAAGGATCGTGCATAGATCGGCGTGGGAGGGAGAGGGACGATCAACGACACAGTAAAAGGTTAAAACAGCGTTAGCAACTTATTGGTCTAGTGATGGTGAACCTACGACACGCGATTCAAATGTGACAGACACGAAACAACTTTAATATTTACGAACTCTGGCAAAAAACTGGTCCCAACCCAACAGATGCCGAACAGGCGTACATAAGTATAAATACGTACCCCGCCGCACCAATTTTGGAGCTCAAGAAGAGGAGCTGGAGCTTGTGTAGTGGATGAGACTCTCGCCTTGTGATATAGTGGTCGATAGTTCTAGCTCCATTCTAGAAGACGACGAGTCTTGCCTTGTATTATAGTGGTTGGTAGTTCTAGCTCCATTCTAGAAGACTAGTCTCGCCTTGTGGTATAGTTAGTGGTCGGCAGTTCTAGCTCCATTCTAGAATACTAGCGAGTAAGAGAGGAACTTTGTCATAGTAACAATATATACAAAAATTATGCGTGGTTCATATTCAGGTAGTAGACAAATATTTATTCAATGGATTTATGTGTGTCGCTATTATTGATCAATCATTTTTTTTAATATATATTTTTTTAATTATACCAGAAACAAGCGATAAGTAAACGGCGATCAAATGCGATAGCAATCAGTGAGACAAGAAACGGCGAATAAAGTATTCTACAGACGTGCGAATACTCTAGAAGTTTTTTGATGTGACAATTACTCTTAATTATGGCTATAGTTACCAATGTTCAAGTTGTAACGGTTTTGGATTTTTTCCTAGCGTAATAAAGAGTCCTTATTACATAAATGACGTAAATTTCTGTCATAAGCAAGTTAAAAAGCATTTATTTTAAGTTTAAAAATGATACATTTTTGAAACTCGCCATAGATGCCCATATAAATCATGTATTTTTGCATTAGCTAAGATTAGCTAAGAAATTAGCATTAGCTAAGAAAATCGGCATTTTCCTTTGAATTTTTACACGTATCTAGGATAAGTATTTGAATCATTGAATAATTGTCTTTACCTCGTGTATCTATCAATTTTACCAAGGAAATCATTACGATTTTTAAATTGGAATAACTGCTTTTAAACTTGCTTGCGACAAAATTTTACAACATTTATGCAATCAGGACCCTTTATTACGCTAGGGAAAAAAAATACAAAATTGGTGCAGCTTTGACATTGGTAATTTATTCCCAAATTATTGCTTATATTACCATTCCAGCTAGTTCGTGATCAGTAACTTTATGTTAAATAAAACTACAACTGACTTAACTAATTTAAAGTGTTTTATTTGCCTTCCACCAGCGACAATTTTACATAGACACGCCACTGACAATAATATGTACAGGGTTATTGGGAAAACATTAATAACCTCGCATGGCTATATTCCTGCCTTAATTATGAGTTGAAAATGTTCAAGTAACCATGACCTAATATCAATAGTTATGGAGACATCAAAGTTTGCATTTTTTTTCAATATTTCTGACTATTTTTTGTAAAATGTTGGACTATCATTACAGTGACTTATATCGATTACGATATAAGTTACTGTAATGTATCGTAAAGATATTGTTTCAATAAAAGTTGTGGAGACATTTAACAACTTTTTTTCTGTATTTTCTTGTATTAAAAGGAATTAATTTTTCATATTCGATATAAGAGGTACTGTAATGACAGTCTAACATTTAACAAAAAATGACTAAGAAATATTGAAAATAAAATACAAATTTTGATGTCGCATATCTCCATAACTATTCATATTAGGTCATGGTTGCTTAAACATTTTCAACTCATAATCAAGGCAGGAATATAGTCCTGCGAGGTTATTAATGTTTTCCAAATTACTCTGTAGACATGCCAAGCTTTACTTAAATACTTCATTGATTGTACCAGAACTTCACTGCACCGCTTCTCATGCTTAGACATATTTTTAATGAAATCCACGACATGACTTATACCGGTCCAGATCCCAACATCCACCCTCAATGAAGATAGTAAATAAAGCTTTAATTAGCACCCTATCCACACATTGTTTGTTAGCCTGATAATTATATAGAGCACATAATTACATGTCACCTAACAGTACATCCCAGCTTATTAAGTTATTATAATTTATATAAATTAACAGCATGAAGAAGGCATTATTTATTTAATTAAGATATATAATTGAAGTCTCACAGAAACGAAGATATTTATATGAGAATCGAGTACGAGTTTTATACGATGGCTCAGTGCTTACAATCTATATGAGCTGGTTAAAGTGATCACTCTACAAAATGTAACTTTTACCAATTCCTTCGTAAGAACATTCGCACATAACAAACTTTTGAATGTTTTAAATATAATACGTTCCAAATTGAAACCTTTATATTTGAAGAGATTAAGCTGAATATGCGAGAGACACCTGTAGTCCTTCTCATGAAATAGTACGCCTATATAGATTTCATAGCAGATTTTTTTTAAGCAATATTCTTTTTAATGTAGATATACATACCTATATGATATTCTTCCGAATTATTTGACATATACACCAGAATATTATTTATTTGACAATCTGTACTTATTTTGAACTTGCTGAAATGAAAAGGTATTCTATATTTATCAAGCCAGTGCCGTGAGTAGGTTGATTTTTATGTAAATATTTATTTTGGAAAAAATCGAAATTAAGTATTTATTTGACAGAATATTAGGATTTTTTAAATCCGAATAATATGCTAATTATTGTGATATGAATATTACGAGACAAATATTTTACTTTGTTTTTATTCCAAATATTATGTTTATGTAAAAGTTATGCTTCTATCATTTCACTGCATGCCCCCGGTATATTCACTGAGGTTAAGGAATAGATGTTGAAATAAAATAAAATAATAATATCAATAAATACAGGTGTAATGTAATAAAAAATGCGTGTTAAGGTAATAAATACTAGTTGAAGGTAATAAAACAAAATTGATTGTTAAAACATAAAATATTTGTTTTACGCAATAAATGCACGATAAGAGCTATAAAACATCGCGAAATCGATAAAAAGGTATTAAAGAAAATGTACCATAAAAGGAATGAGAGTTTCTAAAAATTCACATAATGGCTGATTAATATTAATAAACATATCAGCACAATGCGTACTGCATACCGACATAAAACACGTATATTTGTGTATAATTAACTACTTCATATGTTTGAATTTGGATATCAAGGATGAATAATTTATAATGTACTGAATTTGAGATTTTATAGAAAACATAGACGATAAATTATAGGAAATATGATTGTGGAAGGAAAAGGTACATAGAATCTATAATTCAGTACATTTTAAATAAGTAATCCTCGGTGACTGCATTCAAAACATTTTTTTTTATTTTTTTGATGTTGCTGTCTTTGCTTTTACACCCCACATATCTAGGTAAACATTATCATAAATTTTTAAATTAGACACTATTTATATATGTTATACCTAGGGAATGCAATCCCGATCCCGCGAGATCTCGAGGCATTTTACGAGATCAATACCGAACCAAAAAATCGGATGGGATTGTCGGGATTATCGGGATTGATTAACATTTTTTTATGTTTTGTATGTTTAATTGTGCATGTCTTTAGAGCTTATATTAAGTACTTAAAAATTATGTTCATATCACATTCAAATATTGAAAATTGCTTTGAATAATTTTTTGTATTTTTGTATTTTTTTGAATGAATTTGCTGTATTTTATCAACCTAACATAGTAATAAAACCTTGTACCAACTCAAAAACTTGTACCAACTTTTAAAATTAAGATAAGAGAACATGAATTGTGTTTAAAGAATAATAATTATTCGGAATTTCCTTACCACTTGTTGGAAACTGGCCACACTTTTAATAAAGATAGATCTAAATTTAAATACACTAATATCAACAAATTTTTCAAATTGTCCGCCCTAGAAACTTTAGAAATAAACAAAAAATTAAATTCTTATATTAACATCGTTAACAAAATAATAGCCCCGTGTAAGTCACCATTATTAACCATGTTCCCTCCCTCGCCCCTCCCACTCCACAAATCACCATCGCCCCTCCCACTCCAAAAATCACCCCCGCCCCCTAAAGACACCTAATACAGTACTTTCGCATTTTAGATTCTTAGTTTAAATAACGCTCGTTAATGACACGGACGTGTCGAAACCGGTAGTGTAAATTCTTTATTAAGTAACAAATTGTACATTGTAAATTTAAACTCTTAAATAATGTCTGAAAGAAATTGTCACATTGTAAGTGCCCAAGAAATACAAAAAATTGTACCAACTCTACCACATTGACTGATTGATGCTTAGAAAAACGCCTACAAAAACTTTAATGCAATGATTAATAATGAACATTTTATTAAAATCGCTGATATAAAAATGCAAGGCGTTGTCTTTAATTGCTATTCAGCTCTATAAACAAAAAAAAACACAAAAGCATTCGGGATCCCGCGGGATTGGAAATTCTAATCTCGAGGAATCCCGAAAGGGCAATCCCGACTCGGGATTGCATTCCTTAGTTATGCCTTATGGTATAATTATAAATAAAAATCAAGGTGAATCAAAATAGATATTTTATATAGCGCTATCGTCGTAAAAATTTCGCCGCAATGTAATACACAATAGTGCGCTAGAATTAAAAATTGCAAACTAATAAAAATGATTGCCGAGATGAGTTTTCTAAGGAGGGTAGCGGGAGTCACATTGATGGACCGAAATGGACAGAAGAGAAGTGCCGACATAAGGCACATACTCGGCATGGAACCCTTACTCCTGCTACACATAGAAATATCACAAATAAGGTGGCTTGGACATGTGCTAAAAATGCCGGAGGAACGAATACCGAGATGAATCCTCCGGGCAAGGCAACAGAAAAATATATATGAAAACCGAATGGGTCTGACTGGTTGGTGCAGAAGCAGCGCAAGATAGGGGAACATGGAAACACCTTGTCGAGTCTTTGGGCCCCCGACCCTACTAGGACAGGAGGCTGAAGATGATAAAAAAGATTTTTTTAACGGATCGATTTCTTCATTTGTTTTTTTTAAACAATATTTCTGATACACCATATACGCGGGGTAGAGGGTTTCGTGCATTTAAACTGCCACCACAAATGCCTGATCTTAGTCTTCATCTTTCCGCAATGGTTGCTCGCTTCTACAACCCTCCCCTCAGCTCAAGGGCTGACTAAATACTACGATACGAAAACATGTAAACATTTTTTTGTCTTTAAGTTGTCTTTTACTGTAGCGATAATGCTCCCTTTATAAACATTAGATAAAAAATTATTTGATGTTTTGACATTTACATAACAAAATCATTTTTGTTTTAATTATAATAATAATTTAATATTACAGAATTAAAAACACAATAACAAGGCAATACGCGTAACAACATTAAAATATTTTTTATAAACAGATGTAGGAACGTACTAATTAACACCGTGTTTATTTTAACCGCACATGTTACCGTCCATTAATTTTAGGTGCGTTCAAAAAATGTTTATTGCCACATTATAATTAATCAACATTAAACTAACTAGTTTTCAAACATTAAATTTAACTTGAAACCATAAATAGTAAGAATAAACGCGCTTAAATGTGAAACTACACACCGCAATTAAAAAGCGTAGATATTTACAAATTTACATACACCCTGTAGTACGGGACCCGAAGGCAAAATTGGACCATTAAAAGTGAATCCTGTATCAAACATACAGTCATAGATACACATCTAAATGTCAAAAAGTTGTATGACGGGTGCGATAAAAAGAATTTAAATTAATTAATGATAAAAATGGCACTTAATCAGTAATCACACATGTACAGCGTGTTCCCCCAAAGCAGCCCGAGAGTTGCTGCGTAATGTTAGTAAACTTTTTCCACCGAATAGGAAGTACAATGCGTGGGAAGCGAGCCGAAACATCGCGGAAATAAATACACATAAAGTGTTATGACTCTGTTAAATATTGTATGGTCGGAGGTATTCTGTTAACGATTAATGAGAAAAAGGATACTATTTTTGGCTCGCGGTAAAATATTTATACAACCTAATTACATTGTTAGGATTTAGGTTATGCCAATACTAATCCCAATTATAATAATTTCGTTGTCTGTCTTTTTTGTTATAAATACCTACTTATTCTTTAGAAACTGACATGTAAAAATACCGTCATTTTTGACGGGTTACAGCTAGTCTTGCTTTAAAAGTACAACTATTCGTGTTGCCTGTGAAGAAACACGCCGTTTTAGAAGAGAATACTTATTGAACATATTAATTTTTTTAAGAAATATGAGTAATCAGAATCTTCTTATTATATTAATATTCTAAGAAAATTCTGCAAATATATTAAAATCATTTATTTTTCTTAGATAGTTAATAACTATGGTATAGGTCGACCATAATCAAAAGACCATTCCCTAGCTTTGTCCGGTAAGAAGAAAGCGGGGGAAAGTTGCTTGGCAAGCCCGTATTACAAGCCTTAATATGATATACCAAATAAACATTTATATTTTTAAAATAAAAAAGGTTACTTACTTAATAGAAAAACTTATTTTGTGTTTATTTTTTGCATCGTAATAATACACATATTTTTTTCTAGCTTTAGTAATAATGCCTCCTTCGATATAAATGTAAATAAACCAACTGTCATAAATTAGCTTTCAACTGAATTTCAATGATTATATTCTCGTGTATGTATGTATGATTATGTACTGAAGAGTCTTTATGTTACTGATTTCTAATTTTATTTTCTTTATGTATGAGCATATTTTTTTGCATTTAAATACTTAAATGTTTTTAATTTTTCAATGTAACTGTGTGAAATTTATATTAGTGCGAATTTTTAATGTAGATGATGATGATGATTCTGAGAAAATTATTAAAATTTACATTGATGACAGTTTTATCATTAGGTCATATCTCTTTATGCTCATATTTCGATAAAATTTAGGAATACTATTTAAAAATATTACCTGATTTACACATTTTTACTTCCTTTCTTTTAACTAGTGGCGTCTGCTTGCTTGCCGGCTTGCCGGGTGAAAAAACTTTGGATCAATTTTGAACCCTTTTCCCGTGATCTAATCGAGTTGAAACTTGGCAAGTAGACTTGTGGCGATGATCAAGAAGATCTATCAAATTTTTGTTAAAAAAAAAATAATTATAGTATAATTTCGGATTTTCGAAAGTTTATTGGTTTTTTCAAATTGAAATCATTAAAAAAGTTTGATTACTGGCATAGCGGCCCGATAACGTCGCGGAATATTTTCTAAATTTGAATTACTCCGTCGGTATTCATAATAGGTACTTCACTACGAATGTCGAAAATCTAAATTGACCCACAAATGTTTTTAGAATTTAATCTTCAAAGCATGAAGTGTCTTATCAAAGCTCAAAACAACTGAAATTTTAGAAATATATTAAATTACTGTAAGTTTAGTGTTATGTTGTGTGTTTTAATTCGTCTTTAATTGTTGTTATATTTTACAAAGAAAGGGAGTATAATGAAAACTTGGTTTTTATTGGTTACTTTTTTTTGTATCTGTATTATGCTGTTTGTGAAAATCCCCCGAACTCAAATGTCACAATATCCAAACCTTCTTACATCCGCAGAACATATTTCAGGTTTGATGCTATGAAGTAAATCTATAATAGAATACCCCCCTGCGTTCTCCCTTCTAGCCGCCTCTGCGGGCTGCGCGGTGCAGCCGCCGGTTGGCGGGGTATTTAATTTGAATGCTACGTGTTTCAATGTTAGGATGCCAATTGTAATTATTCCACGAGAAGAATTCTTGTGACGCCGCTTAATTAAAATTAAATTTGTATTGCGTCGTGAAATCATAGCGATGTACGTTAATGGCGTTGTCAAGTTGGGCATTCCTGGCGGACTCTCTTCCGTGTGAAGATTGCCCGCAATAAAATTTTAATTGTTATCATTTCCCGTCGTAACGTACAAGTGTCGCTTTCTTGAACGGGCACGACTTCGAGCTTCCGAAATAAAGTTTTTAAAAATATCTTTACCAGCTACATTTTGGACATGAGAAACGAAAGCGTGTAAGATATAGAGGAAGGGATTGTAATCGGAGGAATGATAAAAATTAACCCAAAAAACCAAGTTTTTATTATACTCCCTTTCATTGTAAAATATAACAACAATTAAAGACGAATTAAAACATATAACACATCACTAAACTTACAGTAATTTAATATATTTCTAAAATGTCAGATGTTTTGAGCATTGATAAGACACTTCATGCTTTGAAGATTAAATTCTAAAAACATTTGACAGTCAATTTAGATTTTCAACATTCGTAGTGAAGTACCTATTATGAATACCGACGGAGTAATTCAAATTTAGAAAATATTTCGCGACGTTATCGGGCCGCTATGCTAGTAAGCAAACTTTTGATTCCAATTTGAAAAATCCAATAAAATTTCTAAAAATCCGAAATTATACTAAAATTATTAATTTTTTTTAACGAAAATTTGATAGATCTTCTTGATCGTCGCTACGAGTCTACTTGCCAAGTTTCAAGTCGATTGGATCACGGGAAAAGGGTTAAAAATTGATCCAAAGTTTTTTCACCCGGCAAACCGGCAAGCAAGTAGACGCCACGGGTTAAAAGAAAGGAAGTAAAAACCAACAAAATTTCTAAAAATCCGAAATTATACTATAATTATTAATTTTTTTTAACGAAAATTTGTAGATCTTCTTGACCGACGCTACGAGTCTACTTGTCAAGTTTCAGCTCGATTGGATCACGGGAAAAGGGTTAAAATTTGATCCAAAGTTTTTTCACCCGGCAAGCCGGCAAGCAAGCAAGCAAGCAGACGCCACGAGTTAATATAAAGGGAGTAAAAATTAAAATGGATCAACATCATTTACCCCATGACGTAGGTAATTTTTGAATTTTTATTATAATATGTCTTCCTTGTGCTTCTGCTTTGTAATATACCTACTGACTTTTTACTTTAGGTATATTATATTTATCTTTATATATTTGTATTTGTATTTTAAGTATTTGATTTCCACTTTATGTTATTATTATTTTTATATGTTTTTCTTTTCTTTAAAGTATCCATTCTATAAATGTACACTTTACCTATTTGTTTGTAAAAGCCCTAGTAGGGCGAAAATAAATAAATAAATAATAAAAATAAAAATATTGCTAAATGATAATATGGTAAATCTTCAGGTTCAGGTAGCGTCAATATAAAAATTTATAAAGCTATAAACAATTTATACTTGCAGAAATTTTTATATTAGAATTAAAGAACATGTTTAAAAAGTCATTTCTATTCTGAATTTGCTTTTTTTTTTCAAAATACAGGTTTTTTATATTAAAAAGAGATTAGTAATTTTAAGATGCAAATAACAAAGGATTACAATTTAATAGATTATTTACTTTACATCACGCCATTTCCCCGTAGGGATAGACAGAGAAGAACGAAAGTAGCCACACTCTTCTGTCCTGACTTTCAGCTCTCGCATCACCCACATTCATACATCTTCGCATGCAAGCTCGACGCGACTGTTGTCGAGGTATCTAAAGGAAACATCTTTCAGTATCTAATAAAGCCACATCTTCCGTGGTGGCCCTCTCTTGCTGGCTTTCAACACATTCATTCCTCATTTATTCGCTCAACGTGTCCAGACCATCTGAGTGACCCTTTTTTAATTCCAATTATTATGTTAAGATCAACTTTACGTTCATTCCTAATATCTTTATTTTGTTTAAAATAGATTTTCCGCACTACGTCTAAGGGATCTCATCTCAACTGCATTCAGTCTACAATTGTTCCTCTTCTGCCAGCTTCAGGCTTCACTTCCATACATCAGTGTTGGTACCGGGATTCCATTATATACCGCTAGTCTTGTCTCGATGGACATTTTTCTATTAGACATTATTGCATTCAAGGCACCGTTCACCCAATCCCCTGCAGTCACTCTCCTCTCGATATCTTTCTCAACCTTTTATATATCTTGATAGATTTTAAATTAGAAAAATGTGTATATTCAATTAAATATTATAAATAACCAAATCCTGAGGAAGGCAATATAACATTGTAATATATGTGTTATTCAATAAATCATTTGGGATATTGTCGAAGTATGATCTCCTGGTCTGACAATACTGTAATAAGTCAAAAGTACTAATACTTCGGACACATTCTCCGAAATGAGCACCTATCGATACCAATTATTTTTTACGTAGGCTGTGTAATAAAAATAATTCCAGGATATGATTTAAATGTTATGTAATATTTTTCCTTAGAGGTATGATGGATTGCACTGTTATTTTTACTAAACAGCTTTAATAATAACATCCATTAATTAACTGAGACTCAATGTATTCTCAGCATCTTCATTTGACTATTAAAAGCAGGGTTTCCAACCGAACTGCTCCAAACAATCCTACCCAAAGTTCAAGAAACACAACTTTGAAATCAACCAATTTATTTTTTCACAAGAGTCTGAAAACAATGTTAACCACAATGCCCCACTAAGCTAAAAAGCAGTATATCCATTTAACAAATTACTGAGTAAATCTGAGAAATTTGAATGAAGCAATTTCTATGATTCAAATGAATATTAATTTTTTTTTTTCGCTCAGTCAAAAGTCATTAGATTTTTATACAGTTTAAGCGTTAAAACTGCAAATATGCTATATGTCACATAACCCCGATGGATATACTGCAAATTGAAAATACTTATATTTTTATATTTTGATGAAAATACAGCAAACAATCTAATTAAAAAAGGTAAAATATGACCTCAACAATCAAAAAACCGAAAAACCGAATAAAAAAAACATTTTTCAAAAAGTATGAATTATTTACTGCCTTTTAGCTTAGTGGGGCAGTAACACATAACGGAAGTTTTTCGAACAGCCACATGAATATAGAATCAACTGCACTATTCTCGAAAAAACTATTATCACTCAAAATGTGGAGAAGCCGGTCGAACATTCGCGAAACAATATCAATGTATAAAAGCGATGACACGTGCGTTCGCAGCACAGTAGTATTGTGACATAACAGCGATTACACATATAAAACGAAAGTGGCGAATCAGCGTGGATACCAGCCAGAATAATTAAGAGACGAATTTAGAGGCATCTGGAAAATAAGTGCGACCATAGACATTTCGTAAACCAAGAATACACATAATATACGTCCGTGTTAAATTTTGACTTCCACGTGAATCAAAACCCGTCGTTTCTGTACAACCATGAAATTAAAGACTTCATCATCTAAAAATAAAATTGAGCGTGGAAAAATGGCCATGTTTTTTTTTAAATGCTTAATGGTTTACAATTAGGCAATTCAGTGGATCCTACGGAATTTAGGAAGCTCATCCCACCTAAGTTTACAGGATCAATACATTGGATTAATTTCATAGAAGCAAAACTAGAGCAAGACTAAATGATGAAACATGATGATGGCAAATGCAAAAGAGCCCCAAGTTCCACGGACAAATTCTTCCCATTCTAATAAAGCTGGTAGTAGCTAGAGTAAAATACCTAAACTCCTACTTAGGTACAAGCCTTGTACATAGCAAGCAAGGCCAAAAATAATTGCGACTCTTATCTAAAAAAAAATTATGAAAGAGTCAGTGATTTTTAGTCGTTTAGGGCATATTGTTGAAAATTTTTTTTCGCCTTCAAATTATTATTCGTCATAATTTTTATATTTCTGAAACTTTTTGAAGCTTGAAATGCAAGATAAGCAATGTTAGTACAACGAACCGTGGCTACATTAAAAATTGGCCTGGAATATGTGCAAATAATAGCTCTTTCAAGATACCCACGTGTGTATGCATCAGTTAATTCTCAAAGAACTTGAAAAAGCCAACAATGAAGATGAGGCGACAATTTGGAGAAAGATACTAAAACAATGTTTACAGCTGGAAAACTTCATGCAGTGTCAAAATATTTAGTCAAGAGGCTGCATCACCCCGGGAGCCTGAAATTTAATTATCAATTGGGTGATTTTTTACAAGGAAGTTATTAGATTTTTTTATTTTTTTATTGGCACTTATTAAGGAATATAAATACTGTATATTCCCATGTAGCTCCACAGCTGTAACTGAGATGCAATATTCTCGTTTGTTTGTACAAAACATAGGATTATGTACTTATTTATAAATGTAATTTTGTTATTTGATAATAACAATCGATAAAAAAATAGAATTTTTTTAAATCGCTCTCAATTTAAGAAAAATGTTTTTTTTATTGTCCTTCACTTCTGTTTCGAAGGAACATGCACTGGTGAAACCTGCATCTCAGTCACGACAGAAGAGCTACACGGGAATGAACATAAGGCGGCCATTTTAATTTTTTCAAAAATTTTCCATTAAAATAAGAGTTCGTTTGTTAAAAATTTTTAAAGCAATATCTAGGACATACAAAATTCATGTTCCATGTGGCCTTTACCGGCGAAAGGGATTTCTTTTTAAAATCCAACAAGCAACTTTTATTATTAAACGCCAGCATTAAAATTGTTCGATTCGAAACCCTGTCGAGAAGTCATTATTTTCATCAGTGTATGTATATACGTATGTATGTGTGAAGACGATCCTTAGAATAAATTACGCGTAAAAGTCAAGGTCGAATCGGTGATTTACCGGTGTGGCCGTTGCTTAATGTTATTCGATAACCATTTAGACTGTTAGGCTGCTACCGTTTTTATGTTTATTAATTTCAAGGACAGCACAAAATTTATTCAAATTTTAATTTCAAATTTACGACATTATTATGACATCTATTTTAAAAAGTAAATTGTATAGCATTTATCATATTGGTTTTTTTTGTATCGATGCGTATATAGAGTGACGTACACCTTAATGCGCGGTCTAAAGCAGCGGTCGCCAAGGTGGTGGCCCGTGAGAAAAGTTTTCTATTATATTTTAGACTATAATGTCCTATTAGTGGTCCGTGGAATTTAAAATGATAAATTTAGTGGTTCATCAGGTCCTAAAGTTTGGCGACCATTGCCTTATCGCGTATTTACAACTCGAGCTATGTCCCTAGCCGCTCCGCGGCCCAACCCCGTTTACTCTTATAAATGTAAATAGCACAAAAAGGAGTATCCACATTATCAACAGAAAATAATAATGTTCTTAGGTTTTTACGGTTGTTCAGAATCTTCCGTGTGTAGTTTTTTAGGATATTCTGCCGTGTATATCTAACCTCCCTGGCCGAAGTTTTAGATCTCATTGCAGGGTCCATCATCAGGGCTGATATATTTATTTATTCATATAGTAGATACTTATTAATGTTTTTTATAATAAATTATATCTTTGTTATAACATTTTAAAGACATTATACTCCCCATAATACGAGCCAAAAACTCGAGCTTATGGGAGAAGTATTTACAAGCCAAATGAAAGTACAAAAGCAGAAACTATTTAGAAGTAGTAATATTTATTATACAGAAACCACTTGAGACATGTGGGCAATGTTACAATACATCGTTGTTCAAAATCAAGGATTTGACTTCTTTCTTAAACTATTCATATTTTGAAATGATTATTTCTTGAAGTTTGTTTTGCGACAACCATGTATTGTTGTATAACTCCCAAGTATGTATAATGATGTTGTGCCATGGTGGTTCTTAAAGTTGGTATCTTTATTTGCCCCTTTGTTCTATGTCTTTTACTTATACAGTCTAAGGGGTGGAATTTATTTAAAAAATATTTTTTATAAATTTGACATAGGGAGTTAGTTTTGTATATTTTAGTGAGTTTTGGTACATTAAATTCTTGAAATATATTTACAGTGAGGTAGTCATAAGTTTTTTTGATAATCGTTTAATAATTATTTTTTGCGTTATGATTAATGGTTGTGCGGTGGACTTATAAGATCCTCCCCACCCAATAATACCATACTATAAGAGGGAGTGCACCAACGCGTAATACGCCATTTTAATAATATTTTTGTTTAGTGTGTGTTTATGTTATATTATCATGGGTATATTAAGGATATTGAAGAATATATATTAAAGAAAATAATTCAATATAACGGAATGAAGTAAAAATAAATAACAAAACATTACAGAATGCAAAGGAAAAAATCAAAAGTGACGTGGGACCCACCACAGATCCGAAGCCGTTCTGCGAGCAAAAGCTCTCCCATCTGCCCTACACTTTTGGCATACAGATGGACATTTTTTTAATGAAAGAACAGTTTTCACGTATTATGAATAGCAAATCACAAATATTTCGTATTAAGGATAGACTCTAAGGGTACTGTTGAACGGCATGGTGTGATGAGCCACGTCAAAGGACGGAGAGGAAGAGAAGAATCGTCCACCCGTTGAATCAAGTGGAAAAGCAGGAGGCATTTATCTGGTCTTGAGATGGTCAGGAGAGCAGGAGTTCACGAAGATCACAATGGATGGATTTATTTTCAGCAAAAGATAAATAATCAAGCACTGCATCGGCGGTCACGTTCGCGGCGTTTCTGTCGATCCGATTCGTCAACGGTTTACGTGATGGGCCCTCATTTGTATTTGGACGGCGACCGAGACCGAAACATTTTCGTTTGCGCTGTGCATAACTTTACGTCACTCGGGGCAGCCGCAGCCCGCGCGTCCTCTGCCGGTTCAGCAAACTGAGTGCGCACGCACGTATGTTAATCAACCTTATCAGTGTTCTCATTTTTTTGAACTTCTTAGAAAGTTCATGCAGAGCCAGTCCTCACTGAAGAGGCCCCAGTACACGATTTTCGTATTTGCTCTCGATTTGCTAAATTTAACGTAAACTTATTAAATCATTTTGCAAAACCCATAGCTACACAGACTTTAAATCAATTTTATCTTGAAGCATTTACTCTTGAAGCATTTCTTTAAAAAAATATGAACAATTATACTGTTATACCATCAAAAAAATTATAACCCCGAAACACTATTCCAAACGAAATCTGATTTGAAAGAAAAATTATATTTGAACAAACTAAACGATTTAATTTATTCGAATTCTTGAGGTATAATTTTTTGAGTATTTTTATATTAATTACTGTGAAATTTTCTTAGTAGGTACGCATGTAAAATTTCATTAAAATAATCGATGTTTTAATGGTTTTATGGATCATAATAAAATTGATTAAAAGTCTGTTTAGCTATGGGTTTTGCAAAATGATTTAATAAGTTTACGTTAAATTTAGCAAATCGAGAGCAAATACGAAAATCGTGTACTGGGGCCTCTTAACGACCAGGTTCCGTTCAACAAATTTGGTAGGAAAACGATATTTTAATAAAGATATATTAAAAGTGAAATTTTAAAAAAAGGATGTCTTATAGAGACGAAGCTATTTATATGACATATTATGTATGGACGTATGCTAGGTGTGTACGCCCTATCGTACGGCTGGCGTAAGTGATCACTTTACACAATGAAAGATTCCCAAGTGAAGACCCCAACCATGATAGACTGCCATACGTAAGAAATTTTTTAGAAGTTGTACATATGTCGCAGCCATTTGGTTAAAGTAGCCAGGTAATTGGACGCCTAGGCTGTTCATTTAACGCCGGCATCCAATTGGATACCTAGGCCGATAGTTAATCGAACTAGAATCACTCAACGTTTAACAACTTGGCGTATTGGAAGTCAGCCCTTTGAATATGCCTGACCAAGACAGCCAAGTGATTCAAATCTAACCTAACCTTACCGAATTTAACCTAACCTAACCGAAACTAATCTAACTGAACCTAACCTAACCTAACCCAACCTAATCTCACCTAGCCAAACATTGAAAATTCATCAATATCCAATTGAACTAAATGACTAGACAACGTTCATCCATCTGGTTAAACGTTGCGCTCAATGACTTGGCTAGTTGTCCTTCAGCCATTTAATTGGATGCCGGCGTCCTGGCAAATATAACTAGATGGATGCGACATATATATTATATATACGTATATATATGTCAACTTTGCACACCTTGTTTCATATGTGTATTGTATTTTTACTACCACCATCTGTTAAAATTTGTCAACCCCGTTCACCAACATAGATGTCACCATCGGTAACGATATACATATATAATTTTTTATTAAAGTTTTTATACGTATATGACATTTTAACGAATTATTAACATTTAGGTACCTACTCTAGAATACGCCTGAAAATTATTTCAATTTTTAAACTCTTTTTTAGACCATTTTAAATAATTTCAGATTATTTTGAGTACGATCAAATTTTTCAAGAAAGCAACACTAGATTTTTATCCACAGAGGACACATTTTTAATCAAGATGCATAAATTACAAATATCTCGTAGAGATGAAGCAATTTTTAGTTATTCGGGAAAGCAGGTATGGAATTTTTTTAGGTATTCAAGGGCTTACGACTTATAGTACGGCTGGCTTGAGTGATCACTTTACACAATAGAATAAAATAACTATAAAGTTGTATACATGTTGAATTTGAATACCTTGTTTCAATGTGTGAGTTGTATTTTTACTACCACCATCTGTTGAAATTCATTCCTTTGAACAGTCTCCACCAGATAGGTAGAAGACATGGAAAAAAGAACACTTTCAAGAGGTGCAGTTTTGTCTCATCATAAAGAGCTATTAGTGATGTGATCATCATCAAACTTTTTCTTCAATCACGTCGAAGGAAAAAAAAAAATTTTCAACAATGTAGAGGTTAGGCTCATTTTGAATTACTTCGAGACAAAAGTATATCCGTGAAGATGCTCCTTAAGAAAGGCGTAAAACACTTAAACTGCAGATTCTGATGGCCTTGATCGTAATTCACATCGAACCGAATTAAATCCAATAAGATTATAAATAGCGTGTGGATGCAGCGAGAATAGACTTGAGTTACATTTAAATAAGCAAACGTGACGTGCTTGCCTTTATTTCTGTTCGCAGCACATCAATCAGCATAGATACCTACATCAGCATAGCAATCAGCATCATAATATGTGCGTAGTTTTACAGGTGACAGACACAAATCACGAGTAAACGTGTGAATTTGTTTCTTACGAAATATTTTTTTATACTGTTTAAAACTTCTTCTTCTTCTCCTAGTATCGTGTCAGGTCCCCCTAAACGTTGAAAGTGCATCTTTTGGCAGATGTTTAATTACCTCGTAGTATGAATTTCGCGATTTGCTGAATGTATATATGTAAATGAAATTAAGGTTGAGTGTTTGTGGGAAGATCTGTCAATGATCTGTCAAAGATCTGTCAGATCAATGCCCATCTGTCGAAGCATGATCTCCCGGCACATTTTATGTGTGGTGCGTAAATGTGCGTGACAACAGATATATGTGAATGAATGGTAAGATGGATGTATAGGATGACCAAAAAAAAATTTAAGTAAGTTAAATGTCGAATTTATTGCGAGTACAGGTTACAATGGTATAGTTCGCGGAATATAAAGAATATTGCAAAACTGTCTGCGGGCGAACGGTACACTGGCGCCCGCGGTCTCCTATTGGTGGGTCGTCTCGAGCGCATTGGTCCATCGGCACGCTCGAGGGTCCGGGTTGGCCTAGATCCTCCCTCTATCTAGCGCTGGGATTTACAGGATTTATTGAATAACGATTAATTAATTAAACTAACGTCACTTATTCACAATGTCACTTATCACTATTAAATGTAACGCTATCCCTTAAATTCAACTGTTTTGCTAATTTATCACTTGTAAATAGACACTTTATATTCCCTTTAACACTTTATTCACTATTCACTAGAATATTCCATCAATTTCCGCACTTATTAATTTCGCTTTGGTCGGCTTGGCACCACTGGCTTCTCGCAACCCACCGCTACCACTCGCGGTTGCCTTCGCTTCTATTATTGCTGTCAACGCGCGCGGAAAACAACTCACTCCTTACTCCCGAGTGTTGTATTTATATTCGCTAATGCTCTGATATCGAAATTCCGAAACATTTCCCACGTTTTAGAGAAGTTCCTCGCGTTTTTCAGACTTTTGGACATGTTTCTCGTAAGTCGTAGATTATGCTAGGCCGTTCTGGAATCTTCGTTAGTATTGTGATCAACTCAAACAACTCTCACTTTACATGAGTGCAATTCTTTTTAGCCTCGTTAGAATGTGTATTTATTTAATGTGTATTAGCCGTTTTCAATTCGCTGCTGGATGAAGGCCCCACCTCCAGATGTCTCCCACTTTTCTCCATTCATTCTTATTCGCTGCCACGCACTTTCGCTGAATTTGATGATTTCCTCGATCCAGCCGGTTTTAGAGTATCCTTCTGATTTCCCTCGGGTCTCACTGGATAGCTTCATCCATCCAGAGATATGGCCTACCCATTGCAATTCTATTTTTTGACGCCTTCAATTATATCAACTATTCTTGTCAGTTCTATATGTAGGTATACTAGGGCGAGTCAAAAATTATCTATACTTCAAGGCAGTCACACTGCCTTCTGGGCGTGCGCGTTTTGAGTTAGTACGACTGCGGTCACGTGTGAGAATTTGATCCCGATCGGGTCATTTGCCTTCAGCTAGCAGTTTGCATCATGTGGGAACAATGAGCATTCATCTGATGTTTCTGGTCGGAGGGTGTGAAATTCACGGTAGATTTTTACCAAAAATTGTAAAAATGTTTTTTTTATGGATCGTGAAGTTTAAAAATAGCCAGACGACTGAGGTCTATCAAACTCCAACACTGACGACTTTTCAGCATGCTCGAGAAACGTTTCCAGGAAATAGGCGAGTTACCATCGGTGAGGTAGCATCTTCTTTGAATATCGGTCATGGTTCTGCTCATCCATGACGAGTATGGCATTTGTAACGCCTGTGCGGATTCCCGTAGACATAGACGTGTAGTTTTGTTTTCGCGACCACCAGAAAACCTTATCCTTGGAAGTAATGTGCAAGCCTGTGCACCACTGTATCAACTGCATTGGAAGTGAGGTGACCATGTGGAAAAATGTACATAATGAACCCCTTGCATCAGTAAATTGTAGAACAAAAATTCTAGACAATTTTTGACTTGCTCTACCAGCATTTAAAACTTGCTCTAGGGACGCGAAAAATGTTGGTATGTATTTAATAGCTAATTATCATAATATTTAAATAATTTAATAATTTTTTTTAGTTTGGTGAGATGAATAATATATTCAAATTATTCCTAACCACTTATTACCATGTTAAGTTAAAAAATAGTTTATCACTATTATTAGATTCATTACATTTTCAACGAAAATATATTTTTTATTTAATAATAATTTGAATGATTACATAATTTTAATTATTATATTATATCCTGTGTTAATGATTATATGTGATTAATTTTATCATTCAAAATATGTCGTAGATTACTTTGTAATACACACATAGCATATAGTTCTATACCAGACAGCAAGTAGAAAGTCAGTTTGATTTGTAATTAATCCGCTTTTGTAATAATCATAAATTTCTCACGCTTATTTTTATGTATTATTTGATATGATATCAAGTAATATATTTAATTTGAGAGTATATACATCAATAACTTAGTATATTCTTAACCTAGCACTTTCTTGGAGAAACATTTTCTGATAACCTTCATAATTCAAAATACAAAACAATACCTGAACATAAATAATGTGATTAAACATACAAATATTAATATTTTTTATGCAATGTTATTTTATTATATATAATCAATTAATAATTAAAGTATTACTTTAATGTGATTACAGATATGAATGTTCATAAAATATATTTTTATAAAAAAGAATATCTTAGAAAGCGTATATTTTTAAAATTTCACAGAGTATTTTCAAACGAATCGAATCAATTAAAGAAAACATTAAGATTAAATTAAAATGTTTATTACAACAAATCAATCATTTTTTTATTCACGTACAAATAAATATCAATAGTCATTAGGTAAAATGAAGTGGTTCAAAGAGCATTACTTGATTTCATAAAATCAACGAATATCTGAAAGGAAAAATAACGCGTCTGAAATATAATTAATTTGGGAACGTTTTATGGTGGTCTGTATTATATAAAAACGTTATTATGGGTATTTGTTATTTTTATAGAAACCAACGAAAAAAAATTGTACAATTATATATTATAGTGGCACGGTATACTTCGTTTCTTTTTTAAAACCAAACAGTGAAATTGAGGTCACTTATCGTATGTGGCAAATCCATTTAAGATAGAGAGGAAATAAGTACGACCACACAATCTGTGGTCCTACTTACCTATTTCCAAACGCCTTTAAGGTACTCTCTTAATTTATTGTCATTGATTTTAATGGAATCCCCGAACTGTCAGAAATAATTAACTCACCGCGCGCGCACTTGCTCTCTTTTAAGTATACAAAAAATGTTTGTCGAATGTTCGAGACTGTTCGACTAATTTCCAGTAGTTGCTCCATATTTTTATTGATAACTAGAATAGCCCAGTTGATTCTAGAATCGTGTGCATCATTCAAGAGACTTCTAAGATGCGTAGTTTTCATTTTACTCCCGTGACAACAAAATAATACTAAAAGATTTTAAATATTAATAAAACTAAACACTTCGAAAACTAAATATATATATATATATATATATACAACTCTCATTAAATTTCAGCAAAAAACATTAAAAAAACAAATCTATTATTTGTACTGGAATCGTTTTGATGTTGCCATCAGCAAATATGAAATAATTTTAATTAATTTTTCCTAATTGGTTATTTTTATATAAATCAATGTTTGTTTTAATTACTTTATTTCTCATTACTTTTATCTAAAATATACAAGCCTCCGCATGTTACGAATATATTTATTTACACAGATAACATATAGATATTAGTATTAATCAAATGCATTTGTGCATTTTTCAACTGATAATTCAAAGGTCAAGGTGAGGTATTATGTCATTTCACGCTGCAATTAAAGTGCATCGATACAAGCTTTACCTGAGCTCTTGGATATTAAATGGAAAAAATGTTTACACAAAACAAAGAGATTAAGGTAAATGTATTATGTTAAATAATTGATTCAATTATTTTTTTATCTGGCGATTACAAAAAATGATAGTATGTCTGATAATTTTTCTAGGGTTTTAGAAAAAAAATACTATTTTTACTATCTTTCTAATCATTCAACGTTAATTGCAACATAGTTGCGTTACATTGTCTCTTATAATTGCGGCCCTCGTAGCCCAGTGGGTATGACACTGGCTTTTCACACTGAGGGTTCCGGGTTCGATTCCCGGTGAGGTCACCGGGGAGTAAATCTAAGTGATTTATTCAAGCCTGGGTGTTTTGTGATGTATTTCGCGTCTGTAATTGGGCGTCCTGGCCTGTTGAAGCGTAAAAAAAAACAGATGGGGTTACCCATGGTAAAAAAAAACATGTGAGAACATTAATGCACATACACATTCACGAGTGAATTTTTTCCCGCTCACTGGTAGCTAGTCTCTGAGTGAGGAAGTACTGTCAAGTTGGATTTAAAATTATTGTAAAATTACGGAGCGATATTGCATTAAATTTTGCCAAAAGCTTGGCCATACCCGAGTGAAAACCATTTTCAAGATCCAATAGGATTTCGGGGACTACGATCATCTCACGATAAACGGGTAGCACAACCACTTCAAAGATGGCCGCATATACATAAGTGGACCTCCCGGTAAACCCCCAACAAGCCGAAAGAACAGTGTGGTTGACCAAAGGCGGACTTTGATCATGCTCGTCTTCAGGATCATCGTATTACAGTACAAAAACTAGTGGAAGTAAAAATTGAGAAGTTCCATGATGTTGGTAATACCATATTTAACTTAATGTGAAATGGAATTAAAATATAGATCAAAACTAATAAAACCAGTGAAAAAATAGTCAATAAATAAATACACAACAAGAATATTAAATTTAGTATATTTTAGCGCAGAATGATTACTGAATAGATACACTGGGTAGAGTCCGTTTGTTTTGTGAAAGCCACTTGCATTAGTGTAGGTAAGTAGCAGTGCGTTTACAAAAACTCGTAACGTTTTTTTTTTGAGTAAATGTCAGACGCAAAAAATAAATATAAATAGGTAGTATTCTATTTTCAAACCTAAAATAAGCATTATTAATAAAACTCAATCCGTTTTCAAAATTGGTATGATTCTTTTTAAATTTTTAGATTTTTTTAAAATATTTCAGTTTATTGAAAATTAAAACTAATAAGCGAATCTATTACTTTACCGCGTATGTCATTGGTTTTAATAATTAATCAAAATATATAATTCTCTACGTAATAATTTCCGTCACTAACACTACCAGATGGCTCAAGTAATAATGTGATATAATAATACAACGAGTTATAGATAGTTTAAAATAAATATATTAGCAGGTTAAATGGTTTCAAAATGTTATAATTAATTTTAATCATTCACTAACTAATCAAAACTATTGTCATCTATATCGGACTCCGAATCCTCATCTAAGTTTATATTAAATTTAAGTCTGCGATCACTGTAACATGGTCTTGTAGCCACCGTATCTCTCAAAAATATTAAACAAGGAAACAACCGTTCCGCGCGACCGTCAGCGTCAAACTGAAGTGGCCAAAAGAGTAGCTTTAAAAAAGGATACCATTACATAATTTACAGATGATATTACTCACACTAATGCAAGTGCCTTTCACAAGTGAAAGAAACCTATGAGAGATGACGTCACGCGACTTCACCGGACGGAACAAAATTATCCATGCAAAACGCATATTTAAAATTCTGTAAAATTATTAGCTTTTGAGATATATTAATTTTATTTTCAGAATTTTATTAAATTTTATTCAAATTTTCATTTCCATTAGTTTAAAAAAAATAGGAAACTTCTCTAATTGTGGATTATGCTGCTATTGCTATTTACACAATAGGATCTTCAAGTTTGTGTTTACTGGGGTATTATGCCGTGTTGTTACGGCCCGAAAGGTCGTAACAACACGGCATAATACCCCAGTAAACACAAACTTGAAGATTCTGAGTGGCCGTGAAAACCTAAGAACATTCTTTACACAATAGGATTTCGCTGTCTCTGCTGAGCTTTCAGGCTAAAATTGACACGAACTCTGACTTTAGTACGTAGCGGCCATTTTTTCACATGATATATTTATTGAGTTGATTAGTTGAAGTAGGTTTTGCTACATTTGCTTTTTACACTACGAGAATATTTTTGTTGTCTTTGCTTTTAATGGTGATATTAATACATGATTTTGGAAGGGATAAAGTTACATTTGCAGTGAAATCTCAGATTTAATACATTCTAAATTAGTAATCCTCGATGACTGCATTTAAAACAGTTTTTGAATATTGCTGCCTTCGCTTTTATATTCTGCAATTTATAATTATCGGTGTAGAATCTTTGAGTACAACTCGTCTATCGGTCTTGATCAGGTAATGTTCTATGATAAGTTTCCACGTAAGGCTAGCATTTTTCTTCAAATCATCATCTGCATTTGCGGCTAACCTCTTCTTCTACTGTTCAACCACGGGCTTTTCCTTATTTCACCTTAATTAAGTGTTATTTTTGTGAATTTCTTAAGTTTCTTTTATGGCTACTTATTTACACTAACACTATTTTCTTTGATATCTATTCTCTTTATGTTTTTTTTATTAATCGTTCTATTTTTGATTTTATATTTTGTTTTAATCACCTAATAAAGAGCGTTTGGTGGGAGTGGGACAGTGAATGGAGTATTTTGAGCCTCTACTTGTCGGGTCGCCCTTTACACGACATGGCACGGAGATGGCTTTTAGAGAAAAACGTGTCAACCTGGCGACGTAAGGGTAGGACCGATAAGGAGCTTTCGCCCATAAAACTGTCCTGGGAATGCGATGGATCTCCTACAGCAGAATCCTCCAGTTCCATCTTTCGTCTAGAATTCTAGAAGCGCAGAACTACCTTCTTATAAAAAAATATCATTTCTTCATTAAACCTGCATGTCATACGACTTTATATTACTTCGCACGCAATGCAATGACGATTGTTTTTTCTTGGTATAATTATTATTAATTTAGTGTCAACTTTATTTAAAGTGCATCATGAAATTGATATGAAAGAAGTCACCTGACGAAATGTCATTTTTATGCAAGCTGATGCGTTTCCACAGCTGTTTATTGATATTTATATGTCGCTAGGCCACGATTCTATAAGATACTTCTATCAAAAATACCACGAGTCCATTATTTTGAATTAATATTATTAAATAGTTATAAGAAGTCTATGGAAACAGAAATGAAGCTATAGAAAAGACTTTATAAGGTGGCCATACTGTTTATGGCCTGTATTAGTCCACAAAATTATTATAAATAGAGATATACATAACAATAATAATAGTAGAAATAGGAATAGAATAAGAATACCATATAAAAAAATAGTGTATACACAGAATCATCTAATGTGCAGAGGAGTAAAAATGTATGATGAGATGCCGGAAAACATGAAGAATATAAATAAGATGAATGATTTTGAAAACAAATGCTAGAATATAAAATATAAAATACTAGTTAATATATGGGGATGTCATATAAACGAACTTAAGAAAAAAAAAATTAAACTGGCTAAAGTGATCATTTTACACAATGCAACATTCGACAATCCCATCGTAAAAACATCCACAAATTATCAAATTTTTGAAAGGTGTAGGTATATGGTATTTATCTGTATTTTTTCAAATATTTGAACGACTTATGTTATAACCATATATGATCAGAAATTTATATTTTCCGTGAAAAAGTAGGTAAACATAGATATTGCCGCTGGTAAGGATACTTATATATTTTTAAGGTCCCAGACCATGGTAATTTTTTTTTTCATTTCTTATTTCATTTTCTGAAAGATGCATTCGTTAAGAATGCTCTCATCAAATGTTTTAATTTTAATAAAAAAAATAATTTGTTGAATTATACTTCAGAAAACTTTGAAAGCATTTTTTTCGAAAGTACGTTTTTAACCTGGTTGACAAAATATTTAAAAAAAAATTATATATCCGATTTGTATGCGCCAAGTCTTAAACTGTAAAAAAATCTAGTCTCTACGGCACAATGTAGGGATTTTTTATAAATTCACCTTCTATTTTTTTATGAGCGATGAAAATTTTTCATGAAAATTGAAAATAAAATTCGCTGGTCCGCCATTTTGTTTTTTTAGATATCGAAATTCCCTACGAGATACTGTAAACCTAGGTATATGTCTTGATTCAAATATATTTTTATTTTATTTTTCAAATGAACAGCAGCAATTTCGTCAAGAGTATCCCTCTTGGAAGCAGCGTACACCGCAAACTATACTTTGGATTCGAGTACTTGTTTCTTTATATATATTGACTATGAGTATTAATAAAAAATTCTACGTGTCGTTTGCTTGAAAATAATTACAAAAAATACATTATCCTATCGTGCACGAACCGTGAACTGGGGCCTTAAAGGAGAGTATTAATTAAACATTATTATTTTAAATCTTTATGTGGTATTTTCCCAAATTATTTAAAATATATGTATCTACTTGAATATGCCTGAAAATAATTATTTTTAATTATTTAACTCATCTTAATAGACCGTTTATATCTTTTTTTATATTCATACAAATTAAACATTATACGAAAAGATACTTGACGGTTATCTTTTCTGTTGGAAGGTAATACATTACGTATTCGAAGTTTGTGAATCATCAAAATATCGATCATTTCACAAGTTGTATATAACAGTAAGCCACATTGTCACTATGAATAAAATAAATAAATAAGTTTATTATTATTTTGAAATCCTAGACACATGAAAATTTATATCAATCTCGTTGATTTTATTTATTTTTTACCTTATCAAATTTTGCTGTTTTTTCTAATTAATTATACCTTACACTTATTACTATATAGTGCTTCAATCAGATGAGACACGACTCGCAATGCTTTTCTAAAAGTTTCGCTCCAGGGTCTCTTTAGCTAGATGTAACGCATACGCGTCCGAGAAAATTCCAGAGAGAGTTACCACGCACTTACACAAAAAATTCTAAGAGTAATTTTGTTCAAATAATAATACAAGTAAACATCACCCATCCGAAAGATTTATAACACAAAAATATTAATTTTAATAAGTGCGTTTGGACCATAATAATAGTGGTTACGAAATCACTTTGCTTTTGTTTATATATGCTTATATAATTCTAACTTATTTATAACATTTACGAATTAAATTTTGTGTTTTTAATGTAAATGTTATATAAAAAACAAATAAATTGAATTGAATTGAATTGAATCACCATAGCATGTTGCATATAATAGAGCTTCTTACCTAATAAGGTTTATTTTTTATTATTTTTATTTTTGTTGTGGTAATAATAATATAATATAATATACATTACATTTTAAGAAATAACAAGAATAACAAAAATAATTCAAATAACAGTATTTCTATGCAAATAGAGTAATTCCTCATGCTCAGGGGAGGAACAATGTAACATCGTTAAATAGGTACAATGATTCTTAAACTACAAGTATTTATAAATTATTAGACAAAATCATGTTCTCTATGAAGCATACATTATAAACAGGAAAGTGCAGTTAGCAGATTGTCTAAATAAAAAATATATCTCGTGATATTCCTATTACAAATTGTATCATTATTTAATATATCGTAATATTGTCAGATAAATATTTAATTTCTATTTTTTTCCAAAATATATGTTCGAGTTAAAGTCATGCTTCAATGTTTTCACTGCACGCGTCTGATTATAGCATATAAAAATAATGTTCTGAAAATAATACCTACTTCTCTTTTAGATTTGCTCAAGACCTTTATTTTTTTTCAATTTTAACTGAAAGTTAATTTTAAAATTTAACTCCTACATACGAGTAGTGATGCGGCATAGTTGCGATATTACATTATGGAATGGAAATTTGGCCTACTGTGCGTTTTCCTTTTTTGTACGTTTTGTTTGTTTGTATATGAAGAGTATAAAAGCAACAATATCCCATCGAGAAATCGATATTGCTTTGTTTTTTTGCTACCAAATAGTGTAAATTGCTACTTTTGCTGTCTGTGCTATGGTGTTTCAGTATAAAATCGACATTAACTCTCACTTTAGTACGAAGCGGCCATTTTGTTACAACATTCTTAGGACTTGATTGAAAGTGGATGTCTTTACTTTAAACAGTGATTTGGAAACATGATTTTGAAACAAATAGAGCTAAATTTCCAATTAAGTCTCGAATTCTGTACATTCTAAATTAGTAATCCTCGTTATAAAATAGTTTTTAATTTTTTTAAATATTCCTGCCTTTGCTGTTATACCCCTCATATATGCAAAATTCAATTTTTGTGTATTTTATTGATACGCTGAAAACAAGCCCTAAAATATCTTAAATTTAAAGCGTACATGCGCATAAAAAATCAGAGAGATCGCTGAATTTAATTATTTATTTTAATGTATGAATAAATAATTATCGATTTTCTAAGAAGGCGGGTTTGAAAGACTAAGAATAAGCAAATTTATTCAAAATTTATTAACAAATTCAAAATAGCTTTATCACGTTAATGTGCAACGTGATTGTTGCAACGGAAAGGTCATACGAAGTTTTGTTACAACGTCAATATTGTAAATACTGTGTACAGCTCCTTCCAACTCTGCACGCCTCAATTTTGTGCATCGAAATGTCTTTCAAGTGCATTGATAAACTGCAATAATTTCGAGATGGCTGCGCAATAAACAATACTGTTTATAGTTTTACAATACCCTTGGTGTTGTGGAAAGTATTATAAATAAACACACAATACAAGCAACAATGTTTTAATGATAAGTATTTACGTGGCCTAGCGGCAAAGCATTCGATTTTATTAACTAGACAGACAGACACTCGGGAGTTTATTGTCCTGTGAGATCACTTTGTTAAATGTAACAATATTTTTATTTGTAGGTATGTTCTGAGAATACATATCTATGAAAAATTCCAATTTGGAATATATATGGGACTTTAAAAATTTGGAAATGTGTTGCACTGTGTAGAGTGATCACTTAAGCTAGTTCATACATGCTGTAAGCCCTGGACCATCGTACTAAAAGACTACACACGTTTCTCATACTCATAGCTTCGTCTCTAAGAGACTTCTATAATTTATCTTAATTTGTTATATGTTTTTGAAAAAATGGAAATGATTTAACAATGTTTTCTGTGTGAATTTTCTTCTTCTTTGTTTAGATATATTACTTTCTTATAAAATATTTCCTCTAGGAAAGTTTCTTTAACAATTACATCCTAATTAGCCTGTGGTCTGTCCTACAATATTTTCTCAAATTTTAAATGAAGGTTTGTCACAAGAAGGGAAAAATAGAAAATAGCAGAGATGTACATGGGTAGAAGGAGGTTGTCTTAATATAGGGCATTAGAGTTAACTCGATACTACTTTTAAAGAGTGGTAACCGATACTTACACAAGATAAAGATAATAAGATATAAACTAACTAGTGGTTATAAGGTAGATCGAAGGAAGGTCTTTATTTTCCACAGGCCCTAGATAATATGAATATATGCTTAATTTGCTCCAAGAAGTTGGAGGGTGAGATGTCGGGGGTTGTTTGAAAGATATAAGAAATTTTGTAACTGAAAATCGCACACGACCGTGACACTTCCATTGGGGTTGATTGGTTGAAGAGGGAATATAGTCTGCTTTTATATAATCGATATTAATATCTACCTAGATAAATTAAAATAATAAATGATACTTGCCTGTAAATGAAATATTTGGTATTGACCTGGAAGTGATAAAATTAACAACAATGGTCACCTTCTTCAGAACAGGTATTTCTGTATATCTAGCGAGATAGGTAGTGGTTGAGAGATTTTCTAGAAACTGTATTATATTTTTATGTATTGAGTATTTAATAATAATCATGTGTCCAATAAATGCCGATTTATCGGTACCGAAATGAAACTAAATGTACCTACTTATCAACCATCAATAGCGAAATGTTTTAATTCCGGGATTTAAAGTTGTGTTCGTTCCCCACACAAAGCCCGCTCCAATACACTCATCCACAAATGTAGAGAATAAAAAGCCGCGCTGGCTTTCCGGAACAGAGGGGTAGCGTCCCCTATTTACAGTCTCAATGTACCCCGCTGATACATGGACCGGTATAATAGGCCGCGGTACCAGCCGCCCATGTGCCTATCTGCCAATAAGGGCAGATAGGCACATGTACACAGTAATAGGCACATAGGTACATAGTAATGTCTATTTGAATTATCCCTACGATACCCTCCAGTAGTGTAACTAGCCATTATATCAAACCAAATGCTATTTATTTGTTATGTACGTGAAGTTTTCGGTAGATTTTTTTAGTAGTTATTTTAAAGACATATATAATTAAATCAAATTGAACCACTGAGTTGGTTATGTAAAAAACAATTAATTTGACTAAAAAGTAAAGTGAAAGAAATAAAAAAGTGTTTGTTTTATTATTATTGTAGATTTCAGCCTCAATTTATATTATTGTCATGTGTCGTAGGCAAATGAAAACGATGGAAATTAATTAGCGATTTATTTATTAATGATTAATTAATTATTTAATGCACAAAGTCACTAAACACGAATAAACTTAACGCTTTTTTTTAATTTAAACTATTTTGTAATTTATCACACGTAAATAAACACTTTATTATCGCTGGGTAACATTTATTTATCGGTCATAGTATATTCAATTCTCGCACTGGTTCATTTCGCCGTTTAGGTATTCCGCTCGATTATTTCGCTGATATCTATCGATTCAATTATCTCACGACTGGCCACCCTGGCCTTTGCCTCGCGGCCGACGACTTCGCACCGAACGAACTGACAAAACACGACTCAACTCTTCGCCGCGGCGTAGTTCCAGTATTTATACTTGCAAACGCTGGTTTTACCGAACTTTCTAGATTATTCTAGTGTTCAGGAGAAGGTTCCCGTCGCTTCTGGTGTGTTCTAATCAATTCTAATGTAGACATATGCCGAAGGTTGTAGACTATTCTAGAGCCTTCCATAGTGTTCTTCCAAAGTAACATTAGAAGAGATTCGGAGAGTGCGCAATTCCTTCTGCTTGCTATTCCGTGACATAATTATTATATTAATAAGAATTTATTTAAGTTATTAAAGAATTATACAAGAAATTTTGTCATAAAAATATTAATATAACCGATCAGTTATAAAAACCCTTAGCACTGTTATATTCTTTAATATACAGGGATATTTGGAAAACATCTAACCTCGCAGGACTATATTCCTGCCTTGATTATGAGTCGAAAACGTTCAAGCAACCATGACCTCATTTCAATAGTTAAGGAGACATGCGACATCAAAGTTTGCATTTTTTCTCAATATTTCTTACTTATTTTTTACTTAACGTTGAAATATCATTACAATAACTTATATCGATTACGAAAAATTCAATCGTTTCAATACAAGTTAAACAAAATGATAAAAAACCTGCAGAAATTCCAATTGGAAAACATTCCAATCTGAATTCGAAGGTTTTTATTATTTTATTTGACTTGTATTAAAGGGAATGAATTTTTCATATTCAATATAGGTTACCGTAATGATTGTCCAACATTTTACAAAAAAAAGTCAAAAATATTGACAAAAAAAATGCAATCTTTGATGTCGCATATCTCCATAACTATTGATATTAGGTCATGGTTTCTTGAACACTTTCGACTCATAATCAAGGCAGGAATATAATCCTGCGAGATTATTAATGTTTTCCAAATAACCCTGTATGCACCCACACACAGATTTGCAATCATTATTAATCTCGACATATACCTATGTATTCTTTGATATATTTTAAAGTTAAAAAAAAAGTTAAACTGAGCCTTGTTAGGTTAGGATTCGGGGAGAATGCAAAAGCCTTGTGGCCGACAGCAAATTGTGGATGTGAATGGTCACACCAGCCGGCGAACGGAAACAAAAGAAGAAAATAAAAAAAATTAACGACCCCATTACCAGATAAATAGATTGTACCAAACAGAAAAGTGTGTAAAGTGTGCCAATTCTCAACAGAAGTTGTACTTTCGCCGCTCGACGTGTTCCACGAATGTGTATGTCGGTACATTTCCGAGAATTTCATTCACATTTTCAGTCATACACAGTTCACCATTCAACCACTCATGAGAGCCCGCGGGTAGTTCTGTGTGAGTGAGAGCGTTGTACTGAGCGGGATGCAGACAAGCAGAAAACATTTTAGGTTTCTCATCAAAACATCTCACAACCAAGTTGTGAGAGAAACGCGAATCGAAAATTAAATTTAATTCAGTCTCAGATAGAATTACTATATATTGTCAGCGACACACAGTGGAATAGGCATGACGACAGATTTTGAAATAACATGATATATTGTAGGTACACGTCTACTGTTACCGAAAATAATATTATTTCAGTAATAAACTAAGTTTTTACGCAAATAATTGCATTTTCATCTACATATTTTTAATTTCGCGCAAAAACGCCCGCAGCTGTTATTTCGTCTACATGACGTCAAGCCTCAGTAAACATTGCATTGTGTCTATGGCAACGGTTCAAAGACACGGTGATAGGTACTGAGGCGTGACGTCATTCGCTCTGACCGGTGTTTCAGTTGAAATGGCGGATTGCACAATTTTATACTTTTATTTTATTGAAAATCTTATTAATCTCGATGTGTATATTAAAACTGGATCATTTTTCAGAATCCTTTCAAAATTTCTTCTTTTCTAAAATCACTTATTCTTTAATTCTTTAATACTGTCATCATGCCTATTCTAGTATAAACCCAAGTTTTGGAAGTGTAGCCTGTAGCTGGAAAAAGAGGAAAAAATGTAGAATGAACGGAAAATCCATTTAGGACATCGAAGTACACCTGTTCAGCAATTTTTTTGAAATTTTATCATAAATTTTATATATTTTATTTTTTAGTGTGTTTCGAATTTCTCAATCATAAAAAGTGTATTTATTATATGATTCGTTTTTCACCCGAATGATATAAAATGTTTTAAAATTGTATCCCAATGAAATACCTACTAGGACTACCTATGAGGGACTTGAAAAATGTACCTGTGTAATTAAAAATTAAATCAATCAGACATCTGTAAAAATTACTTGTAAAACAGACATTAAAAAACCTAAATATAAAATTTGATCAATTTCACTTAAAAAATCACTACCAGCAATGACAATGAGAGTTATTGAAGTGGGACCCACGAAAGACCCAGGGCCATTCTAAGAATTAAAGTTTCCATATCGGCTCTACTCTTTCGCCATCCAGGTTGGTCATGTTTTAATGCTAAAGCGATTTCTTTGATCTGCCGGAGACGAAAAGTAAATGCAAATGCACTTGTACGGCGCGGCGATTACTCCGCGAGAATACGTCACTGTCTCAGGAGAGCAAAAGGATCAAAAGTATACGTGAATTAACATAAAAGTGAACATAACAAAATAAAATGAAAATAATAAAATAAAACAACACAAAAAATGATAACTTAAAAAATGAAAGAAAGACAAAAAATAACAGAATATATAATGTAAGTGATGAAATTCGATAAGAATTTCTTAAATGTTAATGAATAGAAAGGATATTCATACAGGTTGTCTCGTAGGTAGTAACAAAATATGTGAACAATATTCACCATTCAATTTTGAATGGAAAATATTGTTTACACTTAAAACAAAATACAAGCGACATCAAAGATACATTATTTCGAAATTTGATAATGTATGGATGTTTTTCGGGCGAAATTGGTGAACATTGGTTACATTGTGTAAAGTGAACACTTAAGCCAGCTTTTACAAGTCATAATCAAAAGTCATAAGTCATAAGGCCACTCTAAAAAGACTTTCATACATGTTCCCCATATAAATAGCCTCGACTCTGCAGGACTTCTGTAATTTATCTTTATTTATAGTTTTTTTCATCAGGATGATAATAAAGACTGTTTTCGAAACCGTTCGGACAAAAAAACAGAATGTGGATACATAATGTTTGTCGTAATTACTCTCTTTCTTTTAACTCGTAGTGTCTGCTTGTCGGCTTGTCTGCCAAAAAAACTTTGGATCGATTTTTAAACCCTTTCCCGTGATCCGATCGAGCTGAAACTTTGCAGCAGACTCGTGGCGATGATAAAAATGTCCTAACAAATTTTCGTTTAAAAAATTTAATGACAGTATAATTTTGGATTTTTCGAAATTTTAACGGCTTTTTCAAATTGGAAACCATACAAATGAGAAAGGAGCCCGATGCGTGCAGAAGGCGCGATACCTATTTCAACTAGTCTGACTCGAACCATGGGTCCGATCAGACGGTTTCGCCGACGCCGTGCTCCCCTATACTAATTATTACGTTTTCAATATTCGATAAGTTTTAAGGATAATAATATACACAGAATAGATTTTCCACATGAACTTAATGCAAGAGGAATGTGTTGATAGAATGTCAAATTGCAAAACAGTACAGATGAGAAAGGGAGTATAATAAAAACATCGTTTATACGGGTTAGTTTTTTTGTTGTTGTTTAAAATGATTAAAATAGCGTACCTCTTTTAGTTTTGTGTACATTTAATATTTAAAAAATGTTGATTTCCTTTTGATATCCAAGTAAATTTCTATTAATAACGAAACGTAGGTGGGTTTCGAATCGTTCTTTCCGGTCTCGTGGCCAATATTTCCGTCTAATCAAGTTTCGGGTTCCGCAGAGGCAGCGAGTACCGTTGTCTCCACGGAGCGGTCCTGCTGCAGATCGGGCGTGACCGCCTAGATCTCGGGTTTTCCCCAAGCATTGAACTGTGCAAAAAATTGTCCAAAATGCTTCCGACTATCTTTGTGCCTTTGCTTCAATGAAAGGCATTTGTCGAGTTGCACAGCAAAACGCGCACAAAAACAGGAGAAAAAAATTAAACGGACAAGTAATTCCACGGGAGTCTCAGATGTTAGACAGTAAAATTGAACAAGCCGTAAACCAAACGATAGAAATAATGCTATGCGCAGCAAAAATCTTTGTTGTCGTGCAGCTTTGCATTTGTTTTGAGTAGCTTGTTGGTGGAGTGGTTACGACACTCACCTGTTGATCCACGGGTCTTGTTTCAATAGACAACCAAGTTGGACCTATTTTCGTCAAACAAATGAATTTGAAATTGTTTGAAAATAGTGTGAATATTGACGTAAGACGTATTGTTTTGACATCAGGGCTTCATTATTCCAAACGACGATCATGTGTGATAATGCGTATGAACATAAACGAGGGAGGAGTTTTATGTCACGGCAAAAGTTGTGACGCTCTATCCTTTTTTTCATCCCGTGAAGCTGAACAAATAGAAAGTCAATTAATTAAATATTGTTAACATTTTGAACACCAAAAAGTCAAAGAATTACTAAGGTGCAAGAATATTTAATGCAAATTAAAATTTGTAACATTTCTCTTATATGCTTTCTCTGTCTATCTAATAACTTCTAGGTAATATAAAAATGTCTATTCAAGGTTAGTTTATATTATACTATCCTAGATGGCTCGGTGCAACTGGACAGTAGACGTTCTATATTATATTAATAAAGTAGTTTAAAACAAAATAATTTTTATATTTATAATATTAACCACATAATGCTTTCTGTTTTTTCGAAATTTGCAAGAAAAAATACACTACATAAGTAGTGTACGTAAGTAACAGCTAGGTTAACACTTAACAATTTAAACAGAAAAAACGACAGAACATAATGTTTTTGTAATATCATATCTGATTAATTATACCTAACCTAACTTTTTATACCTAATCTATAACCTAACCTTACCTTGTAATCTAACCTAATCTAACCAAACCTTGTAACCAAATGTTACCTTACCTAACCTAACAATTTAAATAAAAAACAACGGAACATTACGCTTTTGTAATAACTTATCAGTTAAGTTGTCGCTTCTGGTGATAACTTGTGACCGTGGAAGTACCCATTTCAATTATGCCATCGACTGTGATTAATCTGTTAAGTATAAATGAGTCTTATTTATAAAGAATAAAGAGAAATCTCTTGACATTTAATTAATTGTAAACCTGATATGAAAGATTTGTTGATTTATGGTTTTATTTTCATTGTGTAGTTGTTAAAAGATTCCTTGAACTAGCAATATAATATACTTGTACATACCTACGTCAGATTAAAAAAAAAATAATCATGATCTTTAATCTTCCTCATTATCGTATTTTTGTTATCTATTCGTTTAACGGACGTTGGCTATCGTGCTTGCTTTCAACAATTTATTTATTGCTTTATTGCGGTCCAAAATATCTTTACAGAAGAGTGGCCAAAGTACTGTCTTAGATTTTACAGCCAAAATGTGTTCCTTCTTCTAGGGCCCCGGCTTCCGGCAATCTTTCCCTGCTTTATAAGGTGCAAGATGGCATACTTTTGTGGCTCAATCTCTCGTATCCATGACATTGAAGTTTTCGGATTTTAATTGTTTTAATTAGGATTATTATTAGGATATAATTAGGATTATAATTATTAACGAATAGGAATGAGCAGGGCTGCTTTTGGGAACCTCAAACATATCTTCGAGAACAAAGAGATCCCAATTAGCCTTAAAAGAAAAGCCTTTGAATCATGCATACTGCCAATGATGACGTATGGAGTGGAGACAATGGCCCTTACAAAGAAAAGTGTAGAAAAGCTCAAATGCACGCAACGATCCACGGAGAGATCCACGCTTGGAGTAAGCCTAAGAGATAGAATTAGAAATGACGAAATTAGGCGCAGAACTAGAGTAGTGGATATCATGGATCGTGTAGCGGAGCTAAAATGGCAATGGACAGGACATGTTGCAAGGCAGTATGCTACAAGATGGCCTCCCAGAGTTCTGAAATGGAGACCTTGGGAGAATAAAAGAGGCATCGGAAGACCTCAAAAGAGATGGGCCGACGATATAGCCGCTGTGGGGGGAAAGAAATGGCTACAATTAGCAAACAATAAGGAAGGATGGAAGGGTATGGAAGAGGCCTGTATCGAGCAGTGGAGAAACGAAGGCTGATGAAGAAGAAGAAGCATTGTTTTAACTACTTATTTTTATTTATTTATTTATAATAACATCTTCATTCGTAACTCTGTCCATCCAGCTTATTTTGAGTATTCTCCTGTAGATCCGCATCTCGAATGCCTCAAGTTGTCTTATCAATTCTTCGCTAAGAATCCATGCTTCCTTCCATTAAATAATATAGAGAACATGTCATCATTATCATTCGTAATCAAAAGTTGAGATCATGACTGCAGAACATTGTTTTCATTTGATAAATTAATAAATTAATGTTGCACGAGCTTGCTCAATGCGGTATTTGATTTCATCCGATGATTTTTATATAAAAAATATTAGAATAGTTTTAGATTATATTTATTTTATAGAATTTTTTTGTTCAATTTATATTTCAATGACAATTATAAGACACCTCCTTTTTATATGTTTTATACACTTTTTATAATAGTAAGCGCTGAATATACCGCAGGGCTAGAGGAGGTCATGGCTCCCAAATCGGTATTGGCCCCGAAAAATAATTTGATATAATACTTGAAAAACCTCTAAGTACATACGTATAATTTTAGCCAATTGGCATGGCGAAAGACCATTTTCCGAACTGCGAAAAATTAAAAATTATTTACGCCACACCGTTCACCAAAATTGATTAATTTCACTTGATGTAATAATGTCAATAGCCTGAATAGCTAAAAATAACATTTTTTCCGAATTAATACGTGATATTGTAGACTAAAAAGCAAGAAGTATATTGTCACGTGTCACGGCTACGGGAGGAATGAATAAAAACGCTGGAAATTAATTAATTATTTAATGTACAAAGTCACTTAACACTATTAAACTTAACACTATTCTTTAAATTAGACTATTTCGTGATTTAGCACTCGCAAATAGACACTTTATTATCGCTTTAACGCTTTATTTAACACTCACTAGAACATTCCATCCAGTTTCGCACATATTATTCGCTTTGGTTCATTTCGCTACGTAATAACTTTGATAGATTATTCGCTCGAGTTAACGCACGGTTGGTCACTCTGGCCTCATGGCTAACTTCTCTTGTGTTTTCGCTGTCAAACGCGCTAAACAATAACAAAAACTCGTCCGCGGCCTGGCCCCGTATTTTAATTCAGGAGAAGATTCTCGTAGCTTCTAACTTTTTATAGAACTTTCTCGAATGTTTCAGATGCCTCCCGAAAGCCGTAGATCACGCTAGGCCGTTCTGGATTTTTCAATATTGTGACCAATTTCGATGTTGTGACCAGTGACAGAAGTGCGTAATTCTTTTCAGCATCTCGTTACAATATTACTAAAAAAATAATTCTAACAATTCACCTAGTATTCCGTAATATCGCATTAAAGGATAATCATATTAAAATAATAAAAAATAAATTAGCATCTTGTCGATTCTTTGGACCCCCGACCCTACTTTATTAATTAAAAATTTAAATACTTTTTTGCCCCCCGAAATCTTTTAACCCAGGAAAGTATATATCCAGCTCTGCTTACATTTTCTTTGTAAGACTAGGTATATTTATTTTAACATGACTATATATGAAAAATAAATAATCCATATTTACATAAAAAATTATATATATATATATCTCATTTCCCAAATTATTAGGGACAGTGCTCAGATTTTACTTTTTTCTAGTTTAACAGCATTTATCACACAGATAATTGTTTGTAAGTCTATATATAAAGATATTTTTAATTTACTAGGGTGTGTTATTGAGATCATAAAAACAACAAGTTTCGTATGAAAAACTATTGTATATTTTTCTTATAAGTGTTCATGTGAATTAATAGAAATCTAATAAAAATAATCTCAGCATTAAGTGATGCCACCCCTTGCTGCAATTACGGCTTCTATGCGTCGGGGCATACTCTTTATACAGACTTTAGCATTTTTTTGGAGTTCGGGGTTGTGATGCCATTTTCTGATGAGTGTTTCAATCAACTGTCGCTTGGTGGTGATCACTTGCTTGGCGATTGTCCATTTGGTGAGCTTCCACATGTTCTCTATAGGTTTCATGGCTGGTGAGTTCCCTGGCCAGGGAAAAACAGTTTTTTTTTCAACCAGGAATGCAGTCACACTCCTAGCTTTGTGGAAAGGTGCTGAATCATGCATAAAAATGTACTCTCCACAACCAGAGAACCATTCTTCGCGCTATGCTAGTAGGCGAGTTTTTAGTACTCTCTTGTACTGGTCTTGCCTCATGGTCCCTTCTACGATGTATAGGCGCCTCATGCCCTTCGTTGAGATAATAGACCACACCATGACAATAACCGAGTGATTAACCCGCTCAATAAGACAGTCTGGATGGAACTGCTCTCCAGGGCGTCGTTAGACTAATGAAATTTTATCGACCAAAATCTGAAACGTGGATTCGTCGGAGAATAATACCTCTAAAATATTATAATTATCACAATAATTCGTTATTAACAAACAGGATAATTAAAAAAATTATACTTAATCGACTCTAGTCTTCAACAGTCATGTTTTGATATTGTTTGGTCTATTACAGTCGCTTCTTCGTCATGGCTTCGGTGAGACGTGGTTTTTTGATAGGCCGACGACCAATCAAGTTCTCTTCGGCAAACCGCCTGCGGACTGTCCTTTCTGAAACTTTCATTCCTTCGTCGTTCATCATCGTAGTCAGACGGGCAACACTCTTCTTACGATTTTCGAGGCAGATATCCCTGATTTTACGATCGACACGAAGAGTGGTGATCCTTTTTCTGCCACATTTTCCCATTCGGCCTGCTTCCAGGGGTTTGTTTTGATCGATTTTAATTTTTATACGGTTGACGACAGACTTCTAAACATCCGAAATAGTTGCTATGTCTCTCTGAGAATGTGAGGAATGAAGTAATTATGTCTGCATGTCTCTACATTTTTTGGGGACGTGTTTGAAGTCTTACCCATGCTAAAAAAAAAGCAATTTTGAGGTGATCACGGTATATTGTAAAAAAAAATTGAAATTCATTCGTAAAATTCAGCAAATACAATGCAAATATAAATATTACTTACGTTTTAATTAATTCGGATGAAAAAAACTTGGAAAATGTAATTTTAAAATATTTTAAACCACTTTCTTTCACCGGTAATTTTCAAAAAGCGTCAACCAATTGAGAGATAACATCACTTAAGTCAAAAATGACGCAGGTTTTCAGTATTGCCACTTACAAAAACTGAAAATAATGATACCAGCAGCAATCAAATAAAACAACCACATGAAAATCTATTCGTTTTGCTCCTAAAATGGTTTATACAGAAAGTACATAAATATGAGCACTGTCTCTAATAAAATGGCCACCCACTGTACTTTAATATTATTTAAATTTGTTAAAATATTGTTCACTGTCTTTATTTTTGAGTTTTTCATTGAATGAATATGTGTATGTGAGTGTATACATATATGTATATATAAATATGCATATTTAAGTATCTATACTGTGTTATCTAGTAATAAGTTATGTTGTATCGTAAAATGTATTAAATGTTCAAATAAATAAATATTACATAGAATACTCAAGAAACTACATGGCGCTGCTATTGCTAAGAACGTGCCGGCGTACGATTTTTATATTCAGCCAGGACACAAACCATTCGGTCTTTTTATTTAATTATTTAAAAGTGAGCTATTAATAATAATCGCCGCCCGGGACGCAAGACTCGGAATATAATCTATCGCCAGGGGGTACGTATGTTGTCAGACCGGTAATTACGTTATTATTTAAATAATTTACGATTATTTCTGATCGAGAATTTTTTGCGTTAATTGCTTAAGTAAATTTACACTGTCGCGTAGCACCTCCCTCTATTATAAAATTACAAATAAGATAAATTAAATATATTGCAAATAATTGCAATAAAGACAATTGATTCTTCAATCTTTATGATATCACTTTTTTATGTATAAATAAAAAAATAAATCTTTGTTTTTACCACAGATAATTTTTATTATATCTAAATGTTTCAAGAACCAAGCTCCCTTCCTCAGGATACGAAAGACAATTGCTTTTAAAAAAAATCATTTTATTAATTACACCTACATGTTTCGGAAAAACCTTTCCATCGTCAGGGTGTTGTATAAGTGTCCCCTTTAGAAAATATTAACAAAAGTAGCATAGTTAAAATATTTTTTTCTCGATGCATAACACAATTATCTGAATTTGTTTTGGTAATTATTAAAAATTACGCAAGTACTAACATGATGTCGATCAACCATGTTCCAAAATCAAAATCATTTTGACGGCTACTAAAGCTACTTGTTTAAAATGATTGATTGACATGTATCTACAACGTTGCCGTTTTCTGAGAACAAATGGGACTGGTTCTACAATATTATTTATGTGTATATTTGATGGATATGTTGTTGACAGATAGTGATTGAAAGACCACACTTTTCTAGTGAGTTTAGAAACTAATTATTATTTTTTTAAATACGACATGAGTCATGAATTGCATACCCATCTATATCCGAAATTTAAGCAAGTCTATATTCTGAAACGCATCCTCCTATTGTAGGTTATATAATTTTATATAAAAATATTATTGCATCGTCGCGGTGGCTTAAATTCAAACGAAACACTTAAAATTAATTTTACTATTATTTATATACAGAAATACTGGATACAAACTTAACTAAAACATTACTACGTAATTCGCACTTACTTCACATTCGAGAATATTCCGCACCTAGGTACTCCGATACCTACACTTTTTTTGCTGGCTGATTTTATATTGATCGCCCATTCGGTTATCTGTGGTTTTCACTAGATATCAAACACAAGACTGCTTTAACATGCGATGACATTGCTATATAAGATTCTCGATTTCTGGAATTTTTCCGCTTATACCCGCATTCGACAGACATCCAGAGTTTTTCAAAATCATCTAAAATTAATCAAACCATTCGGAAATTCCCGGTTGTGTGCTGTTCTTCTCGATTTAAGAATCTCTTGATTTAAGATAGAAAAGATAAATAGACTAGAATGGTACCAATTTGGTGTGAAGTAGGCTTGGGCCCGAATTCAGATTCAATACTAAGATAATTTAAATGTTAAGGTACGCCTTAAAAATAACTCTTTAAAGCGTATCAGATTGTATCAAATTGGATTAGATACGAAAGTATCTATAACTAGTATCTATAAACTATAGTTTAGACGAAAGATGTCTCTGCTGGAGACATCTTTAGTTCAAAGTATAGATTTTTTCTGATTAAATTAAAACACCTTTTAAGTTTTTTTAAATAGTATCAAAAGTTATAAAGTGAAATTTAATGATTAAAATTAATGATAAAACAAAAAACAAATATTAGGTCCTTACATATGAAATTGGCGTTTAGTATGGGAGGAACATAAAGCCGATTTTTTTTTATTATAATATATTTATTTAATCAAAGTATGTACCATTGCTATCTACGCACTTTTGCCATCTCATAGGTAGTTCATCGATCCCTTTACTAAAAAAACCATTCGGACGGGAATCAATAAAATCTTTGAAGGCGGTTTGGACTGCCCCATCGGAGTTGAATTTTTTCCTTTGCAAGAAGTTATCCAAATTTCGAAAAAAATGGTAATCTGTTGGGGCAAGGTCCGGAGAGTACGGTGGATGTCTTAGACATTCCAATTGAAGCTCCTCTAATTTGGTAGCCGTCTGTTGTGCAGTGTGTGGTCTAGCGTTATCATGAAGCAGCAGTGGCCTAGAGCGATTAACCAGCCTCGGTTGTTTAGCAGCTAGCTTTTCCATCATGGTTTGCAGTTGCTGACAATAGACATCTGCCGTAATCGTCTGGCCAGATTTAAGAAAGCTGTAGTGAACGACACCAGCACTAGTCCACCAAACGCTCACAAGTAACTTTTTTGGAGTCAATTTTCGCTTGGGGCATGGTTTGGCTGGTTCGGCAGGGTTCAGCCATTGCGATGAGCGCTTCCGATTATCGTACAGGATCCACTTTTCATCACAGGTAAATGATTCGATTTAAAATCCCTTCATTATGGTGCCGGTTGAGTAATGCAACGCAGCAGTCAACGCGCGTTTGTTGATTTGCTTCACTCAATTCGTGAGGTACCCACCTTTCAAGCTTTTTCATCTTACCAAGTTGCTTCAAGTGGATTAAAACAGTTTTATCACTAACACCGCAGCCTGCAGCTAACTCGGATGTGGTTTGCGATGGATCCGCTTCCACAATAGCCTTCAATTCTTCATTATCAACTTTGGTCTCCGGCCGTCCACGGGGCTTGTTCTGCAGGTCGAAATTTCCAGAACGAAAACGTTGGAACCAAAAACGCACTGTGTTTTCTTTTGCGGCACCGTCGCCATACACATCATTAATCCTTCGAGCCGTTTCTGCAGCACTGGTGCCACGGTGGAACTCGTACTCGTAAATAACGCGATATTTCAAGTTTTTCATTTTGTAAACTGAGTGACGCAAAGAAAAAAACAATTGAGGAAAAAACAAATGAATTATAATTTTCAAAACACAAATACATGAGTAAATAGCTGTATAAATTTGGATTTGTAATTCCTAACCAAAGAGAAGATATTTGAGATCAAATTTGCCAGTACGGCAAAACGCCAATTTCATATGTAAGGACCTAATATATCTCCAGCAGAGACCTTAGGAACATGAAAGGTTCATGATTCCAACATAAATATAGAACTTTCAAAATTTGACAATGTGTGGATTTTTTTACGATATAATTGGTGATTGTTGCATTATGTAGAGTGATAACTTAAGCCAGCTCATACAGATTGTAAGTCCTGAGCTATCGTATAAGAGACTTCCATCCACTTATTCCATATATAAACATGACTCGTCTCTATGATTCTTCATAAATACTTATAAATTAGAGATTGTTAATAGATTTTTATCTTTTTTCACCGATCAAATAACCCGTTTTCGTAAAAAATCTATGCTTTAAATGAACTGTTAATGTAAAGTTGATAAACCTCCTTAAGGTGTTAAAAAATTGTTGCACGACAGCATTCATGTATATAAATAATTAATATTTATAAACATACTTATAATATTTAGTATTAAAATATTACTGCGGCCTTTTGAGTTAATTAACTTTTACATAGTCCTGCATTATATTATAAGGGAGGTCATCAAAGTTATATAGACGAATATCGCAAAGTCAAAGTCAAAGTCAAAGGCAAAGTCAAAATCAAAGTCATTATTTACCGAATTTTTATAAGCATTTTAGACGTAGGAATAGCTAATGAAAAATTAACTATTTAAAGCAGTTATATAATTATTTTTTATATTATAAATTATATTATAAAAAGAATTATTTTTTAATTCAATCATTGCGAAGAGCGAATCGAGACATATTTTAAGGACACTGGACTTGTTGGATGGATGCTCTGAATAATTTGATCATATTTATTAATACGATAATACAAATAAGAAAAATCACAAATGAGGTAGCTTGGACACGTGCTAAGAATGCCAGAGGAATGAATACCAAGAAGAATCCTCCTGGCAACCCCGGAAGGAAGACGGCCGGGTCGTCCCAGATTAAAGCTAGGAGAAGCAACAGAAAAATGTGTATGAAAACAGAATGGGTCTAGAGTAGTTGACTCAAGCAGAAATAGCGCAAGACAGGGGAACATGGTAACACATTATCGAGTCTTTGGGCCTCCGACCCTATTAGGACAAAGGGATAAAGATGATGATGATGATTATTAATACTTATTTCACATGAAAATCTCACGTTGAAAGAAAATGCACATCAGTAACAATTTTAACGTCCTTGAAACTAGTAAAATCTTTTTTTTTCATTTAATAAACGAAAAATCTTAACGATACTGTGATATCATGGCTGCGCAAGGTATACAACTTTTATATGCTAAGGGTTGAATTTTTTTTTAATCTACTATACTGGTACCTATATAACAAATAATACTTTAACAAATAATATTTTTTGAATTATTTTTTTAATTTATTATGTTATAAAAATAGCATAAATTATCTGATTAACTAGCGGATTTTAATTAAAATTCGAGATGATTTTAATTAACTTACCTACGTGATTTAATCAACAATCATTTTAATTAATTCACAAACATTTTAATTTTTTTAAATAGAGATGCGAACACGGAATACGACTTACTATTTTCAAACTAATCTAAACGCTTGTGCTATGAAAATAGGACTAACTTGCTGGTCTGGAGGAGGTTCGAACCCGCGTCCTCTGGATCACGAGGCGAGAGTCCTAACCTCAAGACCAACAAGCTACTCTTTATATGATTTAATTAACTGTAATTCGTCAATGCGCTCATATTTGCAGATCAAATGATTTAAAATGGTAAACGTGGCGAAATTGGCAATCGCATTTCCCTGGATTGGAGATGTTTCGGGTTCGTATCCCGGTGGAAAACAAATATTTTATCAACACATGTATTTTTTCTGTAAAATTTATAATTGATTAATCTAATGTCATATATCATGTTCTAAATTGCAACATCACGGTAATAGGTGTTTTAATTTTAAAATGTCAAAAACATTATGCCAATAAATAACTATCCCCTAAAATTAATATTAGAAAATATTTTCACAATTTACGATGACGTCGATTTCGCGGAAAAAACCAGTTAAAAATGCAACATTAATCGAGTTTTGACAAGCATGCAAGGAAAATTTTTAATTTTCATAGAAAGCAAACCGATGGCTTAACATGCAAATCTGATATCTCCATTTTATCAACTTTACAGGAGGATAAAAAAACTGTTGCATTTATCTGGATTGTATAATACGAAAAATATTTAGATACAATGTTATATATATGGTGAATGGAATCATTTTGAGCACAACAATTACTAAATATTAACAGTCATACTACTTTTATTGACGTTTTTTGGAGTTAGCAATTATGTTTTGCTGGTAAAATCATGGTATTGGAATTATTAATGGAGTTAGCAAAATTGTGCATAATTTTGTTTTCTAAATTACGTTGTGGAATATAATAATAATGACACAAAATATACTTTTAAGGTATTTTATTTATATATGCATGACAAATAAAGATACAACTTTACATTTAAAAAATACAACTAAAAAATAAAATTATTATTACAACTATCTCTTCACAATAACAAACTTATACGCAACTAATAAAATATTATAATGTGATAATTAAAATTAAAAAATTAAAAACAACAATAAAAAGCAATGTAATGGTAAAATGAAGAAAGTAAAACAAATAAAATTAATCTTTAGTTACTCGTGTGGTATATTGTCATAAAATTCGTGGTAGTCATCAGGCATGATTATTTTCAAATCTTGCAGGTCATTAAATTTTCGTGCAGATATCTTAAGTCGTGTTTGATACAAGCTATTAAGATTAATTATAGGTTTGGCTGTATGATTTTTATTTTTTCTTTGTGGTAAAAGTGCCCAGGTATCGGAAAACCTGAGTTTATAAAAAATGTTACCATCAGGAGTATACAAAAGAGCTCGAATATCTGTAACCTTTGGATCACCTTTTGTTCTTCCTGGTCTGATTGATTTGAAAAATTCGATTTCCTGAAATTTTTTGAAAAATTTATGACTTAAATAGGTAACGTCATACTCAGATGATTTACTGGCTGCTTTGCAAATCCCATAGTATTCAGCGGGAGCAAATAGTGTTCTATTTTTTAATTGCCTTTCAATACAAGCATGCATGGTATCTGCTTCCATTTGGGTATGTCCCACCTCTAAATATTTTTGTTCTATTGTATTATTATGCATTATTGATGTGTTCAATAATGCATTGGATAGTATCGCGTTTCTATTTTGGTACGTACACCCATCGCTATAAAGAATTATTTTTACTCCCTCAGTATGTTCAATTTTGGTCAAAACCTTTTCAATTAAAAACCTAGAAATAATTGTGGCAAACTCTTCACCATTCAAACCACCTTCAGTCTCGTTCCACAAATAGCAGAATCCTTCTTTGGTTCGTATGTTATAAAAGCAAAGGTTATGAACACACATTTTAGATTTATAGTATAAAGATGAAACATTCGATTTTGGAGCCAGAAGGACAGCTTGCAGGTCCATTGTAAAAACATGATTTTCTTCTTCTTTATCCTTATTTTTCTCATTCCTAGACTCTTTTTTTTTCATTTGATGTAGATCATAATCCGAAATTGATATGTGTCCTTGTTTAAATGCAGCACACTTCTCGCACGCATCCTTTTTAGGTTGAAAGATGGATATATTTGCTCTATCCAAATATTTATGGAATGTCCCAAATGAGAGAGGCGGCACATCTTTTGTCGCGCACCATTCAGTTTTATAAAAATTATGAAGGTCTGTCTTGGACCTCCACTCTGGTAACAAATATTTTTTAGAAGACGATTTTCTGCAATAGTGCGAGTCTAATTTAGGTAACGAATCTAAAAACATTTTAAGATTCTCGGTAGCTTCAATACATCGACCTCTTTCACCATTGTTTTTACTTACTGAGTTCTGCTGTTCTATTTCAAATGTATCGATTCGCTTTTTCCAGCTTAGCACAGTCATTCTATTTAAATCTAATGTGTTCAAAAACATTGTTTTACATACGCGAATTTCTTTATCATTCTTTCTTATAAAATATAAGATAGAAGTAGATCTCCTAGATTTCTCTGGATCTTTTCGATCCCTCACTCTTTTTACTGGAATAAGCTTAACTATTCCATCAATAAACACCTTCTTTTCCTTCCAACTCATAGTCCAAAATTTACTAAATATATTTTTTCTTTCTTCATCTGATATAGATAAACATTTAAAGGCGCTTTTTGCGGAAATTTTACATTTACATCTTCCTTTAAGTTTTTTATCATTCTTCGGTATTCTATTACTCCATACGCCATTACTTTCTTTTTTTCTGCCAAAATATTTCTTTCCTTTCTCTCTGTTTTCCTTGTTTTTAGTAAGGAACCACGAAGAAACATCCACATCACACCTTTTCCTTCTTTTTTTTACTGTGGGTTGGTTTGCTTCATCAGAATCGTTGGAATCCGAATGTTCAGAATACGGCACTAACGAAGTTTTTATTCCATCATCATCACTTATGCAATCAATTGGATGACGTACACTGTTAGGTTGTGTTATTAATTCATTAAAATTTTGTTCATCGGCATAGGTAACTTCTGTAGAGACATTATCGAAACATGAATCGGATTGCGCTTCTAAAATTATAGATTTTGCTGGCCTCTTTAGATCCATATGTATATCAACAATCTCCACAAAATCTTTGTCCGGTAATATTGGCTTTTCCATAATTAATTGTGGATATTCTTGTAATCGAGGTAACAAGTTATCACTTTTTTCCTTCTTCGCTGCTAACTCAATCATCATTTTCCCTCTACTAGTCATCTGTAAAAATGTTATTTAAGAAAATATAATAATTAAATATGTAATTTCAAGGGTGGCAAATAAAGTAATCGAATTATATATATATATATAATCTCATTTTATGCATACTATTTTGTGAAAAATTGTAATTGTAAAATTGCTCCTTTCAAATGTCAGTGGAATACAAATATTCTTAATATTAGAAGAAATGCTAACTCCATTACATGATTATTAATGTATTTTATGGTAGAATTAGTAATGAAAATTGTCACTAATTACAATAAAAACAAGGTTTCTACTTACGGCCACAGAAATAAACACTTTTTTCCCAGGTTACAGCAGTTGAAACTGAAACTTTTAAACAATATATGCAAAGCGTGCACAAAGATCACCTAACTGTCAGAGACTCGCATACAAAATGGTGGAGTTAGACAATTTGCAGTGTTGGCATCAACGACATAGGAGTTATCAAATTTTCTTGAATAGTTTTTTTGTAGGTACTCGATAATTTTGGAGAGCTCAGATTTTTATAGCATGTGTATTTGTTTGACGACAACAGAATGCCATTATTAAGTCATTTTGCCCCAAAAGTGGAGTTAGCAGATTTGCATGTTAAGCCGACGAAACACTTTGTTACTAGATATATTAATAAAAATAAAAATTTATATGTTCTGATAACATAATTACCTACTAGATTTTGTCCACAGAGGGAACAACATAAATATAAAAATATATAAAAAATTAAATAATAATTTTCAGGCGTATTTTTCGTAATATGTCAATTCATTTCGTAACAATTACGTAAGAATATAGAGGCATCATTACCATCTTCTGCATGTAGTTTTCTGGGTTATTCTGCCGTGCATATCTGACCTCTCTGGCCGACGTTTTGGATCATATTGCGGGATCCATCATCTAAATCAGCCCTCATGAATATATCATTACCAGCTGCGAAATCTATATAGGTATACTATGTTACGGGAAGGTCCATAGATATGGTCCATAGTCCATTCTAATATATAAAAGAAACTGATTTTTAACATATATGTTCAAATTTCAAATATTTGATAAAGTGTGGATGTTCCTACGGTAAAGTTGGTAAACGTTGCATTGTGTACCATCTTTTAAGCGGCCTTGAGGTGGGTATAAATGATCCAACTATTATTATTATTATTATTATTATCGCATTCGGGTCATAAGCCCTGGGCTTCATATCTGTGAGACTTAATTAAGAAATAAATTTAAAAAATCATTGTAAGCCACTTTTTATTGACATAATATAAAATGTCTATCGATTTCGGTTGCACCCCACCATCTTTTTTTATTGATATAATATAAAATATCAATCGATTACGGTTGCACCCAACCATCTTTTTTATTGATAAAATATAAAACATCTACCAATTTCGATACACCCAACCTCCTTATTTATTTATTTTTATTAATATAAAATGTCTACCGATTTCTGTTGCACCCAACTTTCTTCAGGACTTAGTTATTACCTACATAGAGAGAGAGAGAATACATATCAGAAGGGTACAGAGGATCAGCTACGGGGTGGAGGGGGGAGGATTGGAAGTACCTATATTGGGAGAAACAACAACTTTAAAATTTGGCTGTAAGATATGTAATTATGATTATTTAGCATTTGACTTTCATTATTTACTAATTTTAAATGCTTTATCTAAATGCTTTTTATAAACATATAAAATGTCTGTAATAAAAATAATTATAATAATAATGATGATCACTTATTCGCAAACCAATAACATTTTTATGCTAAAGAAAATTTTATACAAAAATATCTCTCAAAACTTTCGTTACAATACATGTTTTAAATTACTTTAATAAAATGTAATTAAATTGCGTATTTAATCGCAAGAGGCTCTGTTGCAACACGGCATGAAAGATATCGGTCATTCAGGCAGCGGGGGCGCCCGGAGCGCCACTACCCTTCTACGCCAGTTCCCTACGGCGGCGGAGACCCGGTTACGGAAGGGTGAACGGGCCACACCCCTTAGGCCGTGATTGGTCAGTCGGCCGGGGGGTGTGTTCGCCAGGCTCTACGCGTGGGCTGCACTACGCCCCGTGGCGAATGACCCTCGCACTCTGATGATCCGCGGTTCGACCTGCGCTCGATTTGCATTTTTTGAAGTACGTACTTTCACCAAATATTAATGTCAGATTTCTGAATGGTACTTTGTATATTCAACGAATTTGTGATGGCGGTAAAATAATCATTTGTTAGTTTATAAAATCAGTTAAATTTATTCTAAAAAAAAATGTTGGCGCGTTATTTTGTCTGCCATTGTACATGCCGGTGACATCTGTCAGTTTGTATTATTTTAAAAGTGACGTTTGAATTTTGAGGTTCGAATTCGAATATTCGAAAAAAAAATTTCTTTGAAGCAATTCGAATTAATTGCAATATTTTAGTGACGAATATTAAAAATAAAAAAATATTTAAGGCACATTATTTTTAAAATTTAATTCACAGTCAATATTTTTCGATTGAATTAGCAACAATTATTTAGACGTGGCGACCGCCGTGCCGTCCCTTAGGAGTGACGCGCATGCGCAGTAAACACTTGAATCAATGCGCAATAAATTAATAGTATTCAATAAAAAATAATAAAATGAATAAACAGAACCTTTCTCCACCATTGCAAATAATGATAGTTCACAAGCAGATTAAGCGTTTGTTAAAATCGTATAATAGAGAAGTTAACAATGTTTGTTGATATTATGTATTAATATTTAAAGCAAGTACTTTGTAATTACCTACCTAATTAAATGAGCCGGTGTTTACTTTGTGGAAATCCATTTCTAATGATAATGAAACCTCCATTTCGTTCTTCAGGTAAGTTGAAACTGAGGTGTGCAGAAGTGGATGTCTGATGTACGGGTTTTGGATTTAGTAGAAGTGGAGGGAGTGTGTAGATGGTGGGAGAGTGGGAATATTGAATAATTTAGAAACACTTGAAATTCATTATAACCCAAACACAGCAAATATCATCAATACTCAAATACAACCCAACATCTCACCCCTCTTCACTATGTTTAGTACTCACGGTGCGACGAGTTTTAAATAATTTAAGAAATTTAAAGAATCACAAAATAAGCATTTAAAAAACTATTTAGTATGTATAAAACTAGTAGGTACGCAATGTAGTATTAATTATTTGTACAAAAATTACACCACTTTATTAGATATACAATCTACATGTTTCGAGAACAATGTTCTCTCCTTCAGGATTGTTTGTGTACTAAAATTGAAAAAGATAAACTATGCAAGTGTGTTATGGTGAGGGGATAGTGAGGGGGGGGGGTCTGAGCTGTTATTATGGAATGTTATCTGAAGGGGATGGAATCTTAAGTGGAAAAATATTCAATAGTGGGTTGTGCACAAATTTATTCTGGTTTTTTATTATATTTGAATTGATATGAACACTTTATCTAATTTCAATTTTTTCGCCGACTTTAGTTGTAAAACAGGTCACCACGAAAAGCCCTTATTTTTTAACGGGTACTAATATATATTCTATGTTCACCCTGAATATTGGTGAAAGAATTTTGGAATCGGATGCGTATAGACGGGCTAGGGGTCAGATCATTACAAAAATTACAACGGAATTATAGTATATGTAATGTTTATGTTAATTTATAAAGCGCCGTTTTTGAGTAAGAGATGCTTCAAGGCGCTTTACAGGTGCGACATGCCGAAAAAATGAGTTTTAAGGCTCTTGAAGAGTTCCTGGTTCTCCATATATCACAACACTGGAGGCAGCTGATTCCACGTAGTTGGGCCCGCAAAGCTGAAAGCACGTTCCGCAAACTTGGTGGCTCCAGGTCTCCTTGGTACTACCAGCCTGCAGAGTGCCTCCGATTTGGCTGGCCGCAGTGTGAGCCGTCTTCCAGTGATATTGTCTGGGATACAGAGGATACATACGATGTTATCTTTCTGTTTTGTATCATATTTTGTCAATTTTACGTTGTTTCTCCTGATCGGTGTCATACCGGTGGTTTTACCTTTTCTGACACAAGTGCTACATGTTTATATTTTTGTTTTGTCCCTTTCCCTCCAAGGAGGGGTGTTGATTTATTTTTGTCCCGTGCGATGTCTCCTCGGGTGTTCTTATGTTGTATTTTTTAGATTATAGATGTTCTTTTATTGTAATTTTGTAAAACCTCTTTTAAAAAATAAAGACTTTTAGCATGGGACATTGAAGATTTTTCGCAACCGACTCGCCTGGTCTTGTTTCTTGTAACGCTGGGACGCAAGGCCGGGCGGAGAGGACGTTTTAGCATAAAATAATGCCAACCAGGCGGCAAATGTGTTGGGCTGATATGGACGCTTCGGCGCATAAAACAGCCCAGGGTGGGTCACCTTCAATGGGATACAGAGGTCGATCAAATATTGTGGTGCTTTTCTTTGAAGACTTTTGTACACTGTCAGAAATTTGAAAACTGAAATTTATCCGCTCCGGCAGGCGAAGCCAATGTAGCTGCTTCAGCATTGAGGATATAGTATATACTTAGTATACCTGACTGACAAAGCCACATCTTAACGACATTGTTCTAATACAACATATTACATTTACTGGAAAATGTTTCATTCTTCAATGACGGGCCTTAAACTTTTTTCCCACTTTGCATGACAGTCCAAGCTTTTTAGTTACACTATTGGTTCCACACCATCTATAATGGCAAATAAATCTCGTCGTGACAAACGATGACATCGCCAGTGTGGTTTGCTATATAAAGAAATCAGTGTACGTACAGATTTAGGTCCGGTTTCCTGATGGATTCACAGCTTGAACATCGATTCGCGACAATTGACAGAGACGAGATTTTTTCAGAAATGTCAAATCATGCAACTATGCAATTGCAATCTTTTTACTGTCATTAAACCATACTCAGCGTTGCTTTATTTCGGCGAAAACGTGAATTTTCGAACAATTGGCTAAATCGTTGTTAAAAATACTCAATTTTCAACTTTCTAGGAATCTCTTTGTCCCGTAAACAGGTTGAGTTCACCGTGATGGCAGGAAATACCAGAAATTAGACCACAAAAACAAATTATTTTTAAACTCAGCCAGACGTTGAAAATTTTAGTATATATTTCCAAAGATCTGGCTTAAATGATTTCTTGCCTATTCGGATACAATGATAAGAAGTAATCAAGAACAGGTAACGATGTGGATTATTTGAGAGCTATTGAGATTATTTCAGGAATATTATAAGATTTTTTATTTAATTTTATTGGAGATTCTAACAGATGAATACATTATCAATTAAGACTCTGCCCATTAGACCTGCTCTAGCATAAATATGCATATGTATATAATTTAGAATATTAATCTAATGTGAACATGTAAATATATGTAGGTAACTAAATAATTGATTAAGAGGCTCCAGTACAACATTTTCGTATTTGCTCTCGATTTGTTCGACTGTCCAACCGAAGTCTGATTTGAAAGAAAAATGATATTTTAACAGACTATACCAATTAAATAATTCGAATTCTTGAGTATGAGCTATAATTTTTTGAATATTTTTATATTAATGACAGTGAAATTTTCTTAGTACGCATGTAAAATTTGATTAAAATAATCGATGTTTTAATGGTTTTATGGATACTGCAATATAGGAAACAGAACGTTTAATTTGTCTTTTTTAAAGCGATATATTTAACAACTTGTCGAAAAATATTAATGTCTGAATAGCACCACTTCATTTTCTAACTTTATATAAACAAATAAAATATATGGTCTTTATTTGAAAATATAGAGATTAAGTGTACCAAAGATAACTCTATTGCATGAAAACTAAAATAGTGTTTAATTTTTTTGATGTTATAACAATATATGTGTTCATATTTTTTAAGGAAAAGCTTCAAGAGTAAATAGATCTATCATAATAAAATTGATTAAAAGCCTGTTTAGCTATGGGTTTTGCAAAATGATTTAATAAGTTTACGTTAAATTTAGCAAATCGAGAGCAAATATGAAAATCGTGTACCGGGGCCTCGTAGTTGTGTGGCTTGTGTTCTATGGGTTTAGGTTATCGTCAAGAAAATGGATGTTGTGTAGAAGTAACATTTTGAATGATAATAGGGTGTCTGCAAGAATATCAATATCGACATAACGGTCAGCACAATATGTTTTGTAAGTGCGACACATTCAAGTGATGGGAGAAAAATAACCAAATTATTAGAGTTCTGGCTTATTCTAAAGATCTCCGGGTTTCTTATACGGGGTTTAATATGCATATTTATGTCAAATTAAGGAAGGGAATCAATAGCTCCACCGAGAATCTTGTGTAGCAGAGATCTAATATTTTCCGTCAGGACTCAAGTTTGGACGTTGTTGAATCTTGAAAGAGGCAAGTTGATCCTCGTAGCTGTGAAGATTACTGTGTTGGTACTTGATTTATTTTATTTGCATTATAGAATGAACATGAGTTTTTCAAATGTATTAAGGTATAAAAGCGATTAAGGTAACCATGTTATTACTATATCATTACTTTCAGAGAAAAACTCAAGTCATCGACTGTGTAAAATATAAAAATTATATGATAAGAGACAAATAAATGAAATACAACTCTAATTTCGATATGGTATGTCCTGACACAAAGGTTTTTGAAATAAATGTTAATTATATTATTATTAATTTTAAAAAATTAAAGGACGAATATGTTTTTTTCAGGTAGTCTATCAAGAATAGATCTTGATTAATTAATACCTATTGAGGAATTTACTTGACTGTATTAGAAGATTATAGAAATTACTTATCAAGGGATATGATTTTATTCAACTGAAACATAATTATTTTAGTTAGATAAAATTACTTTAATAATAATATATTTCGAGAACGGTGTTCTCATCTTCAGGAAACTTCTATTTCTTTTAGTAGATCTGTTGATCTGTGCTACAGAAACTACACCTCCTAGGATGACGAGGTCCAGCTATCCCCCCATCTTTTCGGTGGTCTTCCTGGTAGGCGTCGTCCGGAGGGGATTTCATTCGCTGCCGTATGCACGAGTCTGTCTCTGTCCATTATGGCTACGTGATCCCGTCAAAATCTCCTTCTGGATCTACTCCATCGTGCTGCGTCCTTTTTTTTTGCAAGTTTTCCTTATGTCTTCATTTCATACACGGCCACGTAGAGTTTTTCCATTAATGGATCTCAGCACCTTCATTTCAGTTGTTCTCAGGAGTCTTTTGGTGGGGACAGTGTCAGCCCGCGTCTCTACAGCGTTATGTCATAATAGGTCGCACGCATGTCTTGTATATTTTGACATTACTTTCAATATGCATATTTTTGTTTTTCCAGACGATAATCATTAGTATACTAAAGTTAAATACAGATTTATATTGTGAAAGGGTTAGAGAAATAAGTTGAAAAGGAGAGGGGAAGAAGATTCAATTAGAAAATTACATAGTTATTAGAAGGGGCATATTGGTTAAGTAGAAAAATATTCAATCGATGATTGTTAACAAATTTTACGTGATTAATATTTGAGTTAATATTAACACTTATCTTATTTTAAGAATTGATAAATCGCAAATTATCGCAGATAAACAATTTAGAGATTCTTGATAGGAAGAACGTGTTAATTAATATTGAGCCAAATTAATTAATAATCAGGTAAAATTTGTAAAAAAAATTAAATATTCCTGTACTAAAATTTTTTATACGGGGTGTCTCATAGCTAGTAGCAAAACTCTACAGGTTTACTCCTGTCCCGATAATAAGACGAAAATATTTAAGCAACTGTGTTATAGTTATGGATAATATAAATAGTAATGGAAATATGCAATGTAAAGATTTGCATTTTATTCAATATTTCTGACTTATTTTTTGCAAAAAGTTGACCTATCATAACAGTAACGTATATTGATTATGAAAAATTCATTTTCTTCAATACAACTCAAATATAACGATAACAACCTTGTAAAAAAAATATTTTTTTATTTTTTTACAAGGTTTTTATTATCATTTTATTCGAATTGTATTAAAACGAATAAATTTATCATAATCGATATTAGTTACTGTAATGATAGTTTAACTTTTTTCAAAAAATAAGTCAGAACTATAGAAAAAAATGCAAAACTTGATTCTGCATATGTCCATAACTATTGATATTATCGTGGTTGCTCCAACATTTTCTAGTCATAATCAAGACAGAAATCTTCCTTTTCGATTTTTGCTACTGGCTGTGAGACACCGTGTATTTCGATATTTATTTTTGCGAAATATAAAATTCAAAATTAACATTCGCAAAGTTGACCAATTGGAGTGCCTTAAATCTACGATACTTGAGCCAACACTAGACAAAAATACCAGTCTCAATTCCATCGTCTACATTCCGTAATTTTTTCAATTCTCACCACTGTCCGAACATGTCCTGCTTCAAACGATTTGCATTCAAGAATGCGTACGAAATACGGACCGATACAACACGTTTTCGTTTAAATTTTATTACGTGGTGATGTAATTTTTACGCTAGGCGCCATGATTTTTTACGACGTAATTATCATTCTATATTTGAAAGATGATTAACTCCAAGTTTTTGCTGTCACGTTTAAAATTAATTATATGCTACCTGCTTACTTTGCGTTATTTTTAAATAGAAATATTACTCAGCGGAGGTACACCATTAATTTTTTTTTCATAAAAACAGCGTTATAAAATTTTGATACATTTTATACAGGGTGAAATAGAGCTAGTCCACAATACTTTACAGGTAGATTCTTTCCTAAATTATGAGTCGAAAATGTTGAAACACCAATTTGCTAATGTCAATAGTGATGCAGATAAATGTCGTTTAAACATTTTTAAAATTAGCGTTAGAGTGAATTTTTGGATGCAACGAAATGCGCGCGCAACATGCAACGGAATATTTTCACACCATGAAAACTCAACTCACCAATAGTGGCGATGGCGGTTTTCCTAATTTTTATATTTTATATTATATTTAACCAGCGTTTAAAAGCTTAATTTTAAGTACAAAATAACACTTTTAAGGCTTACCTTAACCTTTCAATTATCTAAGTATTTACTCTGAATTCTGGCTTAAAAATTATGCTAACCTTACTTAACCTTTAAAACATCTTAGAATTGACTCTGAATTCGGGGTATAAATATACCTCCCCCCTATCCCTAAACATTTTTATAAATATAAATTATAAAAGTCTTACAGAGACAAAGAAGCTATTTATCTGAGAAACGTCTTTTTATAGGATGGCCCAACGCTTACGATCTGAATGAGCTGGCTCAAGTGATCCCTCTACTCAATGTAATGTACAAAGTTGTATTATGTTCCTAATCTGAAAATCTTACATACGTTTGAAGGGATTATGCTAGAGATATCTGTAGGCATATGAAATAGTATACAAAGATTTCGCAGCTAGTAATTTTGAATTTATTTAGAAAATGTTTATGTTATTTTCCGAATTATTTAACGTATACACCAGAATACGCCCGAAAATCAATACTTACAATCTTCAAACTTGTTTTATAGACCATTATATATTTTTTCATGTATATACATTTTGCGAAGTACTTTTTATAACTATTCTAAGAACATACACGCTATATGAAAAATATTTTTAAATCTATTTTAAATTTAATTTAATATGATTCTCCAGCAACTCCGAACGCCGTTGTTTACAATGCTGTGTACAGCTGTATAAAAAAAATTCTTCTTCTTCTTCTTCTTCTTCTTCTGCTTCATCTAGGACTGTGTCCTGTCATTGCTCGGAGCCTGTTCCTGTGATACAGATGTGAAGCTATTTCGCCATCTTTTATGCGGTCTTCCTGGGAGTCTGGTACCAGACGGCAGCTTGTTCGCTGCTACGCTCACTACTCTATCAGAACAAGCTCTCTCCACATGATCTCTCCGGTAACGTCTTCTAGATCTTCTCCATCGGACAATATCCTCGACGTCACAAGGCCTTCGTATTTCGGAATTCCTCACTCGGTCTCGGATGGGTCGCAATGGGTCGGAGAGTCTTCATCTCAGTTGATCTTGGGAGATTTTTAGTTCTGGTAGTGTCAGCCCTTGTCTCGATACATTACGTCATGATTGGGCGGACACAGGTCTTATATATTCTTATATATCAATTATATTTGTTAAAAACGTTAAACATTATTTAATTTTCCCTCAAATATATTCCAATATTTCTCTAAAACTATTGTTTTCTTACATTTGCACACGTCACTTTATTGTAGCTATGACGTCACACGTCGGCCTCTTTAGCACACGCCTCCTTACACGTCGTCATAAGCAAACGATAAAAATGGGAAAATCCTTACTTATATACATTTAAATAGACTTAAAAACACTCATAAATCTAGGATCAACACCAGTTGTAGAATGTGTTTTTATGATTCTGAAGATATTTAGATAATGTATTAACTTTAAAATTACATTTTTCCGATATTATCTGTAAACTCATAGTTCTCGTGCTATCAAACATACTAATTTCATTGTCTGTTCGTCCATCCGTCTGTCTGCCTGTCTGTCCCTGTAACTTCGCGTAACGTCCGTAATTTCATTCGAATTCACTGTTTAAAAATGAAATTAAACGGCCGGAGATAGGGCAGTAAACCCAAAGGCGGCAACGATAATAATATTGCTGCCGCCGAGCCTGCTTCACACGTCTAAAATACACTACATATTTTAGCAAAGACGAGAACCATTTAATGTTCCGCCCAGCACAATCGCCAGGGTTTAAATAGCACCTTTAACTGCCGGCAGGGGAAATTTATAAAAAAAGTCGTTATCACTATTTCATGGTTGTCGGCTATAAGTAAATACTTATTCCATAGGAACCGTCATTTTTTACGGATTACAGCTTGTATAATCATAAACTTGGCAACAGTTAAAATAATAATCATATAAATTAAGATAAATTATAGAAGTCTGCATAATATATTTGGGGTACCTATAAAAGCAAAGGCAGAAATATCTTGAAACTTAAAAAAATATTTTGAATGCATTTGCTGAGGATTGCTAATTTAAAATGTACTGAATTCTCGATTTTATGTATCTATCTAGAATATTCCATTTTCGCACGTATTATTTATCGCTTATTTATATCGCCAATTAGATACTTTGCTTGATTATTCGCTTTATTTATCGCTTCGCAATTCACGACTGACCACACGGGGCGTGGTCTCGCGGCTCACGCTTACTTCGCACTGAAACGATCTGTTAAACATGAGAACTCTGCCGGATGATATAATATTGCCGGATAATATCCAAAAACTGGATTAACGAAACTTCTAGATTATTCTAGTGTTTAGGAGAAGGTTCTCATTGCTTCTTGGCTTTTCCGGGTGTTTTTAGATTTTTCGCAAATGCTGTAGATAATTGTAGATTTCTGTAGACTATTCTCGATGTTTCGATAGTGTTGTGACATATTACAAGGAATTCGGACGGTGTGCCATTCCTTTTGCTTGCCATAACGTGACAATGTTTTGCAAAGTACTATTATAATAATTTACCTACATTGTGATTAATTAAATCGACGCAGTCACAGGATCATGACGTGTTTATCTTTCAAAACGAAAAAAACTAAAAATTGTCAATATCTTGAAAACATTGTTATCGAGATATTGATATTATTATGAATTTCGTGAAAATCGAAACGTCAGGTGAGTTTTTCGAGTTCCACATCTATATTATATTCTTATATTCTATATTATATGTTAAGTAATCCTGAATAGTCCTGCTGTAGGTTATATGAAATTTATATTATATATAAACGAAAATTAAGATATTTTATGACAATTTATTCGAAAATCAACTAAAAAGCAATACAATGCTATACTTTAGTACAATTTGTATGAAAAAAATACGCATCTTCAAGTTTGTTTTTACTGGGGTATTATGCCGTGTTGTTACGACCTTTCGGGCCGACGTTTCGGATCCCATTGCAGGGTCCATCATCAGGGCTGATGTGTTGCCTTGAATGTTGAGTGTTGTGGTCGTTAAGTTATCGGCTTTGCAATACCCGTGCCGAAGGTCATGAATGTGGTTGTATTGTGTTGTATGTCTATCAATCTGTTGTTGAATCACTATCTCTGCGGAGGTCTGCGAACGAGAATGACTTTGAAGCGCCGGATACCAAGATGTTTTTAATTTGAGACCATCATCTCTATTAATGTTTATCGGATGCTTGTAGATTTCTAGTGCTTCCTTGATAAGACGCGCATGGTGACTCTTAGGCTTTCCAAGGATTTTCGGTTCGAATGCAAAATGATGGCCGGTATCCAGAAAATGCTCAGCCAATGCTGATTTTTCTGGATGACCGAGTTTGCATGCCCGTTTGTGCTCGTTGACCCTTTTGGAAATGGTACGCGCCGTTTGCCCCACGTATACTTTATCGCAGTCTTGACAATCGAGTCTATATACACCGTCTGTTCTAAGCGATCTCGATCCTTCGCTGATCTCAACATCTCACAACAACACATCATCCCTGATTATGGACCCTGCAATGGGAATTCGTCGGCCCGAAAGGTCGTAACAACACGGCATAATACCCCAGTAAACACAAACTTGAAGATTCTGAGTGGCCGTGAAAACCTAAGAACATTCTTAAATACGCATCTCTCCGAATTCCTATAACAAAATTTAGATTTTAATATTATTTATACTATAATATCCGACAAATGTAACATTTCTTTTTTTTTTCAAAATACATGCATACCTGCTTAAAAATTTTGATTGCACGCGTCTGATTGCCATATAATTTATTTGACACGATATTTAAACTGTAAGCATATCTTTTTTAGGTACCACGCAACACTAATGACAAAAAAATATATATATTTACCAATGTAGAATTTCATTTACTTTGTCTGTGAGATTACTCATACTATTTTAAAACATTAAGTATTTTGAAATATAGCGTTGCAGCAATATTGCATCAGAAATGTCAGGACCAAAAAAACATCTATTTTTAGCACACCTTCTTTCCAAGTCTATCGCGAATCTTGATCTAAGTCGCTTCAAATCGGAGCGAGAACTTCCAGTACAGGTAAATCAGTCAACGCCGCAGAAAGACAAAATCACGCCGCACGTCCGAAAAACGGGGCCGCGATGCAGAAGTGAAGCTTTTGCGCGGTGGCGGTTTTATCGCTCGTGTGAACCGAGATCTGAAAAAATCGTGCACGGATGGAACGACTAGACGCAGCGTGGCTTGCGTTTTGTCGGGTCGCTGACCCGCCCTCGCCTTGTCTACCCGCTGCACCGGTACGCCCCTGGACTATTTCGGCCGATGAAGCAGGCCAAAATTTTTTTGGCGGCATCTGCAGCGGCCCGCAAGGCTCCCGCCGCGCCCCAAGGTTGCGGAAGCCTTGGAACGAATATTTAAAAAAAGTTTGGGTGCATAAAAACGGAACCAGAAATGATGATAAGTTTTACGTAATCTATAATTTATATAAACTAACTTTGTTAAAACCACTTAATTTTAATTTTTTTAAAAAATCGGGTGTTTATAAATTAATTTGTAATGATTGTGATTATTTTTATATAGGAAAAACGTGTAGAAATTTTGAAATTAGAGTTAAGGAACACTTAAGGTGTTTAAATAGTAATAATTATTCCGAATTTTCTAACCATCTTTCGGCTATGGATCATTCTTTTGATATTAATAAGGGTTTACAAATTTTACATACAAAATTATACAGAATCACAATTTGATAAATTAGAAATTTTGGAAATAAGAAAGAGTGTAAACAGTAAATTGAATATTATAAATAATTAGGTTCTCTTTGCAAATAGTTATCTTTTAAATTTATTTTCATGTTAAGTAGGTACTTTATATTATCATTTTCCATGTATAACTTTTTAATATTTTGATCTATACTTCGATTTTTAAATATTATTTTTGTTATCCTGACGAAGAAGCCATTGGCTTCGAAACATGTTGAATTTTTTCAATAAATAAGTGGTTTTAACAAAGTTAATTTATATAAATTATTATTATGTCACCACAAAATAAATTTGCTATATTTGAAGAAGAATTTACGTAATCTATTTGAAAAATATCATATTTTCACGGATTCGCTGCGGTACTAAACGAAATGAAACACTTTAAACAATTTAAACTTTTATAAAAAATATTTTTATATGTATTTTCTGAGAAAACAATTACTGGCTTTTGTCTACAGTGGGATAATTTAAGACAAATTATAGAAATGTCATGGAGACGAAGCTATTTATAAGGTAAAAGTGTATGAAAGTCTTTATAGGGTCGCCCAGGACATATGACCTGCATGAGCCGACTTAACTGATCAATTAACACAATGCAATATTCACCCATTCTACCATTATATCATATATACATTATATGATATCAATTGATATATATTATATAATATAAATAGATATAATATAAATAGACATTTAAAAGAATATTACCTAATATACCACATTAAAAAAGTATCATTGCCAGCTGCAAAACCTATGTATATAGCTGCAAAACTTGTTATTGGAACGACCATAGATGGCTCCTGTCACTCCCCAAGGTTACGGAAGCCTTGGAAGAAATATTTAAAAAAAGTTTGGGTGTATAAAAACGGAACCAGAAATGACTATCATGCCCAACGAGTTAAATTTCACGTAATTTTTTTGAAAAATATTAGGTCCTTACATATGAAATTGGCGTTTAGTATGGGAGGAACATAAAGCCGATTTTTTTTTATTATAATATATTTATTTAATCAAAGTATGTACCATTGCTATCTATGCACTTTTGCCATCTCACAGGTAGTTCATCGATCCCTTTACTAAAAAAACCATTCGGACGGGAATCAATAAAATCTTTGAATGCGGTTTGGACTGCCCTATCGGAGTTGAATTTTTTCCTTTGCAAGAAGTTATCCAAATTTCGAAAAAAATGGTAATCTGTTGGGGCAAGGTCCGGAGAGTACGGTGGATGTCTTAGACATTCCAATTGAAGCTCCTCTAAATTGGTAGCCGTCTGTTGTGCAGTGTGTGGTCTAGCGTTATCATGAAGCAGCAGTGGCCTAGAGCGATTAACCAGCCTCGGTTTTTTAGCAGCTAGCTTTTCCATCATGGTTTGCAGTTGCTGACAATAGACATCTGCCGTAATCGTCTGGCCAGATTTAAGAAACCTGTAGTGAACGACACCAGCACTAGTCCACCAAACGCTCACAAGTAACTTTTTTGGAGTCAATTTTCGCTTGGGGCATGGTTTGGCTGGTTCGGCAGGGTTCAGCCATTGCGATGAGCGCTTCCGATTATCGTACAGGATCCACTTTTCATCACAGGTAATGTTTCGATTTAAAATCCCTTCATTATTGTGCCGGTTGAGTAATGCAACGCAGCAGTCAACGCGCGTTTGTTGATTTGCTTCCTCAATTCGTGAGGTACCTACCTTTCAAGCTTTTTCACCTTACCAATTTGCTTCAAGTGGATTAAAACAGTTTTATCACTAACACCGCAGCCTGCAGCTAACTCGGATGTGGTTTGCGATGGATCCGCTTCCACAATAGCCTTCAATTCTTCATTATCAACTTTGGTCTCCAGCCGTCCACGGGGCTTGTTCTGCAGGTCGAAATTTCCAGAACGAAAACGTTGGAACCAAAAACGCACTGTGTTTTCTTTTGCGGCACCGTCGCCATACACATCATTAATCCTTCGAGCCGTTTCTGCACCACTGGTGCCACGGTGGAACTCGTACTCGTAAATAACGCGATATTTCAAGTTTTTCATTTTGTAAACTGAGTGACGCAAAGAAAAAAACAATTGAGGAAAAACAAATGAATTATAATTTTCAAAACACAAATACATGAGTAAATAGCTGTATAAATTTGGATTTGGAATTCCTAACCAAAGAGAAGATATTTGAGATCAAATTTGCCAGTACGGCAAAACGCCAATTTCATATGTAAGGACCTAATATAATATTTTCACGGATTCGCTGCGGTACCGGTGGGAAACGAAACGAAACACTTTAAACGTATTAAACTTTTATAAAACATTTTTTTATATATATAAATATGTTCTGAGAACACAATTACTGGATTTTGTCCACATAGGGATAACTAGGATAAATTATAGAAGTCTGACAGAGCCAAAGCTATTTATAAGGCAAACGTGTATGGAAGTATTCATAGGGTGACCCAGGGCTTATGATCAGAATGAGCTCACTTTAGTAATCAATTAACACAATTCTATGTTCACCAATTCCACCATTATATCATATATACATTATATGATATAAATAGATATACATTCTAATTCCTTCCGCTTCTGCCATCTGGTGACAATATATGGTAATATAATCATATAATTAAACGTTTTTATTACAGTATTTTATATTCATTTTAGAGAAATTTATACACTAAAATGTCTTGACGAGAAAGTTGGACTCCTAGCATAAACCCCAGATTCAGAAGAAGAATGTCTTTATAGCCCTGACGAATCAAAAGTTTCCGATCATGTTCATGTGAGTAATGACTCTTACTATAGTGATGCTGAAAGCGATGAAAATTTACAGATACGTAATGTGGAATTACGAGCTTTTCCCGATAATAACAATACCCATCCTCCAGCGAAGTATCATAAAGTATTGTACAGCTTTCTTCAGACTTTTGGGAGATAATATTGATACGAGATCATAGGATCAGAAAGAATTGCACGTAATCGACTACTTTACAGTTTTATGATTTTACACTAAATTGTAAATTACTTGAAGCGTCGGGGATGGATATATCAGGAAAGCGACCTGAACACATTAGCCACACCGAATCGCCAATGGATGCTTCCGGTTTCGCTTTATCTGTAGTTTCGCCAAAAGGTAACAATAAAACTGATTTAAATACAGAATGTAATTTCACGTAGTTTCGAGTATGATCGACTGACTTCTTAACACATCCAGCGATTTCTAATTAACTGTAAAATGAGCAGAGTATCGTAAAATCCTCGATTAATTCTTTCTATAATCACATCAAATATAATAGAATTTAATAAGTATTTACGTTATTATTATGAGTTTATAACCATATATAAAATATAAAATACCCTGTGTGCTTAATAATTATTTATATTTTTGTAAAAAAATTTAAGTATTCACATAAAAATATAGTTGCCTACACAGAACGTAATCCCATCAACAATTTTTGTATTTTTATTTCTTCTAATCTGTCTTCTGGTGAGTGGCTCAAACCCACGATCGCTTGGTCGCTAGACGAGAAGAATCATGCCGCTAGATTAAACCGGCACTTATTTTTTATTGTACGAGACTGATTGTATCGTATTACTAGGCGTACAAGAGTTCTAAAATATAATTTTATAGACTTAATGAAATAATAATAATAACGCTCATAATGCACTTTAAAATGGCATTTCACTTTTGTACGATGCAAGAATTTATGTTTTACTATCTGATTTTTCATTTCAATGCCTAACCTTGTATTTAAATTCGGAATTTATAGTTGAATGCTATCATTATCGATGAATAATACTGTTCTAATATTTCATTGTGTACGATATTTTTAAATTATTGATAACTATGTACGGAGTTCAAACTTGCATCTTAAGAAGGAAAGTAAAAGTTATTCTTTTATAGAGTCGCTGCCAGATAAGTATAGATATCGATAATAAT